>JBAMJR010000379.1:875000-1150000 GCA_038501785.1 Myoxocephalus aenaeus
ACACAAACGCAGGAAGAACCAAAAACAGCTCCTTTAAACATTTACGTGAGACACAAATCCCTTTATGAGGGCTAGCTGGCCCCTGTCTGGAGACACCTCTGACAGCTCTTCCTTTATCTTCAGAACATGCTCTCTTCTCTCCATCTCTGTGCCTCTCTCTCTCTCTCTGAAAAGCTAGACATTCAGAGTAAACCCCAAACGGATCTAAAGATTTTTAACGGCACATTCCTCTACTTTAATTTGAATGTCTCCCCCCTCCATTGCTCTAAGTGTCCTCAGGCTGAGGGACAGCTATTTCATCCACAAAAAGACCAGAGTTGACAAGCAGACTCAGGCAAACCAATGTGGCGATACTGATTCTGAGTGATGTGCTTGCAGTGCTGGTGTTGTGTCGAATACTGTTTCCACACTACTCGACTTCAAGCCCAGTGCGTGATAGCTCTCGCGCGGAGAAAACAGCTTTCATGAGGAAAAGGAGAAGAGGCATGAGAACAATATTGAAAAACAGAAATCACGGGCCGAGTTGGAAATGAGGTAAACAAACCTTTATTGCAAAGACAAATAGGAGTGTGTCGGCATCGCTGTTAGTAAAAAGGGCGCTATCAATCCAATCACACATGTTCGATGGTGACATAACTGTGGCTCCACTTCACTGTTTGCCAACTGGCATTAAGCTGGCTTTTGAAAACGTTTCTGCATTAGTGTAAGCGCGGGCAGAATTAATGAGCTCAAGATAACACCTGAGTTGTGATGGTGTGTACTAAGTCTCTTCAGATTGACTTTAGTCATGAAATATAAATCCACCAGGCACTTTAACACTAATCTTGGTAAGTCTGTTCCCAATGTTATTGTTGGTATTTTTGTTTATCTTTTATCTTTTATCATACTGCACTAAATTACAGACTGAAGTCTTGAGCTGTTTTGGGGGTAACATTTTTCATGATTCTGTCATCATGTTTATTGTATGCCTGTTGTTCCTCTTTTTATCTGAGCTGCAGTGAGAATAACAACAATGTCTTAAACGTTAAACGTGTGTGAAAGTGTGTGTACTTAGGTGCGCGTGTGTGTGTGTGTGTGTGTGTGTGTGTGTGTGTGTGTGTGTGTGTGTGTTAAAAACCGCAGAGGAAAAAGTAGGTTTTGTGCACCAGTTGTTGTGTTTTGGGAAACCACCCAATTGGATGCAAGAATAAAAAGACAAAGAGCATGCAAACAGAGCTTAATGTTGCTTATCGAAGAGCTCATATTTTCCCTTTCGCGGTATCCAGCAGGAGACACCACCCGCACGCACACAGCAGTGCAGAGCAGCATTGGTGTGTGGCGCACTGCGTCAGGCATCAGGTCACGTAGGGCCTCAGCGGCAGAGCCAGGTTGGTAATGGCTTTGGTCTGGACCAGAACCGGTAATAGGATTGGTCTGGACCAGGACTGACAAATTTGTCAGCAGCTGTGCAGCTTCTGGTCCGAGTGAGCCCATAAGCTCTAGACCAAACTACACTTCAAAAAAAAATTAATGTGATCTCCTTTTCCCAAAAATCTATTTCTGGTTGGGGTGAGGGTTATATTTTTATTTTTCAGATGACAAACTTCAAGCATCGCTTTGGCCAGAAAGTTACATTTTGTGTTTTTTTCATTTAAATTTTGTCTTAACTGATCCAGCGGGACAAAATGAGTCGGATACCAGGAGTGAGATGAAGCACCTGCAAATTCAAGATATAAAAAAAAAAAGTGACAGTGTGGCTCATTGACAGAAGTAAGGAAGAGAATAAGGATGTCTATCATCTATAATAACTATCAACTGGGTTTATCTTAAAGATAACATCTCTACAGTAATACTATTGAGTGAATACCAGGTTACTTGTGTTTTCGTAAATATTCAATTGTATTTTTAGTCATATTTGACAGGTCCACATTCAGCCAACTTTAAAATAACAAATAGTGGACATTGGAATAACAGCACGCTGGTTCAGTTGCTCAGTTGGCTGTGATCAGGGCTGCTGCGCTCCAAGCACGAACACTCACACACACACACACACACACACACACACACACACACACATGCAAACACAGGCAGACATATGGAGGAGCTTCTGCCTCACTGCGTGACAACCCGACTCTTGGCTCTGTAATAATCACAGAGTAGCAGTACAGTAAAAACACACATGGTTTACACTACAATTCTCCGAGCATCCATATGTGTCCTCATGCAAGCATAGGCATGGCAAACAGGCACAGCCACGAGGACAAACACACACATGCACATGAACACATGATGCATACACACAAACAAAAAACATCAGGGTTTCCACTTTGGGCATCAGACCACACTCTCATTTTTTGCCGTGGTTTTTCTTTCCTTCTCTCTCTTTTTTTTCTTCTTTTTTCGAGTATTGCCAAGGACCGTGTTCCAAACCCATATGCTGATATTTTTACAAGACTGAGACACACACATACAGAACCCTGCACATGCAGAGCCGGTGTTGACCTACATGCCGGCCCAGGCAGGCAGCCAGGGTGGCGCTGATGGTGGACCTGGTCCAGAGCCTTCTGATTTTAACTGCTGCCTTCGCTGGACATTTACTGATGGAGACACCAATATAAATATGTTACGTGACAGTACTTTAATTCGGCAAACATTTTACGTTTTTTGATCAAATGGATATAATTAGGGTTCAGTGTGTGTGTGCGTGGCTGTGTGTCAGTTTCAGGACTGGGTTTTAAATGTTTTCATAGAGATTTTTTTCAGATATATTCACAGTTGTTTGTGAAGCACCTGGAAGTAAAGAGATCGCAAATAATATTACATTATAAACACACATTTTTGCAACAAAAAAAAAGGATATTACTTTGGGTATTATACGCATTTAAATCCTTTTGAAATATGAAAAAAAATTTGATTGTGAAACTTTACCCCTTGACTGTAATAGACTGATAATCTGTGATTATCAATGGAAGGGGATGATGTGAAAGGCACATTTAATTTCCATATGGAACCCTAAATCAAAGTTGTTTGCGAGTGTAAGCCTAATAGTGACTGCTTACGGTTTCAGGCAGATGGGGTGGAAAATATTTCTTAAGACGTAAAAAAGATGTTACACCTAACAGACGTTTGTACACGCAGTTTCCATGTTCTATTTGCAAAGCAGGCCACAAGCACCAAACTATGAGAGCACGCACACACACACACACACCATATGTGAACGCATATCACATGCGTTCACATATGAACGCATGAACAACGTGGTGAGCATGTTCTTATATTCCCCCCCACACACACACACACACACATCCACGGGCATGAACTTTCCTACCACAGAAATTCTGATGTCTAACGTGGAGCCATTAGACCACTTTAAACACACTGGACTGTCTCGCTGTAACATTCACACTGTGCACACATAGAGCTCATACCATGGCTTGCACATGCATATTGGGAGGTATTCAAGTAGTATAGGCATACGTTGCCAGCCACCACCGCATTTGACCACTCAGACGAGAGACATTGAAAAAAAGTGTGTGTGTGCAATTCAAAAACCCACACTTTACATGCGCATAATCTCTTTCTCATACAGGCACCAATGCACATTATGCCCACATGCACACGCACGTGCACAAACTCAAACAAGTGACATTACGTAGGTTTAAACAACCACTTCCTGGTGCACGGTGCTGGGTTGGAGCCTCTGGGTGATTTGTCAGTTTGAGCCGTGCAGGCCAGGAACCCCTCAACGTTTGCTTTGGGTTCCAAAGGGACACGCTCCAGAGCCATGAATTCCTGCCAATGGTATACAGTTTACTTCAGTTTACTTTACTTTAGACCCTCACCCCTGAAATGAATGACACACACACACACACACACACATCTACTTTTTTTCAGTTTGGGCCCCATCCCTTTGGAACTGTTAGATCAGCTGAATCCGGAAACGTATTCAAAACACATCTCTACCGACTTTCCTGTATGGGGCTGTAATGTATTTGTGCCCCTTCTGTTTATTGCTTCGTGTGTTCTTAATTGTGTTTGGGGGGATTTTTATCTGTATCCTGTGAAGCACTTTGAAACTTTTTGTTTAAAGTTGCTATATAAATACAATCTTACTCAAACCCACAGATAAGAACATAAGAATGCATATATGCAAAGAAAAGGTGAACATTTAAAAAAAATTGGACACATTTACACATACAGCATACTCATTGTTTCAGACATTTTCCAAAACTTTTAAACCCTTGAACTGCTCTTGAGGGTGATCTCTACAGCCTGCTAGATGAGTAAAACTGCCATGAGAGCCGGAGAGCCATCTGACTCAATTTCCCAGCACGCACTGCCAGGATGACGAGTTGGGGGGGCTGGACTAGATTCAGCCAATCATCTTCTTCCATACACGGAACTCTGAGAGAAGAGGGAAGTTCAGTTTGTTTACGTCGCGGGACGAAAGCTTGGCTTCTTGTCTGAAGACATATATCTGAATGGGTATAGCTGACTTCTGCTCTGCGAAGATGTAAATGTGACGCCTGCACGTCTTGTTTACATGTAAGTCCACATTTGAAGCGACAGTAGTTGACATGTATACGACTGTAGAGGGATTCACGTTAACCTGCTGACACCTGACGTAACGGTTGTAAAGAAGCACGAGGTTGACGTGAGGTCACTTGTGGTGTATTCACGGGGTCGTGACGTCACTCGACAAGAGATACCGAGTTGTTTGGTACCTCACATGTTTCAGCAACATTCATTGTAATTGCAGTAGAGAGGAGGAACTACTGGCATCCTGTGGTGAGTTGTAGTTGTTGCACTCCAACGTGTGTGTGTGTGTGTGTGTGTGTGTGTGTGTGTGTGTGTGTGTGTGTGTGTGTGTGAACTAGACGTGCTGGTGTTTAAATTAACTTCAGGCGGCTGTTTTGGCCAACTAGCTAACTTAGATGAGTAAAACTGTTATTTTAAAATTCTGGCAAAATGTGTGTGTGTGTGTGTGTGTGTGTGTGTGTGTGTGTGTGTGTGTGTGTGTGTGTGTGTGTGTGTTCGTTGCTTCAGATGATATACATGTAACCACTATTTGTGGAAAAAGTAATCAAACTAATGTCAAAACACTATGAAGTTCATGTTCAGGTTTCCTGGATAGACAAGAAATCTGGACATGCCACCTTGGGCTTTGGGAAGCTGTGAGGAGCAGAGCTGAAATGATATGGTCTTTCAAGGAATTATTGGAAAGACATTTTTTTCAATGACCTTTCAGGCCCTGCATTGGTGATCTCTGTTGCCTTGTAGGAGCAAAATTATGAATAAAAACTGTTTTTTAATTACATTAGCCCACATTAGTTGAACAAAACTGTTCCTTTTTCTATGGCTTTTATTGAGACAACCCTTTCTCTCATGTAATCCCTGAGTTCTTAAATAACAAACTGGAGTAAATTTGTAGAAAGTGATGTTAAACTGATTTGATTATACTAAAATAATGTCAACAATCTCATAATTGGAACAGCAAACTCACTCTTACCCAAAGTCCACAAGCTTAGTTTAACAAATCTTCAAAGATAATATTTGACCAGTCACATCTCGTTCCTGCTCCATAATGTGTTCAGCCAACACCAAGGCTGCTGTAGAGTATGTTTATGTGCATGTACATGTTATTTTTTGCCTGAATGACATGCATTTGCGGCAACAAAGTTGTGTAAGTCCAGCATATATTCCTGTGTATTCATATAATAGTCTGTACGCGATAGAGGTTGTGGGTGATACTAGGTATTCGGCATGCGATTCTTTTCCACCTCGGCTTTACTAAAACCTGAGCCTCCAACACAAGTCAACAAGAGGCGTTTGTTCCGAATTTGGTTGATTTTTTTTTTTTCCTGAAAGTGAGTATTTATATATTCACATCAGCGAGGGGCTTTCCAGCAGAGACGATGGCAAGACATTAAACAAATCGTGTGTAACGAGGTGATCATAAAACACAACCCTGTGGTGTCTCACACAGACATGTCATTATGTCAAGAAAGAACAACATACACACACACACACACGCACACACACACACTATTCTGAGGCTGCGTACAGACGCGAAGCACATCCTCACCCACACTCTTGTGATCTGCCCCCACACGCTTTTCTGTCACTCATCATAAAAGGTAAAGAATGTGCTGTTTATTTCTGTGTATTTTATAATAGGAAATGGTCGATGGTACCGGCCACACAAGCACATTATAAAGTAAAGCCCAACCATTCGATTGACAGGCTGATGTTATTGGCTGATGCTGGTTTATCAAGATGTATGCTGTTGCATAGGTTGCATTTATTTTATTTTTTTTATGTTTGTAATTGTTTTAGGTAAGAATGTGTTACCTGTTGAATTTTATCCCATGAAAATTCACAAAAAACATCACCAATATGCTTTTAATTCATGAATGTAATCATATCATATTTTGTGTAAGGCTGTTTACATATATGTGTTGATTTGTTAATCACACCAATGTCACTATAGCATGTCGTTTTGTCCACAAATGCTCTTGTAGTTTATTTTTTAATGATATTCTCATTTTAGTTATGTATTTCTGTTACTGTCTATACTTATCTGTATTTATTTCTGTCTTTCTAATCTGCTGCAACAACATAACCTTCCCACTATAATAAATAAATAGGGTATCTTTTCTTATTTTAATGGTATTTTATAGGGCAATGTGCCCTATAATTTATCGATGAGTTTGAGATTTTATTATTTTCTTTAAACACAATGATAATGATTATTATTAGTTCGTAGATGATGACCTTGACACCAAATTACACTGTTTGTATCCTGAGGTCTAACAAATATCTTGAAGGTATTTCTTCATAAAATATTTGTTAAACTGAATTTTTTTTAAATATATTTTAAATCCTGCACTGTTTATCCATTAGTGATCTTGCAGTCATCTCGTGTTCAAGAAGTGCACAAGGCACCTTTAGCGGAGTTGGCCTTTGTTTGAAGGGAGTTAAAAAAGAAAACTTTGGAAAACTCTTCAATTTTGTTGTTGTGTGTGTATATAACATGTAGAAATGCTGCTGTTATTCATTGCAATGTCATGTGAAGTCAAGATCCCGATGTAAAAGTGTTGACATTGCGAAGCCAAAAAGTAAAGATTATTAAGAACAGATGATAAGATATTTGTATTTTTTGTGTTACCCTTGAAAATGGACTTGATCTTTGTCTCACTTGGGCTCTTGCTTAGGTCCTCAGTACATTCATCTGGACAACTAGCAGAATGTCTCAGCTGCAGCCACCGATCCAGCTCCGACTAGCGGCAGAGCCCCCGCTGGACCCCCAGGACATGCGGTTCTGGCTGGACAAAGCAGTGTCTTGGGGCCAGGCCGACCGCCCGGACACTCGGAGAGACACCTGCCTGCACTTGAGCAGACTGAGGGATTTCCTCCAGCAACTCCTCACACTTCTCAACAACGTGGTGAGCATGTTCTTATATTCCTGACAGATATGCCGATATACACTTTATTTTCCAGATGCCCGTTAAGTTTAATAAAATAGTCCGTATCCACGAAGAGGCCTGTTTTACAGTCTTGACACCTCACCAAAAGAAATAAATTATATCAGTTGAATCGGTTACGCCAAAACAGCCGCCCGAAGTAAATTTAAAGTGCACGCACATGCACACGCTTGCAAACGCTTGCAAACGCTCACTCTCTGGCCGAGCCAGGGCATGAACAGTGAGCCCAGCGTTGGTAGGGTCCTGCTAACAGAGGCTGCTCTGTGCTGTGCAGAGGCCGTATATGTCTGCCTGGCAGTGCTACAGTGTTGAGTTAGTCAGGTAATAGTCGCATTGGGACCTCCAGCGCTAACCTAATGTATCCCCATATCAGGCCTAGCAAATTTGGGAAGGGGGCAGAGGACACGAGGGGTGCAGGACTGTGAGATTTCAGTGTTACCACGTCCTTGCCTCCTCCTTCCAGCTCTTTCCCCTTAGCACTTTCTGCTTTTTATAACCATAATTCCCTCACATATCTCTCTCTCTCACATAATATACTCTCTCTTTTTCTCACGTAAAGATCTTTTTCTTGTTAGTACTACAGTCACGGTGCTCTTGCGGGTTTTCATTTGAGATTCTCTCCAATCCATATGTTTCACTGTAACACTCTGGTGATACTTAGAATACGTCTCAGTGTCTCCGTCTGTCTTACTTTGTTCTTCCTCTCCCCTTCAGCAACTAGCCTTATATTTTTATGGATCAATGGCTGTTATTTTTATCTGTCTGTCTCCTCTGCTAGCATTATTCCGGGTACACGTCATGCAGAGGTGTCAGCATGTGTAGGATGGTGGAGCGGATACAAGGACAGGAAAAAAAAAGAATGGTATAGCTTAATTGGGTTGAAATCATTTTTACTGGCAGCGGGCTCATAAAAGTCCAGCTGAAGATAGCCTGCTTCTTGGCAGCATTTTGCATCCTTTGATGACTTAACAACTTTCCTGTGGCTTATGGCCTAAAATGAGAAATACTCCTAGTTATGATTCATTTCCAGGTTTATGCTTGGTTAGAAAAGTGGAGGAAATTTCCTATTTCAATATTGCATAAAAAGTATTTTGATATGTTATTTTCTCTCTTACTGAGAGTTTGATTGTCACCACTCTCATATCTATCGGTTCAATATGAGGCAGTCGCCTAGCTTAAC
The DNA here is from genome assembly GCA_038501785.1 of Myoxocephalus aenaeus. Taxonomy (NCBI): domain Eukaryota; kingdom Metazoa; phylum Chordata; class Actinopteri; order Perciformes; family Cottidae; genus Myoxocephalus; species Myoxocephalus aenaeus. The sequence goes on from JBAMJR010000379.1 coordinate 883,644, forward strand.
TTAGAATAGCATAAATATTTTAAACAACTAGGCTGGCTCCGTCCAAACTAAATCCACCTCGCAGCAACTCTACAGCTCACTAACTAACATGTTCTATCCAGCTAGGTTAGTCTGAACAAAAAGTGTAAAAAAAAAGAAGTGTAAAATGGCTATTTGGCATTTTAGGTGGTGTTATGTGTCAGCCTATTTCTTGGCCGGGTGTAGTAACTTCCTCCAGTCTGTTTATCACCATGAGGTTGTCATGCAAACAATGGAAATTTCAGAAAGTCACTGTGCCCAGCTAATAAATGGTCCTGCACCACCCCATAAAATCACAAATTGACTTTTTTTTTTTGGGCCCTGAACCCTGATCTGAGTAATTTAATACTGAATATCTGCATACTTTAAAAAAAGCCCTATGTTAAAGTTATTAAAATCAATCCAATGCATATGCTCTCCATTGCATTAAGAACAAAACTGCCTGCATCCAAGCTGTTATTTAGTATGTGTTGTATTTTTATATTTCTTGCAAAATAGCCTAAAATAACAAACCCTCCCTGTGATCCTTTTCAGCCTTTTCCCATTACCCGAATAAACTGTATTTAGTTGAGGGTTCCATTTTAGTTTGAGAATAGTTGGTCCCCCTTAAAAGTCTGCCCACTTTGAGTGAGCCTGAACCAAAGTCTCCGTACGGCGTATTAAATGTGCTCCCCGTAGGAACTTTGCTATTTGATTTTAGTGCTACACCGATGGTGGTTCAGTGATGTCAGCAACGGAAGTGTTTCCTCACCAAGATAAATTGTCTTGTCCCAAAGCCCATTTCTAATTAAAGACGATGTTGCAAGGCTTTGATGGCGCGCTGGCCCTGGCAGTCGGTGATCATTACTTTCCGTTGCGATTGCCGATTTCTTATGGGTATTCCATAAAAGTCCCAAAGCTTCAGTTAAGGTCTTATTGTAAATGAACGTCCGTTTTCAGTTGCCTCACCAACACACAAATGCACATGTATACTCGCACACAACATTTACCATGTGTTGTTGGATTGATAGGAAGGCAGAGTGTGAGGGCTGTTTTCCAGACAGCATCGGTGGTGTTTTGGGGGCACAGAGAAACCCTACATGGCCTATTACTATTCTGCTTCCCATTAATGGTGATCTCATCCACTTGAGTGAGTCAAGTTAATCTCCTTGTCTGTCTGGTGCTGGTTTTGAACATATAGGCCGAAAGTTAACTTAATGTCTTCCTTTTATCCGATGCTACAGTTGGGCGTCTCCATGTGTGCTCAGTGCTCTCTGATTATCTTTGATGAATGGTGCATGAAGCAAGAATGATGCATATTGGCAGCGCTAACACTTTTCTCATATCTTTATTTTGTCCTGCAATTCCTAAACCTTACTTTCCTTTTCCTTCTTCCCTCTTTGCTCTAAAATAAAAGAGCTTTTCATTTTGTAAACACAATTTCCAATGGAGCGTGAGTGAGGCTGATGGGAGGATGAGCCCAAGTAGAAGGCATGGAACAAGAAGAGGGACATATTTTGAATCCCATCAGAGAACCAATGGGTGATATTTTAGGTTGGTGTCCATGCTTTTCCACATTCTAAGATCGCATGAGATACTGATCACCAAACAATCCTCGTTAGTTGAGCTTCAGCACACTGCTTCAATTACAACTGGCTTAAATCGGATTACTTTTTGTGGGTCTATCCTGCATCAAAGCGGTTCTCTTCAGTTCAATTAGCTCACAGGTGAAATGCATGATACGATCCTAAAATATGGGGCGAATGCTAAATAATATTGTAAATGCACATGTGCATGATTCATGCACACGTGTGCAGACTTGCTTGTAAATTTAAGTAATACGTCACCTCTTTGATCTGCTTTCTGTACTGTATGTCCCACTGCAGTCATCTTATTGTACAAATAATGTGTCCAATGCAGAAACCCCCCAATGTAATAAACCCAGAAAGGTAACGAGATGAAACAAACTTGTGTTTTTTTTAGTTATTCTGAATATAAAAATGACTTTAAAAGTCTTCATCCAGACTGAAGGCTTTTGTCTCAGTCTCCATCTTGATTTTAATTGTTTTCAGCCCTGAGGAAGCACAAATAATGTACACAGATTATGTGTAGTTTACAAGTACTTTTCTGACAAATGCCATCTTTCGTAGGCATGAGTCCAAACCTTTGAAGTTCACCCACCACACCGAGTTGGGGTTGACTGATTCGTCTGGCGACACGAAACATCGGTTTCTTGGTTAAAAAGCAATTGAGCCAGTGAGCAGCGCTGTGGGGATTAATAACCTGGCTATTCGTAGTTTATTTTTACTTTGCAAAACCAGTGTCTCCGCATCAGCGTCGACTTTAAATGCCATTAGATTAGTGCGGATACGTTGGTCTCTAGTGATTGGTTTAAAAAAAATCCTTCGTGGAGGAATGTGAGACTGAAGATTGAAACTGACTTCTGTCGGATATCAGGCCAATGTTTAGTCAGAAACAACAAACGTTGGTTGTAGTTCTACTGAACAGCCAAACAAGCTTTAATGATCACCTTCTGTTTGGCTCCGGTTTAAATAATCGTGCGTGTGACTAGCTCCAATCTTGTTTTTCCACATCGGTCCTCGATTGTGCTGTTTTTGGTATTTAATCACACTCAAATTACTGCACACCAAATCTTGTTTCCCAAAGGTTTCAGAGAGTTGCCCTGACATATTATTGGAATCTTTCCAAACAAACCTTGCGACGATCATCTGGTAAATTATAATATTTTCAAAAACTAAAACGTACAGATATTCCGGATTAAAGGCTATTCACGTTCCTTAATACAGTATAACCTTCTGGATCTTTTAATTGGCTGTGAGGTGAAATAAATTACATGGTCTGTTGTTTGGATAAAGAAGCACACACACACATACTTAAACTGTCACATGTATAGACCCCTCGACCAGAGCCCCTGTTCTGTGCTGTGTATCTCTCACTATTGAAACTGTGGTAGCAATTGTGACATGAGCAAAATAGGGGGAAACAAAGGTGATGCATGACTAATGCACTACTACTGTGCACCTGTGAATGTGCCTGCTATTCAACTTAATGCCCCGAGCCATTAAGTAGACTTGTGATCTTCTAATGTTTGGTGTTGTGGCACGCAGGGTTGCTATGTTAGGGATAAAACAAAGGAGGATGAAACGGCCGAGGAGGTGCAAATATCTATAATACAGTCAAACGATGACTGAAGGAGATTTAGTTTTTTGGATTGGTTCCACTTGTGTAATGTTTGATTATGTGCCAAATGGGGGAAAAAAAACTAATTACTGTATATGTGCCTTCATCTCAGAGAACTAACCCACTTAAGTTATTAGTCCAAGCTATGCAGCTCAAAGGTGTAAGAGTGTAAAACATGTTGACTATTAAATCCATTTTCTCCTGCCTGTTGCCATCTCTGTTATGTCCCCAAGAGCTCCACAACAGAGACCATGAAGAGGCTGCCCCTCCTCGGCCAGTTTCTTGGCCGACTCTGCTGGAACCCTTATGTCACTGCCGATGGTGAGTGCACCTTGGGAAAAAAACGTTAACTCTGTATTATTGGGGAATAGTGGATGGATCAGGTCCATCCTAATAATAGTATCTTTACAAGCATGAGTCATTTGGATGCTTATAATCTGTGTAGACCAGAAATCCACCGTCCATTGTGTCTTGCCGTCTGCAGCTACGGGCAGAGGGCTGTTGTTCCAGTGTCTGTGGGGACTGTACTCGGAGCATCCAGGCAATGCTGTGGAAAGAAAGGCTAACCAGTGGATACGGGTATGGACTGGACTCTCTCTACCTCTGTTGATAGAGAATTTAGATGGAAGGGAGTTGGGTAGACTTAAAATATTATTATTATTTTTCTTTTTACATATATGAATAATGGATGAACAAAAGTGATCCGTGATTGCTTTAACATGCCACTTTCTATCTCTGAGATTCATTTAATCATTGCAGGTGCAGTAACTGGACATTTTCTGAACTGCATTTCATTTTTATCTCACCAATTTTAGTTAGATTCAGTGGGTAGATGCGTCAAACATAAAGCGAAACATCCCTGCTGTTTATGGTTGGACCTTAACTGCTTTGTTGTTCTCTATCTAGCTTAACCCTAATTTTCTGTCAATCTCTTTCATCTATCTAACACGTGTGTAAGATTCCTCAAAAACACTACAAACAGAAGGAATAGGGCTGGGCATCTGAAATACTTTGATACCAGTGTCGATAGAACACCTCCAGTTTTGGTTCATTTCTATCCTGGCGCTGAAGAATATGTTTTTCAGTAACTCAAGCCTCTGAGTATTTGCCAGTCCATCTACTTTCCAAACTCCACCCATGGTCATGAGCTTTGGGTAGTGACCGAAAGAATGAGATCATCGATACAAGCGGCCAAAATGAGCTTCCTTTGTACTGCAGCTGCGCTCGGCATAAGAAATAGTGTGAGAAGCTCGGACATCCGGAGGGAACTCATAGTAGAGCATCGAAAGCAGCCAGGTGAGGTGGTTGGGGCATCTGATGATCAGGATGCCTCCTAGACACCTCCCTTTTAGAGGGTTTTCCAGGGCACGTCCAACTGGTAAGAGGCCCATGGGTGGAACCACAACATGTTGTATATCTCCTCGGGGTTCCCCAGGAAGAGCTCGAAAACATTGATGGGCAGAGGGACGTCTGGAAGACCCCGATAAGCCTGTGCTCCTTGCAACCTGGCCCGATTACGTGGAAGATACTGGATGGAAGGATGGAGTATGCCAAACATTTTAAAATGCATTGATATCTAGTTTTGTGTTGATACAACTTACTCACTAAGCTTGGCTTACTTGATAAAGACACATTGTCAATTATGATGCCACATAAAGTCATCTGTCCTTGCTGCATTGGTCATATGGATCCACCTAGTGGGGTTAAACAGAGATAAAATACATAATCATGAGGGAAGCTGCAATAGGTGGACTACAACTATCCATTAAATGCCCTTTTCATCATTTTCAGACCTGATCTGTTTGCGGTTGATGTCCTAATTAGATCCGGAAAGACTGGACGTACAGACTGATTATCATCCCTTAAATACCCCAACAAACTAAAAAGAAATCTGTCTTCGCCTGCCTTTGGGCTGCTGAAGAGATTTTCTGTCTAATTTAATTTTAATAGGAGTTTTCTCGCCAGCCCTCTGTTTCTCGTCTCCGATGGGACATGGATGATAAATGAGGTATATTGGGTCTCTGTTAGTCTAAACCTTTTGTGCCCAAAACTGTAAAACGTATTTTGAAAGCAAATTAGTCTTGACTGTTTCACTGCCTCTTGTCACCAGAGAAGGATCAGCCTTTATATTATGGTTAGTTGATCTTGCTCAGTGTTTTTGTGGCGTGCACACTCGCACAAAGGGAGGGAAAGAGAACAGAGGGAAGAAAAGATTCTGCAATTTTCAACTTTGAAAGGGTTCACACAGATGGCTTATGATAAACAATGTGGAACTTTCACATTTTTGCCAGATTAACTGTTTGTATTCTTTTGATTAATTTCTCATCTAATAAAACATCTTGCTAATTAAAACAGTGCCTTGAAAGTAAACCTTGAATTTGCCAGATGGTCTTTGACCCCCATAAGAGGGGAAGCGAAGTGCATATGCGTATGGTTATGTTTGTGTCTACAGTGTGTCTGTTTGTATGGGCATATGCCCCTATATATGCATGTCGATGTGAAAGTGGGTACAGAAGATTTACATTAATATATTGTTTTTAATCATGGAAAGGGGATGTATCATTAAGTTGGGGTACCTTCAATCTTCCCAAACACTGCATATGAAGAAATTTTTACCTTACTAATTTCTGCTGGAAGGAGGCTATCGTGGTTGGAGGGAAGGTTTTCTTAGATTAGGCAGCAACAGTTGAGGTTTGGTGAGACTCCACATTTTGCTATGATTGTGACCAGTGTACTTTCTCAAATAGCAGGCAAACCATGACCGATAAAACTCTTTAAGAGTCTCTTATTTTCTGCGGACCCTTATTCAAACGACGATCCATGATGAGCATTTAAAAAAAAAAAACAGGTTGAAAACTATATATATATATATATATATATATATATATATATATATATATATATATATATATATATATATATATATATATATCTCTGAATCAGATTTTGCAGCCGGATGCTTGCGATAAAGCACTGACGGACAGAGTCAAAGAGTTCACGAAAATGGCATGCAGGACCGGATGAAAATGTGCACGAGTACAATACGCTCATAACAAACTCAGCAGCTTCCTCTCAACCCACAAATAACAGGAATGGCGGGAAGCATTCACCACCGCAGCTCATCCCGTCTCGGGGAGCAGTGCAGATGTATGGTTTGAAGGCAGAGATGGTCTGCCTCTGTGCCTCTCCCTGTGTCTGCGTTGTGTTGGACTGCCGGTCCTGGAATGCAAAATGCAGCCTGTTTTCTGTTAGCCCTGTCTGATCCTGCTCCCCAACATTGTTTTCTTGCTGCCTTCTTAATAGACTGAGGGTCTTGTGCTAAGTGGCACCTAAATACTGTAATTTTGTGCATGTGCTCACATACGTATGTGAGTGTTTGTGCAAAAACATGTGCTGCGCTGCTACCGTATATACTGTTAGAAGCCACATGTATTTTTTTTCCTCCTTTTTTAAATTATGATAACGTGCGTCTGAGTATTTTGCCTTGTTTCGCTGTCACGTCTTTCGTTCACCCCTCCCTGTCTGCCTCTCCTCTCCACATCTGAGTGTTCTCACCGGGTTTGATGAATGCTGGGTACATAGCCACATAGCTGCAGGCTATGTCAGATAGTCATTAGCTCAATCGGTCTGTTTCTCTACATCCTGTGCTCACAGCGGGACCACACAGTGCTACAGCAAAATGGCATGATCTTTTGAAGAGATGACAGATAAAGTAAAGCACGAGAGTGTAATATTAGAGGGCCGGAGGACGGCTGGTTGGATAGCTCAATCTTTGACTTGCATCTTTCCTGACTTAAAAAGGGTGAACCACAGGTAGGCCCCGGAGCTACCGTGGCAGCTTGAGTGTTTGAAAACATATTTTGTACCGCTCACATTGGCTGCTGCGCTCTGTGTTTTAATGTGGAGATGAAAGTCTCTTTGTGACAATAATGGTTCCCCTTCATCCTTTGGTGTCCTCTTGGGTGGCATCCCTCTTTCAGTAAATCTGACTTACTTGAAAGTATTATTCATGTTTCTTCCTTTTGCGTTTTTTCTTCTTCTTCCCTTTTTTAACTCAAAGGAAAAGTTCAATGTTTTTGGAAAATATGCATATTTCTCATAAAATGAAAACCCTTTCTTAGCGACCATAAATCTGTGAGCGTTGTCTTGTGAGTTTTCATCGTCGCTGTAAGTAGACGCTGCACAGATGCTTGGCGGACGGATTAACTGTTTGTTTATGCCATTTTTTAACTTTTGACAGAGCCAAATAGCCGTTTCCCACCGCTACCACTTTTCCATACTTAATATATAGGCACGAGAGTGTTATTCATCATTCGCCTTTATGATTACAGTAATTGTACTTGTCTGATGTCATTTGGACCCTTTGCTTTTATCTCAAATACAAAAAGGAGAGCCCCCAACCACCCAAACAACCATCACTCCCAAATTATAAGCTTCAACTTCAATGTGTTTTTCCACTTCGCATTACCTAAACCTCTTTGATTATGAATTTTGAAATACCTCAAATTCGTGAGTTCAAAAGCTTATAGGATTTTAGGAGGGGAAATCACTGCTTGAAATGACACTTTTCTTTGCTGCGTTTGAGCACAAGTGCTTGTAGCTTCATTATTCTGCACGCTCACCCGGACTTTTCTGCACTCTTTTTCCCCACATTTCATCGCTTCTCTGTTTGTTGTTTTGACCATCTGAGGCTATACTCGAGACTTTCATTGGTTTTGGGAGAATTCAATCACAGCTCAGTAATTGTTAACAGCCACTCGTCAAAACCAACCCAAGTCTATGTCTTGTGCATTTTTCTCCATCCTCTGTTTTAATTTTAGATTTATGGAGGGCTCGTTTCTTTGGCAGCAGTCCAAGACCCCAATGCCAGCTCTGTTTGCTGTCTTTTCTATCAAAGAAAAAAGACTTTTGACCCAAAGTATTTGCCATCCATCTATCCATTTGCTCTTCATCACATTTTTCTGGTGACCACACCTTTTCCCCCCCACCCGCTCTAAATGCAGCCATCGCGCTGCGTTCCAGTCTCTCTCTGCCATTCCTTCTAACCAACCCTCCTTCCCTCTCATTTCCCCCAGCCCAACTGTGCCTCCTCACCAAGGGTGGAATACGTGTGATTGGCTTTGTATGTACTCAATGTGCAGAGTTTGAGGGTGCTCAGATGGAAGTGATTGGGGTTATTTTGTCAGACGATGTGGAGGGTAAGCATCTTAGCGTGCTGTAGAGCCTGGCCAAAGAAACCACAGAGCTCCACCAACAGCGTGGCAGTGCTCCTCTAGCTGGGATTTTGTTATTTACCCCTTCACTTTTTCCTTCTTTTTTTTTTTAACCATACTGTGCCACTCTCGATCTTTTTCTCTGCTCGTCGTTTGTTGACATCCTTTTATCTGCAGTTTGAAAGGGATTTGTACTTTCTTAGTCTACTCTTAGTGGTGTGGGTTTTTTCTGTTTTTGGTTCATTGGACTTGTAAAAACAGATGCGTGCTGAAGATGTGAGGCCTTGGCTCTTTCTGTTGGATCGCACTTCCCAACTTGTACCAGTGAATCAGCCTATTGTGATCCAAAAGAGAGGGCTGTTTCGCAAGTCTAACTCAAACTACAATTCAAAGCAACACTGCTGAGGGCTTTCATCGCACTTCTAAGTGAATGTCGATGAAAGCCAACCTCGCCAAACATACGGTCTATTTATCATAAGACAACTAAACCCTGTGTGGCATCTTTGTTGTTATTTCTAAGAATGTCTGCCTCGCAACACATTTGTTGAGGGGAAAAACCATCCTTCAAGTTTGAGAGCCGCTCTTGTCGGATCATGACTTACAGTACGAGTCTCGTGTTCGCTCCTTTGTTCCTTAATTATGACTCTCTTTTTCACAGACGAGATCAGCGGAGTTTATGAGTCTAGTTTTATCAGTGCATGATGAGGCCCCTTCTGAAAAAATGCTTGTAAAACACCAAGGCCCTCTGTAACAAAGAATGTTCATTTCTGAACTTGCTCATATGCCGTCCATACATTCTCACTTACTGAAATGCCATTTCGCCACTCATGTGGTTCAAATGATGTGAGGCTATAGTCATCCTATATTCCAGTACCTCATTAGCTTTGATGTTGTGAATCTTAGGGGTTAGGGCAGATTGCATTAAAGTCTATTATAGTCTGTTATAGATATACAGTACATATAACGTGCCAATAATCAGCTGCACATTATGTTGCCTGCCCTCCCACAGAAGGTGCTGTGTCAGCTTGCTACGGAGGAAGACGATGCTCCGGCGCAGGCATTGATGAAGCAAATCGGCGTTCCCCCTAAAGAGTACCATCTCGAAGTTCTGAGAAAGGTATTCGCCTGTTTCATTCTTACCTGCATTGATAAATACTGTAATTTATGTCGGCCTACCTGCAAGTTGTGCTCTTTCCTGCATCTCAGATGGTGGCACTGCTGCTGGAAAACATTGGGAAGAGCTGCAGTTCTTTGGGAGACATAAATCACAGGTACAGCACAGAAGAGAGAACAAGGACTGACACTTCCAGTTATATTCATAATTTAATAACCTGCTGATTTATTTTCTCAAATATGTTTCTGGCCTATGAAATGTCAAGAAATAGTGGGGAAATAATGTTCATCACAGTTTCCCAGATCCAAAGGTGATGTCACAATAAGAAAAGCTAAACAGCTGGAAACGGAGATCTTTTTTTCTTTGTAGGCCATTAATAATAAGGTCCAGATAATACAGATTGTCTATATTATTCTGTGTAGGTGTTCATGTGACAGCATTCTGGCCACATCAGAGGCCTGCATCCCCCTGGTCACTTGTCCCGAGGCTGCTCCTCTCATTGGTGCACTGCTGCAGCAGTCAGGGACTTGTGTCAGGGCAGCACTGAGTGAAGACTTCCTGGATGCTCTGAGCTCCGCCTACTCCAGGTAGGCACACTGAGCTCTTTATTATATTTGATGATGATGATGATGATGATGATGATGATGATGATGATGATATTTGATTATGTGTGATGTGTGTGTTTTTTTCTTCTTCCTTTTCTTTTAGCAAATGCTTGTCATTGGAGGAGCAGGCTGTATTCTCTCTGTGGTATCACAACCTGTCCAGCCTGGAGGACGCCGTGCTCAGTCTACTGGAGTGTGCTCTCACCACCTCAGGTTCAAATCCTCAGAAGCAACTGGAACAGTCCCTGCTGGTGAGTCATCTTATGTAATGAGGACAGCTCAGAAAGGATAAAGGCATGTTCTTCTGTGTTAGATATGACCAGATTTGCCAAAAACATGCGTTCTGTCCACATTTAATCAGCAGATAAACACTGAATGGGCCCTTTTTACAGCAGCACTTATGACATGTCAAAATGGCTGCTGTGAAAGGGGCCGATTGATACCCAGTTTGTTTAATGCTGCAACTAACACTTATTTTCGTTATCAATTAATCTGCTGCTTTTCTTGATTCGTAGTATAATCTATGACATGTGAGAAATGTGTGACGTAATGCCCATCACAATTCCTCAGAGCCCAGGGTGACGTATTCAAATTGTTGTTTGTTTCAAAACAGCTTGGCGATGTCTTGGCATGTCGAACACATTATTTAAATCTCATGTATCTGACCTAATGTACCTCCATGCACAGCTACTTTGACAACCTCATTATGGGAAGGAAGAAGTCCATTACAGCCAACCATGGACTTCTTTGGCATTTTCATGAATTGGCAGCATTGTTTGATTAATTAGTGACACATTGCTGCTGGTAAATGGTTTTGTTCTGTACATAGTTTGTCTCATCTGCCCTGAATTAGGCTGTAGAGTCTCACATCAGAAATCCCTGCACGCTTCATATGGTTTTATCTCCCCTTTGAACTGATTTGTAAACTGTGAAACAGTTTGATGATAAGGCCTACTCATTTATTATGGGGTATTGTACTGTTTTTGTATGCATAGTACTTGGAAGCGTTTCTTTTAGCTTTTTTAGTGGATCTTTATTGACTGTTTTTGCCTGGCTAACTCGCACTATTTGGCTTTGCTCTGCATGCATCCCACATCATTTGGCGAGCTCTAAACTGCATCTCACATCATTTGGCTTCTGCTACACCGCATTTACTCTGCTGAGTATGTACTGAACTCTTGTCACTTGAGTCCTTGGCCACTCCTCACTTCATATAACTTTTAATTTAAGAGCATGCCGTGTTTAAAAGCCAGAAGTGATTTTTGATTTATAGGTTGTTATTGATTGTCCTCATTATTATGATGCAATTAGAAAATACCAGCAGTGTTTTGTGTGCTTTTCACTTGGCCACCAAGGGTTGCTTTTTTACCCCACAATAACTGAGAACATGTTAGACATATTAGGGATAACAATGAAGAATTAAATGTGTCACTGGAACTAAACAATTCAAGAAAGCTCGGAGGAAACACTTAAATGCAGATGCAACAATGTCCGAATCCAGGCCTATCCACTGAGTAGACATGGCACAGCAACGCTGTGGAGGAGGGGAGATAAATCTAAGTCGACATGCTTTCTACAAACTGTTTGTGCAAAACGTCTGTGCAATACAATACCCATGAATGCAATCCTATTTGCCGAGATTACCGACTGCCTTTCGTAGCGAGAAATGTCATTGAAACTCCGGTGGAAAAACCAGACTTTACCTGCCAGGCAGTTAGCCTTGTGTTAACTTCAGCAACGTTTGTCAGTTGTGTCACTTGTGTTTTCCCACAGTGATGGTCCACTTGAGCTGTGTACATAACGGACTAGCAATGACAACTTTTTTTCCTTTCAGGAACTGTTCTAACTAGGAAGATAGGATTGGAACACACTAGTGTACATGTGTATGAGTTACTAACACTCCATGTAAAATAATATGTCTGCCTGTTGATTGCACTTGAGGAGCCACCATATTGGAGGAGAGGAGTTCTGTAAACAGTTGAAGAAAGAGTGAGTGTGTGTGTGTGTGTGTGTGTGTGTGTGTGTGTGTGTGTGTGTGTGTGTGTGTGTGTGTGCGCGAGTGAGACAAACAGACAGACAGACAATAGTTGACTGTTTACTTCTCTGTCCCATCATGGATCTATTTGTTTACCCTCTCATCCATCTCTGACTGACCTCTGTTTTATCACCTTGCTAGTTCACACGCACATGTGTGCATGCGAACCCTCACACACACACACACACACACACACACACACACACACACACGCCTCCAGCCGCCATACTTTGTTTATGAAATTGCATCTGGTATAGCGTGTCTGTCGTTAAGAGGGTGGGAGGCATACGTTTAGGTTTCACTTAGCCTTCAGGTTGTTTGGAAGTCAGATGTGCGCTTCACATGTGTCTCCGTGTATGCGAGTCTCCGTTGGTGTACACGTGTGCAAGAGCAGCACAACAACAAAAAACAAAAAAAAAGAGCCGTGTGAGCCGACTGGCTTGTGTCTCCTCTCGCCTTCCTTTCGCTCACTTGTTTAAACTCCAATCAAAATTGTGAAACATGAAATAAGGCTGACATTCCTCGTTTTGGCTTGCCCCACCGCTCTGTGATCCAGTGAGAGACGCAGGCCCAATAACAATAAACACTCACTTCCTGGGCCTTACTACCAAAAACAGGATGTTTGTTGTGTGCTGTAATTGACCCTCCTTGAAGTGTTAGTGGTAAGGTATGGAGGAGGATGCTCAAAAAACCCATCTGGTTTCACTAGGGGGGGGGGGGGGGGGGGGGGGGGGGGGGCATGGAGTTTGCACACATGGATGCACGCTGGCATGCAAGTCGCATATGCAGAATTACACTGACACCCATAAAACGGATGCCAACGTATATGGCAGATGCCCGCATACATGTACGCCACCTTTTTGTTTGATTAATGTTGTTTTCTGGACCTTAGAGGACAAAAAAAGAAACAAGACACGTCAAAACAGAGGATGAAAGCACTTGATTTGTATGTTGGAACGTTGTAATGACACCATTTACACACTGGGTGGGGTTGTTTGTTATTATTGACCTCACTAAGACTCTAATTGGTCTTTTACTCTGGCACTTATACAATTACATCTGCAGTTCAATGTGCGCTTTGACTGGTTTGAAAGCGGTCTTTAACACACTTTACAGAAACAGGTTGAAGGTTGTTGCTATATTTTTGGCCTTGATGTACCAAAAGCATTGTAATATACATTTTACAACATTATTAACTACTGACACAGATGGAAGGTTTTGAATTGGCTGTGGCTAAGTTTAATGATTAGAACGCTTACTCACAACATTCTGGTGCTCCTTTTAATCTCTCTTTGACTGGATTACACTGCAGGATTAAAAGTCTGTAAAGTAGATGACTTGTGCTTCTCCTATAGTGAAGCGTATGCCCCTATATGAGAGTGTTGGGGGGTGAGAGGGAGAATAATTGGGACTAGAAGATGTATATAAATGTGCAGACATGAACAGTACAGCTGTTAAATGTTTACGCTTGGGCGTTTTTAGAATGTGTTAAATCTAAAACACATGAGTGTACATTAAGTGTGTGTGTGTGTGTGTGTGTGTGTGTGGCTGACAGAGTGGTAAACTGAGCGGTTAATGGGAACAGAGTGAGAACACTAAGGAACTGTGACTCATTGAAGATTTGTAGATGATGTAACAGTGACACCAAGTGGTCAATATTTGGAGGTTTGCGTTCTTGAATTAGTTATAATGGAATGCTTTCTATAGTTTCTGGATTGTAAGTGTTGGCTTTTAATATCTATGAAGCGAAGCAATGCAATTTTACAAAGTTAAAACATTTAGTTTGTGTGTGTTCCAGCCCAAAGCCTGTGCGCAGCACTGCTCTATGTTCTTGGTTGTAAACGACGTCTTCAGGTGAGTGCTGGTGTGTCACTTGTGATGCTCATTTGTGTGTTTTTGGTTGGGTTTTAATTTTTTTTTGGCCTACTGAAGTGTGTATTTCTGTATGACCATAATTGTTTGCATGTCCCACAGGTCCATCCTTAAGCAAGCCGAAGGGAAAGAGTCTGTTAAGTATTTCATCCAAGCCTTCACCAGCTGTTTCCTCAGGGAACTGGCACTGCAGCCGCAGGTAGGCCTCGACTTCTCAACCAAAGATCTGACATAAATATTTGGTTCCTTTCAGGGATGCAACTCACGATTATTTTTTATTATCAATTAGTCTTCCCACTTCTATTCAATGATTCATTTTATATTTTTTTAGTTTATAGATATTGGTTCAAAATTGTTGCCCATACATTTTCTTGTTGATTGATTAATCAGCTGATCGTTAGTTTTTGTATGTATGTGTCGTTATTTATAAATATATTTGTCGATTTGATTATTGTATTGAGAGACAAAACAGATTCCATGTTTTCTTGTCACCACTTTGTGTTTTGGCCTTTATTGTGTGCACAAACAGGTGATGAAATCTAAAATATTAAAGTCCACTGTGGCGTCTATGTTTCAAACCACAGAGACAACTGTTTTCATAAAGATGCTACAGTTTTAATGCTACGACTGATCATTTTTATCAAACATATTCCTCTTTAGTGCTCACATTGTAGTACTTCACCTACTGCAACAAAGTCTACAATTTACCACAGAATCTAATTATTCTTATCCACCATCTTTGCCGGAAAGGATGGTTACTTTGATTATGCCGCAGGCATAGAGGCACACACAGGGCGGTGAACAATTACCTCCGTCTGCAGGCAAAATCACTTAACATTTGATTAATCCGCCGCGCCATTATCACTTCATCTCCAGCCGAGAGCTTGCTGCACTTACTACCACACCACGGTTCACACCTCTGCCTCATAGACGAGAAATGCAAATCGCTTTTAAAGCATCAATTTGCAGGTAATAACTTTTGTACAAATATAACACCTGCAATGTGTGCAAACCTCTGTGAGCTGTTCCACTGATGTGCCACTATGTATTCATCAACTTTCACTAAAACTCTCAGCTCCCACAGATTCTCTCAGATATACATGAGTCTGTTGTTAATGAACATATCCTGTGTGACTGTAGGGAACCTTCTGGCACTCGCGTCACGTGTGAGATGTTACTGTCAAAAGGCCAGAAAACACATGTGTTACGACGTAGGTTTTTATGTATTACTGACCGGTTTTGTAAATATGGCGTAACTCCTTTCCTCCCCTATTAACCAGTAGATGGCAGTGCTATAGTGTATTTACAGTGGAATCTGTTTTAATGGCTGTAGTCACACAGCACTAAACGCTACCTATTACACGCTACATTACACATTAGCACCTACTGTATCACTGTTACACAGACTCCCATTCAAAATGTCATTTTTCAAGCTTTCAGAGCACAGCGATGTATGAGTTCAAGGTAAATATGATTTACAGTTATGAAGC
This sequence comes from Myoxocephalus aenaeus, assembly GCA_038501785.1. Classification (NCBI taxonomy): domain Eukaryota; kingdom Metazoa; phylum Chordata; class Actinopteri; order Perciformes; family Cottidae; genus Myoxocephalus; species Myoxocephalus aenaeus. The sequence goes on from JBAMJR010000379.1 coordinate 899,171, forward strand.
TGAGGGAAATGTGCGCTTGGTGTTGTTTCAGACGAGGGTATCTTTGAAGGCCATGTTCCCACAGTCGCCTCCGAGTCTGCTGCTTCCTCTCTTGGCCCGGCCATCAGGTCAGTGTATACATACGTGTGTGTGTGTGTCTGAGTGTCTGACACTGCATTGTGAGAAATGGTCTTTTCAGGTATTCTTTAACTGTGTGTCAACAAAGCCTTCCTGCTGAAGAGTGAATGGACTCTTGTGTGTCTTGTTATTGCGAATCAATTTTAGTTGATTAGTCAGCAACTGTGTTAACTCTTTTATGTTGGTTATAAAAGTTGAAATAATGTGGAACATTATATCAAATCGTTGTAAAAAAAAGTTATTTTTACAAGATACATTCGTTGTGAATAACTGAAACTATTGATTGTCTTATACAAACACACTAATGCCCCTTATTCATATTCTTATATAGAATAATATACTTGCTCTATACTGAATATGTATTACCAGTGTGTATGTATAGGAATCTATACCGTTGAACCCACGATGCACAATAGGTGAGTGCAGGGGAACAGGGGAGCAGTGCTTATCAGTGTGTGCCCAGACTGGCCTGTAGCAGGAATGATTTACATGAATGGAGCCATTTAGGGACACACTGGAGCCCAGCCAGAACCCAGAGTTAATTATTACTGTGTGTGTGTGTGTGTGTGTGTGTGTGTGTGTGTGTGTGTGTGTGTGTGTGTGTGTGTGTGTGTGTGTGTGTGTGTGTGTGTGTGTGTGTGTGTGTGTGTGTGTGTGTGTGTGTGTGGTGAAGGACAATTTTTCGTTGGAGACTGAATGGTATGTGAAGATTTGAGGTCTTATCATGATTTGTGCTTCCTCTGGAAAAAGTTCTAAATTAAGGCCTGGCATGTCATTGTTAAAATATAGCCTGGGGGTTTGATCAAGATATCCAGCATTTTTGAATATTTGTTTGTTAACCTGAAAGTGTTAGTTCAGTGGGGGTACAACATTGTGTTTTTTGACAATGTGGCATGTGACAAGCACCACGCCGGCCCTTTTAAACACTGGGATTTATATAACATGATGGAAAACAGAAAAATGTAATTGCAAGTGATTGCAATTGATCCAGTTCTGCTTGGAAAATTGATATGCAAATAGTTCTACTCAGGTTTGGCTCAGGCTGTGTGCTGCAGGGGAAGAGATCTGCGGACTCAGACCGGGGATATTGTCGAGCTGTGGAAAGAGTACATGGAGGAACTCCTGAACCCAACCAACAAGTCCTCAGTGGAGGAGGCAAAGACTTGAAGATTCGGAGGAAGACCCATCAGCACCCAGTTAAAAAAACAGCTCTGCCTCACCAGTGTGGCGTTGAAGTCGGGGACTGCCTGTGCAGTGGCAGAAGTGGGTGGACGTTTCCATTTCGCATTCTCCCCGTGAAAGTGTATTCTAGGTGCTTGAAAAGAGGCTCTGACCGATTGCCCAACCTCAGATCCAAGAGGAAGGGATGCGGGTTCCACCCTGGCCGTGTGGACAGTGGACCAGCTCTCTGGCAGGGCTGTTTGAGGGGCCCATCCAGTCTACACGTGTTTTATGGGTTTGGAGAGTATGGAGCTAAATCCAGGCCATATGTTTTGTTCACCCGAAAAAGTTGAAAATATAAAATATGTTACTGAAAACTGAAAACAAATATATTTTATAAAACTGAATCAAAATTATATTTAACCCCCAAAAACTTTTCATACACTTATTTTTATTTTGAATACTTTGTTGAATTTTTCAAAGTTCAACAACAAAGCTTGATTTTTCAGGTTCAAATCTTTTTTTTTTTTTTAAATGAATAAAACATATGGCGTGGATTTAGCTCCATAGAGGGGGGCCTACGACCGTGTCCCCCGCCGAGTCCCGTGGGGCTTACTGCGGGAATATAGGGTACAGTGGTCTTCGCTATGAGCCAGCCAGTCCTTGTATAATCAAAGTGAGAGCTGTGTCCCTGTACTCGGCACAAAGACAAACCCTTTTCCAGTGTGGTTCGGGCATCTGATCACGATGCCTCCCGGACGCTTCACTTTAGAGGTTTTCCAGGCACGTCCAACTAATCCAGAACACGCGGAAGAGAATATATGTGTGTGTGCCTCAGGGTCCCCCAGAAAATGCTGGAAAATGTTGCTGCAGGCCTGGAATACACTGCTAGGCCTGCTGCCCCCACAACCCGGCCCCGGATACGTAGAAAAGATTATGGATTGAAAAACCAGAGTGTAAAAGAAAGCTGAATCAGGGTGAATCTCTCTCTCCCCCCCCCTCACTATGGGTGGTATCAATCTTCTTATTCAACTTTGAGCAAATAAATGTATTCCCATAATTTTTAACTCCTCCTTTAACACTGGCAAGAAAAGGCGTTGAATTTTGCGAATACTACTTGATTTGATATGTGCTACAAGTAATCATTATGTCTGTATATGTGAATCTGTTTTTTGCAGAGATGCCGCAGGAGGCCTGGAGGCATCACCTGAACTGGCTCAGCGGCTCATTACAGAGACTGACGGAAGAGGAAGAGGAGGGAGACGGAGACAACAGCGGTAGCACCAGATTAGCGTGAGAAAGGCTTGCAGAGGGAATGTGTTAATCTGTGTCTACATCTACCACCTTACTGAGTGCCTGTGTGGCGTTCTTTTTTCCATTAACTGCTGTTGAGGGGGTGGTTAGTCAGATATTTTCCCCTTGCATCACAGCAGAGACCTCCTGGTGCAATGCTTTGAGGCTATTAGCTTGGGAAAGAGAGGGCTGCCGAGAGCAGAGTGTTGGAAAAGAGTGAGCAAAGGAATGCAGAAATATGATCTAGAGAAAGTGGTTGTACAGATTTAGAGGAAAAGAGGATAGGGGATGCAGATGAAAAGCGGCCGATGTCCGAGAGATGGAGACGACTGACTTAATGCGCTCCTGCTGCGGTTTTTTAACGGGGCTCATTATCCTCACCACTGCTCCATTCTCTATGAAGAATTCCCAAAACATTGTTCCGAGCCAACTGTGAAAAAGTAGTATGTTGTGTTGCTCTGAGCGAAGATGCAGCTGCCAGTGCTCTGCAGGAGGGTGCTGCTGTTCGGATTTTGGAGCCAAGGGGAAAGAGGGTAGATGAGGAAGAGAGCCTGATGATGATGATGATGATAATGAGGAAATTCGATAGAGAAATCCTTATCGCTATTCTAATTTGAAGTCATAGTCTCACATGTTTCAGCTGTGTGGCTGTTTCACTCTGTTGCAACTCTCTATCTGGACCTTAAGTCCATCTTGCAATCTTCAAATAAGCACACTCTTATGGTAATCTACAACATTATTTTAATTATTTATTAATATGCTACATGTTATTTATTGTCATGTCTGTATATTGTGAGAGAATCGTGACAAATGCCCGCGGCTTCCCAGAGGCCAAATTGACATCTTCATTTGAAGATACCCAAATCACCCAAAATCTATCAGATCTCCCCTTGATTTCGGCTCGACCAGAAGATATTTGGCATTTTGGCATAAAAATAAATAAAACCTTTAAAGAGTTGTACCATGGACTAGTCATCTCAGCTCTAGTCATGTTCTTGCTATCCTATATTCTGTGCCCCGTCTTGTTTCTGGCAGGACTGTGTGAAAAGAAAGTGAATTATAAATGTAAATGGTTGTGAAGAGGTAGTTTTAGACAAAACAAAACGTGTCTAAATGTTGTACTTTGAGATGTTACTTAAGTGCTATAGAAGCATTAAAACAGATCCTTTTTTTATTTATAATCATATTTGATGAAAAATCCCTAGTTGAATAACAACATTCAGTGTGATGCCACCTGGGAACAAATTATGAGATTCAGTATCTAATTCTGAAATGTAGATCTGTATATAAGCTCTGATTCACTTTGATCCTTTATTGTTTCGGTCAGTGTGGCCGGAAGAACTTTACTGGCAGCCACTCAGAGTTGGGGCTCATTAATGAAGCTCTTATGATGTAAATGACCCCAGACAGCCTTTTATTAGATGGTGTGTGTGTGTGTGTGTGTGTGTGTGTGTGTGTGTGTGGCACACAAAAAAAACATCCTGATTGCGTCTCATAGGAAATTTGTTAAAATGTATTAAAATATTTAGACTTTATCTTATCTTTATTTGGATGATACTTAACCCAAGCAGTTTGGGTCAGGAATTGGAGAAGGAGAAAGTTATACATATTCATTCACATACCTTGGAAAGCTGGAAGTGCAAGCTGCTTAGGAACTAAATGAAACCTCCCAAATCTGCTTAGTTTATAGTTTATACTGTTACTCTTCATAGCGCGGTGAACTTATTACTTCAACTATAATGCTTTTGTTTTTAACCCGCCATTACAGATTAACATTGATTTACATCTACATCTACTTCCATAGTTTTCATCCCTTCATCTGCAAATTTAAGTTTGCTCATGTAGATGTATAAAATATCAGGTCACATGAAACTCCAACTGTTGATGAAGGCCACAAGTATGTGTACTTTGTAATGCTGCAATGCTTCATGGTCAAGAGTTCAAGCTCAAGATAATTGGTGATTTTTCTTTTTAGTGACGCTAGTATTGTGTTCACCTTGTGGGGCTGTGTGCACGTGGACAAGGGGGACAAAGGGGCCATTGGTCCTCTTGAGCCCTTATGTTTCCATAAGGAGGGGACGAAGGGGCCATTGGTCCCCTTGAGCCCTTATGTTTCCATAAGGAGGGGACGAAGGGGCCATTGGTCCCCTTGAGCCCTTATGTTTCCATAAGGAGGGGACGAAGGGGCCATTGGTCCCCTTGAGCCCTTATGTTTCCATAAGGAGGGGACGAAGGGGCCATTGGTCCCCTTGAGCCCTTTTGTTTCCATAAGGAGGGGACGAAGGGGCCATTGGTCCACTTGAGCCCTTATGTTTCCATAAGGAGGGGACGAAGGGGCCATTGGTCCCCTTGAGCCCTTATGTTTCCATAAGGAGGGGACGAAGGGGCCATTGGTCCCCTTGAGCCCTTATGTTTCCATGAGGAGGGGACGAAGGGGCCATTGGTCCCCTTGAGCCCTTATGTTTCCATGAGGAGGAGACGAAGGGGCCATTGGTCCCCTTGAGCCCTTATGTTTCTATAAGGAGGGGACGAAGGGGCCATTGGTCCCCTTGAGCCCTTATGTTTCCATAAGGAGGGGACGAAGGGGCCATTGGTCCTCTTGAGCCCTTATGTTTCTATAAGGAGGGGACGAAGGGGCCATTGGTCCCCTTGAGCCCTTATGTTTCCATAAGGAGGGGACGAAGGGGCCATTGGTCCTCTTGAGCCCTTATGTTTCCATAAGGAGGGGACGAAGGGGCCATTGGTCCCCTTGAGCCCTTATGTTTCCATAAGGAGGGGACGAAGGGGCCATTGGTCCTCTTGAGCCCTTATGTTTCCATAAGGAGGGGACGAAGGGGCCATTGGTCCTCTTGAGCCCTTATGTTTCCATAAGGAGGGGACGAAGGGGCCATTGGTCCCCTTGAGCCCTTATGTTTCCATGAGGAGGGGACGAAGGGGCCATTGGTCCCCTTGAGCCCTTATGTTTCCATGAGGAGGAGACGAAGGGGCCATTGGTCCCCTTGAGCCCTTATGTTTCTATAAGGAGGGGACGAAGGGGCCATTGGTCCCCTTGAGCCCTTATGTTTCCATAAGGAGGGGACGAAGGGGCCATTGGTCCTCTTGAGCCCTTATGTTTCTATAAGGAGGGGACGAAGGGGCCATTGGTCCCCTTGAGCCCTTATGTTTCCATAAGGAGGGGACGAAGGGGCCATTGGTCCTCTTGAGCCCTTATGTTTCCATAAGGAGGGGACGAAGGGGCCATTGGTCCCCTTGAGCCCTTATGTTTCCATAAGGAGGGGACGAAGGGGCCATTGGTCCTCTTGAGCCCTTATGTTTCCATAAGGAGGGGACGAAGGGGCCATTGGTCCTCTTGAGCCCTTATGTTTCCATAAGGAGGGGACGAAGGGGCCATTGGTCCCCTTGAGCCCTTATGTTTCCATGAGGAGGGGACGAAGGGGCCATTGGTCCCCTTGAGCCCTTATGTTTCCATGAGGAGGAGACGAAGGGGCCATTGGTCCCCTTGAGCCCTTATGTTTCTATAAGGAGGGGACGAAGGGGCCATTGGTCCCCTTGAGCCCTTATGTTTCCATAAGGAGGGGACGAAGGGGCCATTGGTCCCCTTGAGCCCTTATGTTTCTATAAGGAGGGGACGAAGGGGCCATTGGTCCCCTTGAGCCCTTATGTTTCCATAAGGAGGGGACGAAGGGGCCATTGGTCCTCTTGAGCCCTTATGTTTCCATAAGGAGGGGACGAAGGGGCCATTGGTCCCCTTGAGCCCTTATGTTTCCATAAGGAGGGGACGAAGGGGCCATTGGTCCTCTTGAGCCCTTATGTTTCCATAAGGAGGGGACGAAGGGGCCATTGGTCCTCTTGAGCCCTTATGTTTCCATAAGGAGGGGACGAAGGGGCCATTGGTCCCCTTGAGCCCTTTTGTTTCTATAAGGAGGGGACGAAGGGGCCATGAAAGTATGTCCTCTGCTGCAGTGTCATTTATCCATGCACCTCTGCCACGCAGCACAGAGAAGTCTGTCAGATCCCATGATGCCTCGAGATTAGGACATTCCTCTACCTTTTTAGTGTTGAGCACTGCTTCTGCTCCTGTCCTGCAGGAGGTACCACAGCGTGTTCGAGGCCTGGTTCCTGCTGGTCCAGTGTGCCCACTGGGTGCAAGTGGCTGTCCAGCTGCTGGTGACATCGGAGCCCGAGGACCGTGGCCCCCTGCTGTGGCTGCTTATCTTCTACCACCACTCCACTAACAGGGGGCACCACAGAGCACGACAGCTGGTAAGATTTTTTATTAGAGAACATATTTAACTTTATCGAGTTGAACATTCAACGTTAACCTGTTTAACAACATGTTAGCGTTGTCAATGCGAGCTGTACGGACTTGCTTTGTTTGATATGACTTGAGATGGATGTAATCTCAGACTGTCTGCCTATAGCGTGTGTGGTGTCATAACAATGTGGATGGTCTGCTTTTTGTTATTGGAAGACCATTGTAGCAAATACAGAGAAAGAAGAACAACGCATTAAAAAATTATGGTTGATCTGAGCAAGAGAGAATAAGACAGTGGTTGAGAGAGAGAGAGGAAGAGACAAAGACAGATACAGATGAGGGAGGGGAGCCGGGTGAAAAGGGTGATGTAGTATTGATTTCTCAGTCAGTGTCTGGCCAGCTGGCCCGAGTTTCATCTCTCTGTCTCCGGTTTGTCCGCCTCCTCTCGTACCCCGGGGAGACTCGTCGTCGCCGCCGCCGCCGTCTCCACCATTACGATCAACTCGCATGGGGGTTGACTGTTCATTATTTGTGAATTACTAATCTATTGGTTTTATTTGTGGGACAGATACTTAGAGCAATGCTTCTTGATTCCAGTGTGGTCTCTTCATGGACGATCTGTCAGCTGACCATGACCATTATTGTGTAATCTATGTTTCCAGGTACACGGCAAAGAAGCATGGGACCACCTACACTCCCTGTTCTTGATCTCAGCGCATCCTCTCCCTGGTGACCGCCTGCAGCCATTGGTCACTCTGCTGTCGCCACAATTTCAGCAACCATCACTGTCTCCAGTATTAATCCTCGACCTGTTCGTCAACTGTGCAGTTTTTACTACACAAACCCTGAGTGCAGCAACAGAAATTATACAGACGGTGAGGAAACAAGCTTTTATTCCCCAAAATGTGTTTTCAGTAATGTCAATTTTGTATTTATTCAAATGTCACATATAATGCACAACAACACTCACACATTGGGCAAGTGTGTTATTGTTTGTTTTTTACGACTTTTTTTATGAAACCCAAAATGTTGTTTTATTTTGGGCTATATATTAGTTGAGTTGCGCAAAGAATATCATTTATTACTCTGACTTTGATTCTTAGAGGTAAATTTGTGTTGTCTCACAAAAATCTCGTATTCCATTTATTAGATGGCTATAAAGAACATATCTAGACATACATATATGTACTGTTGAATTTGATTTCATAATATATATCGCAAATTACGAGTCCTTTTTTCTTTTTGAAGCTCTATGGCTCTGTCACAATAAGCAATATAGTTTTTTTGTTGTCTTTGTGTGGGTGTGTCCAGGTGGTGGACCGGTCTGGTCTGGTTGATGAAGCAGAGCGTGTTCTCAGCTCACTGGAGTTCAGACTAAACGAAGATAACTGCTTATCAAGCGACACTAAAAGTGTTCATCTCAGGATCCAGGCACTTCAAAACACTCTAACACGAATGCATGCAGCAACAAGGCCTGCTGAGAACTAAGCACACACTCACAATCTCGCACTCTAAAATAGGTGAAAGTGCGCACACGCACACACACACACATTAATTCATAGAACCACACAGCAGTGAATTCATCTTCAGCTTTTTTTCAAGGCACCTTTTGCAGAATGCCAAATAGCCACGCTCTTGTGAAGACATGCTGCGCCGCGATGACAGGAGTGTGTCAAAACAGCACAGCGAGCACAGATTATTTGGAGAGGCAACAATTATCCGCACACACACACTCTCACGACACATCTACAAGGCCCACAAGGACGCTTGAACAGTGACAGATCGCACCGCAAAGAAGCAGCGGCTCGTACAATGTGTCAGTCCTCCCACTCGTATAATTGTCTCACAATATACATCCGTCACTTTACACATGACTGAAAGACATTTATGTTTGAAGGAAAATGAAAACCAAACGCCAGTTGTCTTTGTGTAAATATGATGTGATCAAATGTTGAATTGTGTAATGTTTATAAGAAATATTCCATCTGAGTATATGATCAAATGTAAACATTAATATGTCTTTGTACATTTTCTATTGCTTCATTATTTATACAGATGGAGACTGACTCTTCTTTTTTGTTTTATCCATAACATTAAGTGCCCACTAGTACCAGACATTTGGGAATACCTGGATTATGTCTCTACATAACATCCTTTATGACTACTGATTGACGACTGCATAAACTGTACAGAAATATAAACAAACGCATACTATATTTACATTTCTTGTGTTGGCTTGTGTTTTCAATTTGGTACATAATGTACTTGTAATTTGTGAGCAGATTTGATTTCCACCTTTTTAAAAGTAAAAATTGGAGTAATTACTTGAGCACTATGGAAATGCCATGCCTTTTTTTTTTCTCTCACACATAAACACAGCCATCCTTCTTCAATAGATGTTGTACGTCAACATTCAGTACAATGCTTACTGTAATCGATAACAAATCGATAGATCAAATGGAGGTTAATGCCTTTTGAATTAAGGTTTTTGCCTGTCCAGGCCAGTATACTGTGACATTAAAAAGCTCTACAAAGGTCATACTATATAGTGTGGTGAAAAAAAAAAATCGTATAAACTCAATCATCATATAATGTCTAGGATCTGGGAGATTCCTCGAGTCACTTCAAATGCTAGTGTAGCGTCACACAGTCTGTGCAAGAACATTTCAAGGAAAATACATTTAAAACATGTTCTTCACTGGGTTTGTGAACAAAATATATACTTGGATATCACTTAACCTAACACATTACACAACCATTGTTTAATTCACTAAATCAGTTGTCTATGAAATTTGAAAATCAAGTTGGCTATGACATTCGTACCTCGTTGCGTATGAAAGAGGAACGAGGTACGAACTGATGTTCAGGTTTTGCTTAACAGATGGAATAAGATGAAGAAAAAGTCATTTATTTCAAGAAAACACAATTTTATTTCAACATGAACATTTCACTTCAACCTTCACTTAAAATATACATAGAAAAAAAAACACTTATCATTTGTTCGCACAGCAGTCATACAGCCATAATTTACCTCTATAAAAATGCCCTGAGAGGTTGCACATGTTCCAGTGTCGTTACTGGCCGGAGTGAAGTCATTTGTTTTGTATAAAATTGGGAATGACCTGAAAGCATTTCCTGTCTAACTCGTAAGAACCACATCATGGCTTCAGACTAAACAGAGAGGAAGTCACACCTACAAAGAGAATCTAACAAATACACAGGCTCCTAAAAATTGATCCATGGAACATCTCCCAGTATCTATCGTTTAAAAAAACCATCAAGACCCTCTGGATCCATCATTATCCGTTTTCCTTCTCTGCGCTTCCATATCAACTTCAAATTTCACTTTCATCACAGAAACAATGTAGTAAACAATGATGCATCTCACTAGGAGCAGCTTACATTGTTAGTGGTTCCCACACAAGTTATTTCTTTTGACTTGGATGGGCAGAGCTGCTGTGCCAGTTGGCCGTGGCGAAGGAGCGAAGTGGGAGCGAAGCCTTTTGGTGTTCACACTGCCAAGCGATTCTGGAGCCTCCCGTCTCGTCCAGAGGAAGAGGAGGGGAGCGACCATCATCTTCGTCTGAAGTCAGCAAACTGGAAGAGAAAGATCGTTCAGAACTGCTGCTATCTCCCTGCTGAGGTAAACACTGTAGACCAATAATCCAGTTTAGATGTTGTTTGGCCGCAAACACAGAGCTCGACCGATGCTGGGTTTTGGAGGCGGATGCCAATATTTCAGTTTAAAAATAGATCGACCAATATAGTTGTGGATGAGAATCTCTTGAATCAAATAAAAGAAAAGTGCTGAGCAGGACATTTACAGGTATAAACTTGGCATCACCCCCTGGTGGACAAACTATATAATGCAGACGCTATTTTTGCATTATATAGAAACATCTCATTGCACACAAATCTATGCTGCAGTTCCTTATTATTAATCTGCAGATATAAGCCTTTATGGCTGATACAAATGTATGGCTGCAAGTAACAATATATATGTTTTAATCTGTTAATCTGTAAAAATAATAATTAATAATTGATTGATAGTGTAGACTACAAAATGTTATAAAACGGTGAAAAATGTTAAACCCCAAAGATGCAGACAAAAACTAAGATTTGCAAATTCTCAAAGATTTGCCAATTCATTTTCTAGCAATTAACTGTCCAATAGGCACAGCAGTTTTTGTGTATAACCGGTGCAGGCCAGTGCTCGTGTTTTCTTCTGGTTTGGTGGTGAGTGGACTGGACTCCTGTTCCTGCTGAACTGAGCCAGTGGTTGTATAGGACTGATAATCAGCTCAGTAGGCACAGGAAGCCAAGCCCAAATATCTCTTCTCTCTTTTCCACAAAGCACTGGCAAGCTATGGACACATACTTTTTTTTTGTTGGTGTGTGTGTGTCTGTAATGAAGCAAAAAGCAATGCCAACTCAGGCCTCCGTGTCAGGCGGCGTTCCGCTTTGCCAAACCCACAAGAAACCACACTGCTTTAGGTCCATTAGACGGTTGAGATTGTTGGATTTCACCAGCTGGTGAAAGGTGTGCTTGACACGGTAGAAACATCTCTACCGCAGTCTCAGCAAGACTTCTGCTGGATTGTGTGAGCTTTCCAAAGTGATTGGCGCACTGTTGGCTTTCGAGAAAATAGGCTATTAGACTATTTCAGGAGTCCGATCATAAAAATCCAACTATAAATCCATCAAAATCACATTCCAACACCTTCTGTGAGGAGCATGCATGCATACGGCGTCAAGCATTGGAAATGTTTCCAACATATACTTTGAAACAGAATACAACAGCTCTCTAAAATACAGTTGACATTAAAGAGACAATCAGTCAAGTTTAGTTTCGTGAAGAAAAGACGGCGTGGGCGGTGTGGGCCAAATAAGTTTATTTTTGGTGTCTCAATACAATGTTGCTTGGTCCTTTTATGTGGAGAGAACCATTTCCCTCCCATTAGCGTGTAATAAATCACCTTTTGGATACAGGCTCTGACGGCAATTCCTCTCTTTTACAGGCCTTTGATGGTCATTACTCTTTTAACAGGCCCTAAATATAGGTCTAAAAATGGCAGACTCCACATGGCCCTCATTTCTAATTCACACATCTGTCCTCGTTTAGTTGCCATTTTGTCGTCGTGAATATAGAGCGCTATAATACCTCGTCCCGCCTCTTATTATGACTGCCAAAAAAAAAGACAGACGGTTCTAAAATACACTTCCAGCCATCCGTCACGGTTTTGATTGTGGAGTGATTGGCCCTGAACGATATAGCTTTGCATTACAATTAGCTGGGACTACACCCACGCTATAGAAATGTTATACAGTAAGTTACTGTGGGGCAGTATGTTAACCTCAAAAGACTCATTCATACATGATGTATTCTTTGCATGTAGTCCAGCTGGACTTATTTACAGCTTGAATGATAAAAGCACTGAATAATAATTAGTTTTTCAGAGAAACTTGTGTTAGGGAGGAACATGCAAATGGAGGTTGTTGTATAACAGCTCCAAAATAAAAAAAAGACAGGTGAGACAGACCGAGATGTGTTCATCATTGTGTTGGCAGGCGGGCCATGCTAAATACAAAGCATAAACCTGCCTGTGAGAAGGTTTGTGTGTTGAATTGAATTGTTTTTGGGGGGTTTCAAGCTTATCTTGACTCCTGAGGGAAACCCTCTCAGTGCACTCTGTAAGACTTGAAACAAAGCGTGTGCTATAACCCAATTGACAATTTCTGCTTTTCCTGTCATCACTGGCTGTTTTACAGGATCACAGCCTTTTGTTTCTCTAAAACAAAACAATAGAAGCCATATCACACAGTCCAATCCACCGCAGAAACACTTAATTGTACCAATAAAGTGGAACTGACCTCCCTAAATGATGAAAATCATCTAAAATCGTTGCAAGATTTCCATGCTTTGAAGCCTCAGTCTTGTTTTCCTTCACAGTGTGGAAAGGTGCTCGGTGAGAATCTGTCTGCTTTATGGATCTCTGTATCTTTCCTCAGCCTAAGATTAGATCAGAAATCAATACGTATCTTCCCGGGCTGCATGGACGGCACTTTTCACTGCCAAAGTGATGTGAAGTTTTAAAACTGGAGCGCTGATTTGCTGCAGGCCCGGTCAACCTGTTTTAACTAATTACCCTGCTGTATCGAAACAAACCGTTGAGTTAAAGGAATAGTTTGACATTTTGGGAAGATTTACAGGAGAAGATTTACACGAGAAGCAGGGGGCGACTCCTTAGGTTGGAAAAAGAAGTCAGATTGTATTCTGAGTTTATTTACCTAAATTCACGAGAAAAGAAACCTGGGATATTCTCTGAGATTACATTCACGAAAACAACTCACAAAATTGTATGATTAATAAGTCATAAATCCATGAGGGAAAACCAGCAAAACCGTGGTAATGCCAGCCAGCGTCTGAAATCCGTTGCTCCTAACGTCGTGTGAGGATGGCCCGAAAAGATACACATACAGGTTTGGGACACACCGAGCGTCTGCAAAGGGTAGCTGAAGGACAACGGTGATTATGAGGGGGATAATTGTAGCCACTGTTTCCGGATTGATGTAATATCTGTCAGCAGCATTAAGCAGCGTTTGGGTCTTCCCAGGCCTCATTAGTACTGGAAGTACGCTCTCTCCCCCGAGGTGCTTGGCTCTCACCTTCGCTAGAACTACAGAGCGTGCAAGCCGGCATCATCTGCAGGATTATCTTTTATACTACGTAACTGAAAGGAGACGGAAGCAAGAAGGGTGGAGGAGAAAGAATGCAAGAAAAGAAGATGAAAGAGGAGGGAAAGAACAACGGGGCAATGCAGGAGAGCGTGGAGCGGCGCTCATTAGCAATGTGGCACACCGTTTTGAATTTGTGAGGAGGCTTGTGTGAGTGAGAGGCTCTCAGTGGAAAGCTTCACAGCCACGCAAGTGAGGATTGTTGGACCAAAGTGAATGGGAGATACGGGATGAGGAGAAAGGGAGGAGAAGAGGGAAATGAGATAAGAGAAAGAAGGGAAAGGTGAAACGATGCGAGACGATCGAGTAAGGAGCGAGAAAACAGAAGAGGACAAAGGGGAAGGACTTCTGTGACTGAAATGTATAAACGCACATTAGATAATTAAACTCAACGGTGTTGACACAAAAGCGAGCACACACACACACACACACACACACACGTAAAAACTTAAAAGAGCATTTCTGTTTTCTCCTTCTGTCACACACATTCATTGTCGTGCTTTGTCTGCTTGTCTGGGTCATGCTCTCCTCAGGTGCAGAACTTAGCCACTGTGAACAAAGAGGAAATCAATCACTGTTCACCAATCAGCTAAGCTCTGTGCCTGGCTGGAGAGAGGATAAAACAACCTGTCTGGAGGACTGACATGTGCACGTGCACGTGCACACGCACGCACACACACACACACAAACCCATCAAGACCCTCTGGCTCCATCATCATCACCGCTTCCTTCTCTGCGCTTCCAAATCATCAACTCCTCAAACACAATCACACAGATAATCATGTCTTCTTGGTTTTAAGTTTCCGTGTGTGTGTGTGTGTGTGTGTGTGTGTGTGTGTGTGTGTGTGTAGGAGAGGCTATGGTTGCCATGGCAGCCGGCTGGGTCAGGGCTGTGTGGTAATCCCTGGCAATGTGATTTTATCATAAGTCACAAATCAGCACGCCAGGAACCCTCACAGCCCAGACATGAACGGTCCTTTTCTCTGCCTCATGTGTTCTTGCTGCAACGACACCCTCATGTCCAGCGCTAACCTGCAACACCGACAGACCTCTAACTTTGTTTGTCCTTTCTCTCCCCTCACGTCTGCCGTCAGAGCGCAGTCGTGAAAGGCTGGACTTGTTGATACTCGGCCCCTCTCTCCCACACTACTTCCTTGGTTACCCCTCTCCTCCTCTACCATTCGCCACGCTCTGCTAACCCGGCGATATGCCCCTCATTAAGAGGATCAAGAAGGATTCCAGAGGCATGTACCGGGGGAAGAAAAGAACGGGGAGTGAGAGGGAGGGGGAAACAAGAAGAAAAAAGGACAGGGGGAGACCACCCTTCTCCTTTAAAGGGTTGTGATTTTTAGGTTTAAAAACACAGAGCAGGGAGTGCACCTTGATAGACATGTTGTTTTCAGTTAAAACCCTCTCAGCCCGCCTCTACCTAATCCCACTGTACCGTGTGTGTCTGTGTGTGTGTGTGTGTGTGTGTGTGTGTGTGTGAGGGTGTAAAGGGTACAGGGAGGACTGCTCCACTTAAGAAAAGATGGTTGGGGCACACAAAGTGAGCAGTAAAACATCAATCCATCTCCCCACAGTGCAATATGAAAAAGCTGTGAGGAGGCTGGTTCATCCATCATTTTAATTGGAGAGAAATCTGGACCTGAGCTCAGTTGACCAGCAGGATCCATTGATGTTTACAGGGGTTTGTTTGGTTCAGTCCAACGGGATGTAATAGTAAAAGTTATAGGTACATGAATCTCTAAATGCTTCTTTTCTTCTTCTATTCTTTTTGTTGTTGTTGATGTTTTAGCTGGTACGTTTTAGTCCTCCTGAACTCGAAGTGAGGCTCCACAGGGAGGTGTAGAGAGGGAGTAAAGGTTGATGACAAAAGATCTGCGAGCACAGACAGATAGTGTGTGAGTGTGTGTGTGTGTGTCTCTGAGTCAGAGAGATTTATCAGGACTGAGCCAGATGCCGAGCACTTGTCTAGAAAGCCTTTCACATCCTGCGCAAATGCATAAAGCTGTCTCTGTGTGTGTGTGTGTGTGTGTGTGTGTGTGTGTGTGTGTGTGTGTGTGTGTGTGTGTGTGTGTGTGTGTGTGTGTGTGTGTGTGTGCTCGTGTTTGTGTCTGAAGATAAAAGCCTGTCTTGTAGTGGCTTGGTCACGGCCTAAAAAAAAGGATTTAGTGCTGTAAATCAGTCAAGTATTTAGCAGCTCCTTTTGACGAAGGTCACAGACACATTGTTCCAGAAATATTGAAGCCCCTTATTGCTCCTTACCCATCTTTCTGACACACTTAAGAGGGAATGCTGGACACCAGTGTAGATATCACTCTACGTTGTAACGACCCTGCATGGTCAGATACAGTTGTTCAAATTAAAACCTACCTTCTAGATCAGCTTTGCAATGTTCTGCCAGAATTAGAACCATGCCGGTTCTTTTACATGAGCAATTCATGGATTCATGTCTCGTCCTAGTTATTGTCACTGGTTCAGCTGGAAAAGGTGCGTTAAGTTCATCAATATCGAAATCACAATCTGATGACACCGTAAATACAATTGTACTAATTGAACCACACTAAAGTTTAAACGATTAGTCTATCAACTGATTAGTGAGTGGAAGATTAACTGGCAAATATTCTGATAATCAAGCTATTTTAAAAGCAAAAATGCCAAACATTTGCTTGTTTTAGCTTCTCAAATGTGAGGATTTCTTCCCTCTTATCTTTGTATTTCGGTTTGGTAGATGTAACAATACTGCTGCATTGTTTAAAAGGTTTGAGGAATAGCTGGGTTACAGCAGTTCAGTTGTCGGGCAAAGATGTGATTAACTGCCTGCTCTCATTAATCAAAGGGTCGGTGTCAGTAATAGCAGGACTGTTATGAAAAGACCAGCAGCTTCAAAGAGACCTGTCTTCACTACAGTCCTCCCTTCGGCGCTCTTTCTTCTTCCCATTTCTTTCCGTCTGTCCGTCTAAACCATAAATTTCTCTCCTCACTTAATTTAGTGTGAGACCAATAAACCCCTCACTGTTTAGAATCATCAAAAAGCATCACACACACACACACAGGAGGAATTTCAGGGTCAACGGTATACAAGTCATCCCACATCGAGTAAAGACCGCCCCGAGCCCTTCAGAAAACGCTCGCTGACCCGTCGTCTCTCTCTTTCTTTCTTCCCGCTCTCGTTTGTTTGAGGAACACATTCCCGAATTCCTTCTCTGACAAACACAACTGATGGTGCTGCTGTGAAACCACGAAAGGCCCCATTCTAAGTCTACAAACACACACATGTGCATATATATACACACACACACACACACACACACACACACACACACACACACACACTCACACTCAATGGGATCAGAGAGGAATGTGAAGAATAGGTAGCCAAGTGACTGTAGCGTGGACTGGGGCAGATGGAATCAGGATCAACATAAACATTTTCTTATGGTCGCCGCCTCACTGATGGTCAGATATGAGATAGGAATAGTGTCTTTTAATATGTAGAAATGTCTTTAAACAACGTAAGAAGAATACACAATAATTAGCCTGACATCCAACATGTATTTTTTACTTTTCAGATTCAGCCTCTTGATGTAAATTATGATAAAAGTAGAATTCCACTATTGAATGTGATGTTGAAAGAAGAAAAAAACTAAAGAAGAAGATGAAAAATTGCATTTTACTTCCTCGTCTTAACTTTAAGAATACTATCAAGGACACAAAAGGTCATGACACGCAGCATGGACGACACAAAGGCAATGAGAAACGAAGAATGAGACTTTACCTTGAATATCAGAGAACCATCTTCTCCACCACTCTGCGTGCCGATTGGTCAATTTCTTCCTGGACCAATGAGAGGCAACGACGGGCCAGAGCCTGCTGCTTATGGTTCTCCTGAACCATCAGCTCCCCGTACAGATACACGCCCATGGCCTAAAACACACACACACACACACACACACACACACACACACACACACACAAAATCAATCACTTTATCTCTTTGATGGTCAAAAGGCTTTTCTGTCAGTGTAAAAGTGCTTCATTGTATCAAACAGCACTCATGTTCAACAGTTGTGTCTATTTACTTGGTCATGAACCAGAAAGTGTTCCACATCTCCGTAAGCCCGAGTGTACGCATGTTTGATCACCAGCTCACACCAGCGATGTTTGACCTGGAAGCAAAACAAGAGGACAATATACAACAACTTTAAATGGAATCAGAAACAAAAGTACTCATTTCATTATTTAAATCCAAACTCGACATAGACAGGACCAAGAAATCAAAGAAAAGAAGATCATAGGCATTAAAAAAAAAAAAGAGTAAAATCCCACAATTGCTACTTCAAAGTAAAGACATACATGAAAACAATTGCACTTTCCCATTTCCGTCTTTAAAATGGCCACGAGGGAATGTCTGAGGCCATGTGAGGTCACCGGTGTTTGTAATTTCAGAGTGTATGTTGTTCACTCGAAGCTGATGAAAGCTTCACCAACGTGAATAGACTCTTGGTGCAGACAATATGAAGTTAGGAGGGATAAATGACTGTTAAACATAGTTTATATCACTAATAAAAAAAAAGAAATAGATGATGGCAAAGATGTCAAACATGTTCATTTCATTTTTATGCTTCTGGCCCGTGCACTCGCGCAATAATGTGAACTGGTCTCCCTCGATGCCAGTAACAAAAGACAAGCGGCTCATCCGACAAGGCTGGAAGATGCTCCACTGACAATGAATATATTCATCCATTGACTTTGTTTTAGAAAGGAAACCATCTCCATCTAAATGTCATGCTTAAAACCTCTATATCATTCTCTGACAATGTGCATGTGTACGTTCACAGTGAGTGTGTGTGTTTCTTTTTACTGTATGTGTGTATCTGTGTGTGTGTGTGTGTGTGTGTGTGTGTGTGTGTGTGTGTGTGTGTGTGTGTGTGTGTGTGTGTGTGTGTGTGTGTGTGTGTGTTTCTTTTTACTGTATGTGTGTATCTGTGTGTGTGTGTGTGTGTGTGTGTGTGAGTGAAAGCTAATGCCTGGCCTTTCTCCCGGAGGATCAATAGGAGCTCTGTTGCCGCGGTTACAGGAGAGATCAGAGACTGGCTCTGTCCCTGCCTTAGCCATCATCCTTCATCATCTGCTATGGGCGTGCACGTGTGTGTCTGTGCGCGCGTGTGTGTGTGTGTGTGTGTGTGTGTCTGTGTGTGTGTGTGGATACACAGTGCACGCGTACATGGATACAGACTTGTAGAGGAGGCCGGCGGAGGATGATAAAAGAGACGAAAGAGCGATAAAAAAAATTACGATGAAAAATCTTTTAAAGCACTGTCACTACTTGTTACGTGGGCATTTCTATCTCCTCCATGACTATCTCCGCACACTGAGGATATAATAAACTCGTCCTTTTGGAGAGCACAGTGACCGAGCGTTGATGCTCAAGCTCAAGCTTTGGGCATTTCTACAGCGCTTGTACAGAGATTCATTTTGAGGGAGCACTCTCGAAAGGAGCCGAATGGATCTACCTGCCACAGTGTTCACACGCCTATAAGAGTTTTTCTTGGTTTGTTTGTGCCAGAAACGTTGCGCTGCCAATCTGTTCACGCAGCATGAGAATGGAGATTGAGCAACGCTCCATTTAGAACGGCCACATTTAAATCCTCACGTTACCTCCGCAAACTACTAAATAAACATGAAGTTAATTGGTCTCTGAAGGGCTTTCTGCTTCCTCTTTCGCCCCGAATTTAAAGTCTTCCTCTATCTTTATATTCTCTGCCTCGGTTTACTCTGGAAAGCTGCAAAAACAAAAATCAGACAAAAAGGGTACGAGTTAAGTGTTCCATGCTCTCCTATCGTCTACCCTCATGGGAACAAGGATATGTGTGTGTGTCTGCATTCATGAATGTGGGAGTGTGCACAAGTGTGTACAGTATGTGTACCCTCTGGTGCCAGCGCTGCCCTTCTGGCCCGCGTAGCCCCGGCAGCTGTTCCCCGCGCTGGGTTACATTCCTGGGGAGAGCCCTGGGGCAGAGCAGCTGCCTTGTGCACCTCTCCTTACCCTTTGGTTTCCTTTCGCTGGGCCTCTCTCTCTCTGACAGCATATGCAATAACACGGTGACATTCCTTCATTTATTACTGCACCCCTGCCCCTCACCCTACCCTACACCACCGCTGATTCCGACACTAACGCACTCCGTGTGTGCTCGCACTTACCGTGACCAACAAAGAATCCGATAGACAAGACAGACACGCAAAAAGCATGTATGAAGTGAAGACGCACGGGTAATGTTAGGGTAGTATGAAAAGTGGAAAATCTCCTCAACTTTCCTTTTAACAGGGCTGTACAATTACAGGCTGTAACAATTACATTCATAACGTGTACATACATCGCATTTGCTTAAAATATTATTTAAAAAAGGCAGTGTGTAGGATTTGGTTGCATCTGGAGGTGTGCATGGAGATTGCAACCAATTGAATACCCATTCGCTCACTCATCTGTTTCACAAGCGTGTCAGAGAACTACGGTGGCCTTCGACTACTGTAAAAAATGCAAAAAGGCCCTCTTCAGAGCCAGTGTTGGCTTTGTTTGTTCTGGGCTCCAGTTCTTTAAACATGGCCGTGCACACAGCGGACTCTGAAGAAGATCTGCTCCTTGTGCAGATATTAAATGCTGATTTTAATTAAATGCTGTTTTTGCACTATATGTTATATGTTTTTGCACTATGTTTATATGTCTTTGCACTATGTTTATATGTTATATGTTGTCTATTTTTTACTTTTTTTTTAAATGTGCACTATTCACTTTATGTTTCTGCACTATGTTTATATGTTGTTTATATGTTTATATGTTGTTTATATGTTATATGTTGTCTAGTTTAGATGTTGTTTATATGTTTATATGTTATATGTTGTCTATTTTTTACTTTTTTAAATGTTGCACTATTCACTTTTTTTTCAGACAGTAGAGAAACATAATTTCAGGTCCTCTGTATGTTTGCACAATATGGAAGAAGTGACAAATAAAACTGACTTTGACTTTGACTTTATATCTGTGCTCCATCACACTATCTAATAATAGCTGCCATTATTGTTTCCCTCTCTGGTTGTTTGCCCAATGCTAACTTTTAGGACTGGAAGGGGATTCCCTCCTCTCTGATCGTTCTACATTTTTAGCATTAGGGTTTAGGGGAAGTTTTTCTTGTTCACTTGAGAAGCTGTTTTTGTTTCCAGTCTGTGAAGCCCATTGTGATGAAAGGCTACACAAATAATCTTAAATTGACTTTTTTTTCTACTTTCTACATTCAGTGGCGTCTCCAGTCCCTGCAGGAGTCGGCCTGACCTGGGTGCGAACAAGACAATGTGTCCTGTGTGCTTGACCGACAGATGGCCTTCGACACACACACACACACACACACACACACACACACACACACACACACACACACACACACACACACACACACACACACACACACACACACACACACACACACACACACACACACACCCTTGTACTAAAAAAAAACATCACACCTGTAGCAGCCGAGGAGCTGCCTCAAAGTTTGGTAGATAGGGTATCTTTTTAGTGCCTGTTTTTACGCTGCTCAATTCATCTTTTTCCATTTAAACATGAAGATCTGATAGTTTTCCAATTTCTGTCTTTATTTTACGATCTTAACTGCACAATGACACCGAACAGTGCGAACTCTCCAGCTGTACAGCATCGCCCCCCCATCACCATCATATTAATGTTCTTTATCACTTTGTGCTGTGTTTGTTTCCCTTTTCTGTTATAGCGTATCACTGTAAACGTCTCTCCGCTGCTTGGAGGGAGACGTGCTCAGCAGCTAACAGGTGGTTAAACAGTATGTAACACCATGCAGTCCTTCTATCACCATATGAAGTTGTAGTGGGGAGAAAATACCTTTTAAAATGGATTCAGGAAATGTGTTGAATAGCAATTCAGGTGCGTCCCTCATTAAGGTTGTATGAGATCCTTTTCAGAAGAGATTTTTACTGTATGCACTGATGGACGCAGTTTCATTACAGGGTGAACAATCTACGTCATGTTTTAGCAAATTGCATTCTGAGTTGGCATATTACTAACGTCTCTTCAGAAGCCATGAGAATGAGTCCTATAATCCACTTTTCATCCATTAAAAAAAAACTGTAATTCTCTACAGCGAGGGGATCTCGTGTTTGTCCAAGAATTTTAAACAGATCAATCATCTGAAGAAGATGCGGTACAAGACGGAGAGAAGCTGACTGAGAAGAGGAATACAATCAGGCCAGAGGGGAGGGAGGGAGAGAGAGAGAGAGAGAGAGAGAGAGAGAGAGAGAGAGAGAGAGAGAGAGAGAGAGAGAGAGAGAGAGAAGAATAAATGGCCACATTTATGAGGAGAGATGTAGGTGATTAACCTCCTCTGAATGAGATTACTAACATTAGGACAGGACCATTGCCTTTAGGCAGGTGCGTGCAGGAGTGTGTATGTTTGCGTATGAGAGAAAGAGTGTGTCTTTCCATGCATGACTATGTGCATAATGGCCTTGTGTATTTTTAGCGAACACTGAAAGTTTTTCCTGGAAATTGCAGATGAGAATCTGCTTTCATATGCCAGGAAGTCTGACTAAAGAGGCCTAGACCTGAAGCCCGGACCCAAGGCCAAACGCAAAGTGGTCTCGGTTCTTTGACCACGAGGTTAAGTACTTAAATTAAATGGAAGACATCAAGAAGGAGCAGAATAAATTCCCAGAATCAGACTTCGAGCTGATAAAGTGAGAGAATACGTTAACATTTTGAAATTAGACGCAACTTTTTTTATTCGTGAGAACTTGAACAAGTGGCCCGACAGAGTTTGAAATGTAAGTAATAAAAATGTCCTTTGATGAAACTTTAGATGTCTGGATTCAATACAATAACGACTCAATTGGCCACGTACAACAGAACATCTGAGCCCCATTATATGCATTACGGCCCCAACAAAACAGCTCATATAATTAATAAGAACTTGTAAAAAAAAAAGGACAAAATATGTATCACGTTTTTCTTTTCAAGACGAGCCATGTGTTAACAACGAAGGTTAGCGTGGACAGTTTACGGGCTTTGCCGCAGCTGTGCTTTCACCCTCATGGTCCTGTACTGAGAGGCGGCGCTGTACAGTAAAGAACCCCTCAGCCGCCAACACACACAGCTGCAGAACACACACAAACACACACACACACACACACTCTCTCACAAACACCGTTAATAGTACCATTAAGAAACATTGCGCAGTACTAAAACATAAAGCGAATACTTGTGGGATTTAGTCAGTAATGGTGGCTGTAAAGAAGAGAGCTGCTATTACAGCAGAATTTACTACACATTACCAAGCGATGTGCCTTGGGATGAGAAGGGAGAGAAAGCCGTTGACATTTCATTATTGGAGGAGTTCATTGAGCTCGGATCCAAATGCTTAATTGTCTGAGCGTGTGTGTGTGTGTGTGTGTGTGTGGTCTTACCTCAGCGTCTTGATTCTGTAGGTGGTAAGTTTTCTGCAGAGCGAGCAACGTTGCCCCGCTCAGCTCCTCTTCCTCGAGCAGAAGCTCCAAAAGCATCACTAGCTGCTCCGACGTCACCTGAGGAGACAAAAGGAGTCATGAGATTAATAGCGCTGACTTACATGACCCTCATGAAATATAGTGAGACATATTATTGGAGGAGAAAGAAAAGCCGCTTTGTCCTTGCGCCAGCAGTTTTAAACTACTAAACTAGAAAAATGATTAACATATCGCAGGCGGTGATTCTGTTCTCAAACACATTTATGTTTATTTTATATTCCAAAAGTTGTATTCATTTTCTTTTCAGTGCTGGGGGAAAAAAATGCATCAATATAAATCAGGCAATTAATGAGGGCTTTCAAACGGAGGGAACGGTAGCATAATAAAACAGAGCTGAAACGCTGATTAAATAAATATGGAAAACCAAATGAATCCTGTACAACTGGGAAATATTACAAAATAGACAAAAGAGGACAGATGACAGGAAAATATTAGGATTTGAATCAAGGGCAGAAAAAAATGTGAAAGAAAGCAATGAAGTTGTCTTCTTTTTTTATATTGCCGTATTGAAGAGAAAATAAGAGAGAGGCACAGCTCAGGGACACCCCGTATTAAAAAAAGACATCTTTTATTATATTTAGGCTTTGTAGGTTGTAAGACTCCAATAAAAGCCCTGATTGCAGCAAAGACGGAGTCTAAAAATTAAGAAAAAGAAGAAACAGTTTTCAAGAAATAGGAAATGCTTCACTGTTGCTTCTTAATAGCGGATGTACTGATTGTGCTATCCTGAGGTAAACCTGAAGGAAACAACCTATTTTCTTCTAATGACTAACATCTTCAGGGACGGCGAACACTCAGCGGTGAATTTGGACGATTATTCTGAGGATGGATGTGGGCAGATATGAGAGAGCGACTTCCTCCTCTGGAGAGAGCTGTGCCCAGCCTTGCCTGCCTCTCCCCTGCCTACACTCACACTTTCCCTCTCGTCCCAGTCTGGGACACAATTAATGGCTGACGGCCGTGTGTGTGTGTGTGTGTGTGTGTGTGTGTGTGTGTGTGTGTGTGTGTGTGTGTGTGTGTGTGTGTGTGTGTGTGTGTGTGTGTGTGTGTGTGTGTGTGTGTGTGTGTGTGTGTGTGTGTGTGTGTGTGTGTGTGTGTGTGTGTGTGTGTGTGTGTGTGTGTGTGTGAAGCAGAGCCCGAGAGAGAAAGAGAAAAAAAAAAATAAAGTGACAGAGGAGGAGGAAGACGGACAAAACTCTTAGGATCCAGCAAAGAATGAATTATATATTTCTTAAAGAGCCTATTCATTAAAGCTATCTTTGGTAAACAGCCTCTGAAGCACCCTGGGAAAAACCTGACCTAAAACCAGGAAGTATTTCAGCATGTAGCTGTTGGAGCTGAGGGAATAACACCCATACTCCAGCTGACGAATGGTCAATTCAAACACCACTAATGCCACACACACACACACACACACACACACACACACACACACACACACACACACACGATCGTCGAACTCCATGGAAAATCTGATATCCAGTCTTGCCCTTCACCCTCTACTGACTCTCCGTCCTCTCCTCCCTCCATTTTGTGAAGGCTGAGTGTTTTCTGGAGTGCCGTCTCCATCTCTAAAGGGTCTCTTTGAGGCCCACCCATGATCCTTCTCACTCTCCCACCCTTTGAAAAAAGTGAGGAATCCACCGCAATAAAACACGCACACACACACACACACACCTCTGCGCTGTCTGTGAGGTCATGTTGTGCCTTACTTATGTTGCTCTGGTGGTAATCAATATGTCTGCACCAGTGTCTCCAGAAACAAATTCCTGATCATGATGGTACATGACAAACCAATAGATAAACTATCATATATGAGTTCAACACATTGCACTCGTATATAAAGACAGAAACATGATTGTCTTTCATCAGCTCTAACTTCTCTAAGTCTCCTCCATCAACAGCAACTAACATCGGCTTCCCTAAGCCGTCTACTTCTAAAACGAAACTAACTCAAGTAATGCACTTAAGTACATGTACTGTATTTGTTTTTTGCTACTTCCTCCTTCCGCTACTTTTCACTTCACAACGTGCATGAATTTCTTCATGCGTGCGTGAGTTGCTTGTGCTTGAGTACACAATTGGAATCCGGGGCAGCAAAGGCGGACTCGCTCCTAAAACTCCTCTTCTGGGAGTGGAGTACCTACCGGTACTCACCAAACTGCAAATGGCTGGACAAGTGATTTAAGGTTTAAGAAGAACTAATGTCACATCGAGGACTGAACATGTTTTTCAGGGTAGCTTGAGTATGGTTGAAAAGGTGTGTGAGTGCACGTGTGTGTGGGGGTGAGGGAGAGAGAACTCATAGGGGGAAAGGTGAACTCCATGGCTGAGCACTCCTTTATTAGTGGGTAGAGCTTGAAGAATGGCACACAAACACTCACAAACAGCCCATACACACAGCTAAACACACACAGTCCCACCATGTCATGACCAGGTCATGGGTAACTCTAACAATAGCCCGTAATAGTACAGTGTTGAAAGCAGTTTAGCACTGAAGGGGGTAAAGTATCCCCCTCTATCTCAACGATTCTTGATAAAAGATCCACACACACACACACACACACACACACACACACACACACACACACACACACACACACACACACACACACACACACACACACACACACACACACACACACGGCCACATGAAAGAAGCATTTCATTCCCATTCTGTCCGTCAAAGCTGAAGAATGCTAATGCTGCAACAAACAGGAATACACAGTCTCTCTCTTTCTCCGTCGCTTACATACGCAGACAAACACACACTCAGACCGCCTGTAATCTCACTCATATGGACATCATATTTTAAACAATGCACACACCAACATACATTACATACGCCACTTCCCCACAACCGCGGACATGGGTCACTTTCGCCGGCTCTATATTGAGTCGAGCCTTGCGAGGAACCTCTGGGAAATATGCAGCCGAAATGTCCCCTTCTCACGCTGACCTAAACCTCTATAGAACAATGACACACGCACACACATGCACACACACACATATATATGTCCATGCATGCACAAATATAGACTGTTTACCTCGGTGAGAGGCAGCTGAATGAGACAAACAGCTAGAGTAAACACAGGATATGATGACCACGACCAAACTCTAAATTAAATAAAGTATACATAGCTTAGCTTAGCTTAGCTTAGCGTGTACTGCATTACATGGTATTCTCATACGAGGGGGAGAGTAATGGAGAAAAAGTCAAAAGGAGGAACCAGCTACATTTTATTTGTGCGTGTGTCAGTGCATGTGTGTGGGCGGATGGGACCAAGGGACTAAGCAACATTAGTCATGCTACTGCTGCTGTGTAACATGTTTGCACAAACGAATGGGAGCTCTTTAGCCTTTTGTGCAGAATGTGGACACACACTCACAGCAACAATGGAGGCTTTATTGTGATATTTCCTCCCTGAACAATGATCGGGCTTCAACAAAGGGCAGGTTAAGAGTTGCATAGAAATGATTCCCGATACATCTGTGAGTCAGGGTCTTCTGCACTTCCTTTTCTAAGACGGGGTAAAAGATAGAAAAAGGGTTGTCCAAATAAAAAAAATGAAAACTGTAAATCTTTTTCTGATCCATCACTTTTTCAGCATTTCCATGGCAACGGCACTGAGTACCACTCTGCGTTCTGTACAGTACATAGAAGTCCTTTATCAGGAGCCTTCATGCATCGACAGGATTGATCCAAAATATTTCCCTTTCCTGCATCCATCACTCGCATCACATCACACGCTAAAGAGCCTCATGGTCGACATCCCTCTAAGGCTCTTGTTACAGCGAAGCCACTCGCCATCACATCTCTACGAGAGGAACCTGAGACGACCTCTGCTCACTGAATCATCGCTCTCCTACATTTCTGCTTCTACTCACGCTGACTTACGAGAAAAATAACTGCTGTTATGTCTATTTTACTCCTAATTCAGGTCTGTTTTTTTTTATACTTTTCTCACTCAACTCTGTCAAGCATTATGGTGTGAACTCCCAAATTCCTTTGGGTTATTTGAAACGATAATAAAAAATAAAAAAAAAGGCAAACTCATTGAAAGTTAAAGGAAATAAGAAATTAAAAAAAGGGAAATGACAAAACGTGTGGCAAAGAGAAAAAACAAGAGAGAGGCAACAACAACCCCCCCCCCAAAGGGATTGTGTAGAACAAGTCAACAATCGGACTAACTGACCATAAAATCTATATAATGACTCCAAAGAACATAAGAGAACCTCTCGCTATGCCCTTGGCACGGTTTGAAAGGAATACAGAAGTGTTGCGAATGCTTTCTTTCCCTCCCACAGCGCTCCTCTCTTCCTTCTCCCACTCCTTACATCTGTACCACCGAGCAGAGTGTGCTGCTTGTTCAGTCACACTGCATTATAGGGGTTGGAGACATTGGATAACTGTGACATTATAAAACCAACCTGTGAAAGGCCATTGAATCGGGTGTGAGCATGCGGGTGTATGCGTATGTGTGATGCCATTCAACCGCTCGGCTGCCTTTTATTTCTGTCTGACCGCAGGCTCGTAAAAACACATTCTGGCACCAGCAGCTAAAGGCCTCAGCCCACGCCTCAGGTACTAAGGTTTCACTCATTCTTTCCCTCAAATCCCTCCCTTTCTCTCTGCCTCTGCCTCTGTTTCCATGACTGTCTGCTCCCCGTCTCCATACCAACTCCTTTTCACTGGACAAAACTGCGTGCCTGGCTCCTCCAATTATAAGCCCCTCCTTGCCTCCTTTATCTCTCTCCGTCCAACTTTATTTTACACTTGATTTAAGGAGCCGAGCATTCATCTGCTCAAACTGCAGCGGCGGGCTTGGGTCTTGAGGAGGAACAGTACGCAAAGCAGCTGTTAAGATTCTCTCAACAGCCATGACAGCATAAATAGCATCACAAATACTTACACTTTTAATTAGGTTTTTACTGCTCTATACAGCTGCAGGGAATTGAAATGTGCAAAAACATGGCAGATGGTCAGGAATAAAACCGAATGATGTAAAGAAACTGTTCAGTAGCTCTGGAATATTACATTTTGGCAAGTGACTAGTTCTCTGAAATCTCTCCACCACCTCGACTTCTTATATTGTGTATATTTCTCAAATTGTAAAATATTGACCATTTATAATCCAACGAATGAGGTGTAAATGTAACAAATAAATGAAGTCTTGCTACCACACATACACAGTCACATGTTAGCAGGAAGCCCCTCTCATAGGGTCGCAGGAGTCTCTGCATGTGTGGAGTTTAGTGTAAGGCACAGCATTAACGAGAGCACCCTATAAACATAAAGCCTATAAACATGATAAGTGGCCAAAGAAAAATAGATTCATACAATGTGGGGGATATGATATTGCAATCTTGTGGCTTCACAAGGTCTAAAAAGACGTTATAAAACGACCTGCTGACATCATAGGTTTTGTAAACCAATTTCGGGGAATGGATTGGACCACGCGCACACACACACGCACACACGCACACAAACACACAGACAAGAGATGCTGAAAGGTCATCTGTGAGTCACATGGTACCATTTCAACTTGTGAAATGGAGCTGTCCCCTGTGCTACCATCTCCTCAAATGATGTCACACCTGCTGCTGCAGCACGGTGACTATCTCAGATAGCGGCGGTCACAGACTGATGACCTTGGCGATGGCAAACTGTGACTGTCTATCTGCAATCTATTCATTATTTGCTTTTCAATTTTGGAAAACTGCTTTAATCAACGACCACGACATCTACAGAGAGCGAGATGAGGCCGTGTGTGTGTGTGTGGGGGGGGATCTGGCTGTTGCAATCAGTCGTGAAACCTAATCAGGAAGCAAAACATACAGAAAGCTTTCGAGAGAGTCGGACACAGTGGGACAGGAGAAAAATGTCCAAAAGGAGAAAGAGGCACAGAGCTTTTGAAGTTTTGACCTTCCAATCTCGACGACTGTCTGGATCAATCGTCTCGTCGATGCATCTTCCGACACGAGCACATGCGCTGGCAACCGGCAAAGTGACCGGAACGTTCACCAGCAGGAGTATAATTTGGAAACAAATATTCCCAGCACGGGCAATACTTTGCCAATCAACAGAGCCCATTTTGGAAAACAAACAAGTCCATAATGTGCCTCATTTATGCCGTGTTAGTCAAGTGTGCTAGATACATGTGTGTGCATGTATGCACAGGACAGCTGGATGTGCTCTATGTGAAGGCCTTGTGCGTACTTCTTTCCAATTCCCCCAATATTTAACCCAGTCTATGGCCATGCATGTTCGTGTGAATGTATGCGTTTGATCCTTCCACCCCCCACTTCTTGCTTCCTGGCCTTCAAATTCAGTCTCAGGCCAATCCAAAAGCAGCGTGGGGTCACGGCGGGGTGGCCAGTCAGGGGTTAAACTGAAAAAGCACACACAGTGGGTCCGGCGCAGGGGAATGACTACTTGCTCTGAGCAACCGGGCAAACATACACAAATGCACAAAGAAACACTCTTACACAGAGTGCAAAATTATAGGGCTCATTGGATTGCTTTCCTTCTCTGTCTCAACAGCTTTGTTCCTTCTTTGTGCAGGTGAGGGGGTTGTTATGTAAAAGTCCATGTTCCTGCAATTTGGCATTGATCATGAAGGCAATTAACATGTTTTCTCTCCTACTCATCACTGCTCTGACTCATACTCATTCACACATGCACACACCTCCGAAACAGGGGAAGTTTAATTAATCTCTGGCACGTTGTGCTTTGACGCAAGCCACGAATC
Organism: Myoxocephalus aenaeus; assembly: GCA_038501785.1. NCBI lineage: Eukaryota > Metazoa > Chordata > Actinopteri > Perciformes > Cottidae > Myoxocephalus > Myoxocephalus aenaeus. The sequence continues at coordinate 929,078 of JBAMJR010000379.1, forward strand.
TCACTGTCTCCAGTGAATGCCTCCCTCGCCTCCCTCTTACCATTTCTCCTCCTCCCACAACCCGTTGTTCCATTCCCAATGGAGACACAAACAACTCCTCAAACACATTTCACCCCGATTTTGGAAAGCACATTTTCTTGCCACTGCTTGTGCTACTGTTGCTCTGGGGAGACCGGCATGGGCCTCGTCCTCATTGTCTCTTGCCACCTTCACCGGAAGGGTATAGCAAGCCCCATTTGATCCAACTACCCTCCATGCAGGTGCCTTAACCAACCAGTAGGAGTCACATCGGGGGATTGATCGCGGCTCTCGAGTGTTTTTCCCCTGCACCGCCCGTATGCCTTTGAAAGAGAGAGGCCTTTGAAACAGAACTGGAACAAAAGGACTCTGTTTGTGTGCGAGGGAGAAAAATCTGCAGCATTTGTACAACAGTGACACATCCAAACAGCTAGACGTCAGCTTAGACAAAGAGAGAGGTGAAGAGAAAGGGATGGTGGAGAACAGAGACACACAGGATGTAGTCATTGTATGTTCATTGGGACTGATTGTTCATGATTAGAGCTCAAATTAACAACAATTTAAAGAAAGATTTTTGATGAAATGACCCAAATGTCGCAATTCTTGTCGTTGCCGTTATTGCTTTTTCCACATGTCCATGGAGAGCTTCAGATGATCTATATTCTGCTTCGGCGGATTTTCTATCTGCCAGGAACAACATTCTGAGGGATATTCAGACGTCTCAATCCAAAAGTGTTGGAATTCAGTGAAAACCGGATGCCCAACACTAACGCACACATATCACAGATTACTGCTGCTCCATGAACACATAAGGTACGGAAGTATGAAATGTGACTCTGAAAATAGCAGAGCGCCCAGGTTTAATTTCCTCATGTCATTTGTTCTGGCCTGATCCTGAGTGGTGAGAGGAGCCTGGGGGTCCTGGTTAAATATTATCCCTGGGGGTTGGGAAACGAAAAAAAGAAAACAAACAGCAGCTACCAGCCACACTGTGTTTCCTTTAAGGGGTTATCGATAAATATTGTCAGTGATGTGTGCTGCTTTTGGGTCTAATCATTATTAGGGTTAATAGGGCACAGAAATGTAAAACAAAAAGTACATTTACAAGCTCATGCAATTGCATGGTGTCAATTTGACCATGCCATTTCCAATGGTTAGGTTCCTAAATGTCAGGACACACACTCTGAAGGCAAACGCCCCCACACACACACACACACACACACACACACATCCATGTACACACACAGGCAGCTGCGATGTATCCATTCAAGCCGGGTTTATCTGTATGACAACAATAATAGGGGCAAAACTAAAACATGCACCAGCGATGACCTCCAGCGTGGAGTGATAGCATCTACTGCTGTTGAAAGATACACTGAGAAAAAGCGGTAAAGAGCCAGAGCGGGGGGAGGAAAGATGGGGTAACTCTGGCAGGTAGAGTCCAACACGAAGGAGAGCAGCAGCGAGACACGAGAAGGCGAGAGGAGATCGCAGGGAGAGGCTAACATAGCCAGAGCATCAAAGAGAAAGGTCACGTTCAGGAAGAGACTGAGTGCGTCTTTCTGCATTTGTGTTTGAAACGCAGACATCTTTGTTGTACTTTGTGTGTGTGTGTGTGTGTGTGTGTGTGTGTGTGCATGCGTGCGTGCATGTGCAGTATGTACTGTATGTGTGTTGTCTCCTGTGTGAACTCCAGGCTGGCTGGGTTTAAGCAGTTCGAGCCGACAGAGGTATGCGGGATGGACCGAGCCCAGATATCTGCTGCACAGACAGACATGCACACACAGCTGTGGAACCGTGCACCGCCAAAAACACACAGGAAGAAAAGAAAAAAAACAGGCAGATATTAGAGAATGACAGAAGACACCACAGAAACGGCAGGGAGATGGAGTAAGAGAGACCAACAACACACAGACAGCAATGTGGAAAACAGATGGAAAGAAATTCAAAACGTGTTGTTTACTTTGCATTTAAACCACAGGAAGACAATCCTTCTGTATCTTTCCTATGATAAGACCACATCCAGCTTAGCAACACATGATCTCCCAGACTGTGGAGCTGAAGCTGTCGCCTGTAGAATAGCAGACTCAAGACTTTTGGAAAGATTAAGAGTAGTTTTTTGTTGTCATCCCCTGGCAGTGTGAATGCCAGTACAGTACACACAGCGTCGGCGTTGCGATACAACATGTTCATCATCACTGTGACTGGTCTTAATGTCAATCTGCCGATATTTTACAGCACGTTGTTCCTTGCAGAAGGACGGATACAAGTTGATGGGAAATTATATTGTTTAATGCGTCTGTAATAGAAGACATTATCCTTTATTAATCCCCTTGGGGAAATTCTTCTCTGCATTTAACCCATCCTTAATTATTAAGCCCTGTGAGGCGCCCGGGCAGCAACTAGGGGTTCAGCGTCTTGCTCAAGGACACTTCGACATGCGAACTATGGGGAGACCAGGGATCGAACCGGCGACCTTGTGGTTACAGAACGACCACTCATCCCCATTTCTCAAACTGAAGTTAAACTAGATTACTAGATTGGATTCAAAATGATTATCCTTCAATCCTTTATAAACAAGCATGCCAAACATTCACTTGTTCTAGCATCTCAATCTGTTGCAATTTTTTAGATATTACCTTGGGGTTTTGGAAGTTGTGATGGGTGTTAACAATGCTGCTTTTGGGACAAAAACATTTAATAAATCATATCGCATGAATAGGCCAGACAGCCACTGTGAAGACAAGCTGCCCTAAACACTGTCAGATCTCTTAGACACTTACTTATTGGTCTCATGTGCAGGGATTCCTGTAATCTTCAGCGTCTATGAGCCTTGTAGTATACAGCTGCCATTACTTTGCGTGTGTGTGTGTGTGTGTGTGTGTGTGTGTGTGTGTGTGTGTGTGTGTGTGTGTGTGTGTGTGTGTGTGTGTGTGTGTGTGCGCGCTTGACCAGGCTAATTGCGTCAGGGCTGTCTGAGGGCACTGTCGGCTCCCAAGTCATTACCAAGAAAGACAGATGTTTTAGCACTCAGCACGCCGCATTCATACGTGCACGCACAGACACACAAACACATCATTACGTACTGCACCTATGAAAGCTACGAGGTGACGCCCAAACCGGGTTTTATGTGAAAAGCATTGATTCATTTCCCACCACTGAAAAGCCAGCTCTCCATTTTACGGCCCAGCCCAATATTGAACATGACTGTACATTAAATATCGGGCCAAAGCATCACTAGGTTTAACAACGCGACCTCCACACTACAGTGAGTTTTTATAACATTGCATTATACTCAACGCTGACATGTGCCATTGAATCGGCTGAAGTGAACAATGTGTATTTAGTGACAAAGTGCTGTGCTTGTTTTGTACGCATTGTGGCAGCAGCCATATTCAGCAGGCTGCTTTCCCTCTCCCTGATGTGTTCTCCATGTGTGCTGGAAAGACAAACACAGCTGCACTTTAATGACACTCAAATGCTTCTGGGATTCAGAATACGTGGATGTGTATACGTGTGTGTGTGTGCGTGTCTTTGTGTGCGTCAATGTTCTTCTTGACCACTTCAGTGAAAAGCCTGCTGAAGCTACGCTAGCTCCGTATAACTACCCCTCTACGTGTGTGTGTGTGTGTGTGTGTGTGTGTGTGTGTGTGTGTGTGTGTGTGTGTGTGTGTGTGTGTGTGTGTGTGTGTGTGTGTGTGTGTGTGTGTGTGTGTGTGTGCGCGCATATATATGGGTGCGTTCTTCAGAGAGTCATGAAGCTCTAAGTGGTATTTCTGAGCAGCTATGCCTGACATTAAATAGCTCGTCAGCAATCGTCAATCCTGATTGTTGATCTCTTCCCCCCCCCCCCCCCATTCCCAAACGCATATAAACACACCCTCATGCACGCAACGCACTAGCAGACTGCAGGGAGTCCCCGGACAAGATGAGACAGGCTGCGAGCTTAAAATGACCCCGAAAAACAGAACTGCTGCCGAGTGATAAATGAGACAAATACACGCTGGCGCGCTCTCCCTCTCACTTTCATTCTGTCTTGCTCGCCCTCATTAACACAACACAAATGGCGCCATCTCCTCTCTCTCTCTCTCTCTCCTTCCTCATCTCAACACGTAAATCTTTTTCTCATCGCTAACACTTGCCCCGGTGAAGAATTTCTCTTAGGTTTTTACTACCCATCAAAAAGGGAAAACTGTTTTTTTCACGGATGTCAGGAACTTGAGGATGAAATGGAGCATAAAAAAGGCCCGGTTATGTGTTTTTTCTAAGATGTTGTGATGGCATTCAAATGGAGCAGACAGAACTCCAGCGCTACGACACACATCAGTCAGAGGACACGCTTCTGTCTGTCAGTTTTACAGGCATTGTGTGGATTTTTACTTTCGGTCAGTTTATACAGTAATATCCCGCCGTACTACAGCATGCGTTTTACAAGTTAAACTCTGGGGTCATATATGGCGGGAGCATTGCCAGTTTCCAGTGCCATAAAGCATGTTCTGTAGGCGTAGTGTTCAGAATTAGCGCTTACTGCATCAGTGGGTTGAAAAGTGGGTTGAAAAGTTTCATTGACAGGTAATGCTGGATCAACAGCGTATTGATGCAGTCAAGAGAATGGAGAATCAAAAAGCAGTTGTTTGCCACACTGATCCTCTGATTCCCACACAATCTGTGTCTTCTGGTCAGCACCTTTCACAGCAGTTACTGCAGAAAATGACAAAGCCGGTAAGATACTTTTATTGATCGGTTGTTTTACTCCAGCTCTTGTGTGTGTGTTCTGGATTCTCTCTCTCTCTCTCTCTCATCTCTTTCTCCTCAGATTCTCTCCTACTCTTTCACTGTCTCTCGCCGAGCTCACGAGTTCAGCCCAGAGGGAACCCTCATCTCACGTAGTCAAAGAAAGGCTGTAATACATTCTTGTGTAGCAACAGTACAGTATGTGTGTGCCTTTGTGTCGGTCCAGAGTCATGCCTCCAAGAAATGTAATTGTCTGCAAACCATTCCTCTTTCAGTGAGGAGTTTATACTCCAATAGAAGAGGTTCATTAAAAGCTGATGGTGCAACACAGCTAATAAGCTACAATAGCTTCCTCTTGTGTCCACACTCATTCCCTTTTAGTAGCTATGGAAAAAGCTCATGATCATGGATGAAGATTGCTCATTTCCCTCTTCACCGTAACCATCTTTTACAATAATGCATGGCTGCCGTTGCTGCACAGATCCACCTGTTCATCCGGAAACCCATTACTTGTGAACAACACCACCTCAGCCCTCAGCTTCCCCACATGAAGTCTCTATCATCGGAACGAGCGCCACCCGAAGCTGCCCAGGCGGATCTCACCATCCGGGTTGAAATGAGCCCAGAGAACTGATGCGTTGCTTTTTGCTTGACCTGTCACCTGAAACCAGTCTACCACGTAAGTCCCTAATCAGAATCAGCTTGACGCTTCACACAGCACAGCTCCCAGTGGGACGGGCGCACACGAACCCTCCATCCCGATAAGATTTGACGAAGTACGGAGTACGGCACAGGACCCATAAAAGTGAGCCATAGCCACATAATAAACTCCCTCTGACAGCAACTCATACTGCAATTTAAATATTCCAATAAAGCCATGGGGTGGATTCTTTTGCTTGAGCTCTGTATATCTTGCCATATGTGTGGAGAGTGACTTTTTCTACCATTTAATAGACAATTAAGGGGTTGTGGCTCACAGTTGTGAACTCAGTGTCTGAGCAGCCCTTAGCTGATCCCCAGTTGGTCTGATAATGGAGAAACACGCACATCCACACACAACGTGCACGCACACGCACACACACACATTTCTTCCAACCATTTCCCATCCTGATGTGATGAAGTCTGGCCGGAAACAGCCATTTCCCTGAATGTTCCCATCTCTCCTCCGGCATACTCCCTCATCCCTGATTCATTGCCAATAAATCACTGAGAGAGAGAGAGAGAGAGAGAGAGAGAGAGAGAGAGAGAAACAGAAAGAGAGCGATAGAGCAAGTAAGGAAAAGAACAGTGTACGAGAGAAAGGGAAGGAGAGAAGGCGGCATAAACCAGGAGACAGGGGTGCACTGGAGATATGAAAAACAAGATAAAGGAAAACCAGATGTGGGATGTGTTGCTGCTCCGAGTTAGCATCGCCAAAACACCATTACAATACGGATTTGCCATATTTCATGGGTTCTGGTCAAACTCTAAACAAACAAGACCAGAGGCAGATCGCAAGAAAAAAACCCACAAGACTGTTGGGTATTTTGTTACTCAAAGTTCTTATTATAGTCACTAGTTTATTACACTTACACAAACGACACATTTAAGTCTTTGGACTCCGGCTGAAACAAATTTCCACATTGCTCTGTTGCCTTTTTTCTCCATGCTCTACTTAAGCCCATTATGGTGATGTATTGTATACGCCACCTGCAAGCCCCACCTCACTCAAGAGGCTTTTCGGTCATGCCCTCCCTGCTGTTTACCCTCCCACAGGGACTCAGTTACCACTCGTACGTCCCCTGTCCAACCATCAACATCACACCTCAGCACAGCACATTTCAGTCACCACTCGAGCGCGCTTCATTTCTCTGTGGGTTTACATTATCTCCTAAAATAGAACTCGGTATCTGTTTGTTATAGGAGCATAATCTTGTGTTATTTTAACTCTGAGGCCTTCAGTTAGTTCACAACCCGCTTTTCATGTTGTTCCTCATCTGCCTCTCCCCTAATTTTGGGTTCATAATAAAAAGGCATAAAATGTCTTGAGCAATACTTGAGAAAATAATAATAAGCTGGCCACCGGCAGCATGTTGCTAATAAACTGTTTCAACTGGAGCTTGGGATACCTCTTGAGTGAAATCATCAGACTGAGTTTGATTGTACCACTTCCTAAAGGCCACAAAGTGTTCAAATCAGAAGTTTAGTGTGTCCAATTAAGATGTATTAATTCACTCTTAACCTCGGAAACAGGTGCGGTTGGTCGATCTGTATGTGTGTGCATTTAGAAATCTAACTTGGATTGGGCAAAAAAAACAACAACAATGTCCACTTATAGCTTTTTTTGTTCGAAACTGAAGCCTTTTTGGATGAGAGGTGAAACCCCGTCAACAATTGAAAGCAACATAGCACTTCAAGATAGACCTTATGAGAGTTATGATGCTTTTGTGTAAAACGTATACAGCTCAATCTCAACCTGTCTTTGTGAAATGCTTAAAATTGCCCTTCAGCATATATGACATGTGCAGTATAATAAAGTTGGAGGGGCAGTTTGAAGACAGGCTGTTGCTCTGAACTTGTTGTTGTAGTTGTTGTTGACATCCTCCTCAGCCACAAACATAAACGTGGTGGTACGTGTTCTCACAGTAAGCAACGGCATCGTCCGTGCAGACTGCCATATCGGTGCAAATGAGGTGACAGAGTGTCACTGAGATGGAGGCTGACTCATCATCCACCCATTCTGCTGCATCTGTGAAGTCCCACACAGGAAGATGTCCCTGCGCTCACATACATTATCCTCTGAACATGTACATATAATTAGAGTTTTTAATCGTATGTTGCCATTTTAGCCTGTAAAATTATTATTACAATGGTTGAAATTATTAGGTGTGGTTTAAACCAGTGATTCTCAACTGGTGGGTCGCGGACCCGTTTTCAGTGGGTCGCAGGCCTTTGCCTAAAAAAAAAAAAAAGCTATTTCTTTTTTTTTTTTTCATCCTGTGGTTTTATTTTGAAAGGACTTTTTTATGCAGCGGAGTGTCGTTATTTTGCCGGCTCTGGTTTCAACTGGTTTTGCACTTGTCCCTCCATGTTTTCAGCAGCGTGTCAGGTTGGGTCAAACCATCCTGATATGGGGGAGACTCTGGGTTTTTAGGATAATTTAATTAAACAGCCTACTGAACATAACATTCACAACTGATGGCTCTGCCTGCATGACAGGAAAAAACTCTGGGGTTGGGAGGAGAATTGAGTGCTGCTTAATTGTCTGTAAAGCACAATGTTTTTCAGTATTTACTGATGAGGTAATCACAAGAGAAGTTAATGTTGTATATATGAATACTTTTGAATTCCACTTTTGTTTAATTTATTTTGAGTTAGTGGAAAAGCTGCTCCTCAACACAGTGACGTGTTCCACAGTAAAGTGTTTGTCATAGATTCGGTGAGTGTGTGTTCTCAGTTAAAGTTAGGTCATTTCAGTCTTTTTGAAACTTCTTCTTAGTTGTTGGACTGTTTGTGCATGAAAGCTGTTGAGTCTGTTTAAAAATAGCTGAAGATTCTGAATTGTTATATATGCTGTAATACCTCGTGTCCTGAAGATGCAGTTTTTTTATTTTTATTAAAACGCAGTGTAAAAGGGAATAGTTCCCTCTCTATCATCGCCACCAGCTGCTCCTTTTGGTTATTAAACTTGTTTTTGTGTTAGCATACATGTTCTGTACTATCTCAGGTTCAAACTGCACCATCTTTTCATTAAATACATTGGAGAAGTTGAGAATGTTCCTCGATTTGGGTCGTGGCTCGTCATTCAGGGGTGATGGTGGGTCCCGGAGCCAGACCAGTTGAGAACCACTGGTTTAAACAATCAAGATACCAGGAGAAATAATGTAGTGCAGATCATATGTTTGGTTGATTCGTGACTATAATCTCAATATGAACCAATATAAGTTTGGTGGACTTAATAATTGTGCATGCTTAGATTCAGGGAGGCAAGTTAAAAATAGTGTGGTGAAGAACGATTTCTGCAGGAATGACAAGAATTCAGGATTACACCATTTCCCGGATTTGTTTATCTAGGGGAAGAGCTGTGTAAACACTTTCTATATACAGAACCTTATCACATCTGCACTAAAGGCGCTGAGATGTGTCATGCTGCATAAATATATATTGTATTCAAAGAACTACACTAAGCTTGAGTATGAAGGCCACTCACTTTAGAAATATTAAGAACTTTAAAATAAAGTACAATTTAAAGTAGCTTTCCACAATCCCCCGCCTTCTTATAATAGTATCATTTGTACATGCCCATAATAACACCTCTATAATGTTTTATAACTCATTACCGCTTTCACTGACATTAATACTTTCCTATAAACATTAAATTACCGATCCATTGTCATGCTCGATTCTTTTGTTTGTTTTGGTTACATTTGTATCCTCTAACTATCTTTTTCTGCTAAATTGTGCTTTTATTGTACTATTGTTACAGAGGGCCCCCTGGAAAAGGAGATGGCACATCTCAAAAGGTTTATTCCCAATAAACAAATTCCAACTAAAAATCTGATTATTTGGACCATTGTATGTGTAAGAGTTTAAAATAATGTTACTACAGAATTGCTGCATGTGTAAACAATTAAGCCCATTCTGCAGGCTAGATGTTCCATGAACTCAGAGATTATTGAACATACTATATGGCAAAGCTGCACTCTGCGGTTTAAGGAAACGCTTAGGTATGTTTTGAGAGTCCAGTTGATTAATATACAACCCAGATAAATTACAACCTACACAAAAGCATCTTAAAAAAGAGCAGTTGGCCAAAAAGTTGGCCAGGGTATCCCGCAGTTCGCAGCTCTTTTACCCTACAGGGTTTCCTGTCCTGATCAGCAGGGGCAGACGGACCCTCTCATTACGGAGACCACAGATGAAAATGAGAGCAAAATGAGGTCCATTACCATGCGGGCGTGACTAATATCCCTCTACAGACCTCTCCACACGCACACTGGACACACGCACGCTCATCACGTGCACACACGCAAGTTACACGTGTACACACAAAAAAGTCAGACGTGCGCACTAAGCTGCATGTGAATCAATAACGTACCACAGAAACAAAGACGACGGGAAGTTGGTAATAAACGTAGGCTCTATTAAACTGACCAGATCTCTGGCTGCTCTGTGGGGGTGCCTGGCTCTTTCCACTGGGTGCATCTATAGGTTTGTGAGTCTGTGAGTGTATGTGTGTGTGTGTTTTCCCTAATCATCCATGATGTCATTAGCGCTTAATGCAACTCCGGCTCAGCCTAATTCCTGCCCACTAAAAGTCCTACCTTCTCTAACCACGCTTACATCATCTGACTTGTCCAGTAATATTTCATCTCTCATGTGCGTCTCAAATGTCCTAAATATCCACTCTTGCTCTTCAATTCCTCAAATTCCCTGCAACAGATTCATTACCTCGCTGGAATTCACAATCATCAACTTCTAACACACCAGTTTCACTCCAATCCCTCTGCACTTGGTTTTGCTCTACTTTTCTACCTTTTCTTCATCCTTTCTTTCTCCTTCAACACAATCATTCCATCACCTATTTATTCTTGAATCCTCTAATATGACCTTTCAATTTGTATTTTTCAACCGCCAGCCAACAGCCTCATTTTGTGACTTAAATCCATGTTTCCAATCCAACTTGAATGGATCAAAAAAGATAACCACAGGGGATGCATAACGCCCAGCGGTGGCGTCAAGTGTTGTTGTTCATATTCCACTGTTGTTGCTCCACGCTCCACTTGTATCTTCATCTCTGGCTCATCCAAACTTTATCTTCCCTGTCTTCCTGTCTCCTGTGTTTTACCCCCCGTCCCCATCTCCCCTCATTCTCCTCTCCTCTTTTGCCGATCGGGTCTGCTGCGTGATTTATAGCCTTGGCAGGCTGGTAGACGCAGAGAAGAGGAAGGGAGGAGAGGTATAGATGAAAAGAGGGGCCGAGTAAAAATTGGGCTGTTTGGCGTTTGAAGTACATGAAGGAGTAATATAAAATACACCTGGTCCATCCATGGGGCACTCTCTGCACACAGAAACAAAGGGAAGGGAGGGAGACGTAGAGGAGCAGCGGAGAGGGCTGGGCCTCAGGGGGAGAGGGGTGGATGAAAAGCGAGGGGGGCGGGGGGTCACTTTGTGTTTCCTTTCAGGATGGCTTTTATGGTGTGACTTCAAACACTGACCTCCCACACCCCCTTCCCTACATCCCCCTCTATCTCGCTTCATCCGTCCGTCCGTCCCTCCCTCCCTCCTCTTTCTCCCTATTGTGTATGACCAAGTGGACAGTAATTGGCTATTCTTTCATGAGGCTGGTTTCAGCACTCTCTGCTCACCCCCACAGGAAGAGGCCCCCTTTTGCTGCCCCTCAGAAGTAAGTGTATTTGTGTGTATGAGTGTGTACGTTGTAAACATGCCAGACGGTAGGTATCAGGTGGTTGAAGGGGGGCTGCACTGGCTGCGGACTCTACAGGCATTTAATTCACTGCTCGCTCCAAATTACAGCACAGTAATTGTCGGTAATCTAATCCAGAAAAAATCATGTTCCAAGGTTTTATGAAATACTCTCTGGATTTCAGATACAGGTTAAACATGTACACCTTTGCTTATGAATACATCTTACATTACATTTGTTGAAATCTGTGGTACAGACTAAGTGTCGAGGGGAAATGTAAAGCCCTAAAAAGTCACTGGAATGATATTTATTTTATTTTATTCGAAGATACCCAGGGGCACTTACCTTACTTATTCATGCCGTAAAATGTAATGTACAAAACAAATTGGAAGCTTTCAAATGTTTCCTACAGTGATATCTGAGCATATTGAGAGTGATATATAAAAGCTGCTCTGCTGCTAGCTAATGACTTGTGGCCCCTCAGTGGCTTATAGATCAGTGTGCGTTCATTAATGATGCAGGCGTGTGTGCAAGTGTGTGTGTCAATTAGTGGGAGGAGGGGATTAGCCATCCCTTGAGAGAACTAATTAGCACTACACACACACAGGCAAAAAAAACATATTTTTGGGGATATTTTATTTGGTAGGAAACAGTTTGAAATGACAGGAAGAGTAAGGGGAAGAGAAAGAGGGATGCAACAAAAGTTCAAGGCTGGATTCAAAGCCAGATGTCAAGGCTAAATGGGCCCCGCCCCCTCCAGACAAACACAGACGCCGTCCCACACACACATTGGCCATGACCACACAGAAACAGCGGAGGGTATGTGATGTACACAAGCTCTTAAAAGGTTAAGTATGTGTGCGACAGAACTTACAGTAAACACAGACTTACACAAGTACAGGGTAGTCTGTCGTCGCAGACACAACATAAACAGAATTGGGGGGATAACTGTGTTGTCAGACAAACAATAATGTTTTGCAGCTCATGAATAGCAGCTGAATGAAAAGAGGAAAAACCCAAATAGATAGCAAGACAGATGTTTCCGAAAGAGAAAAGTACAATGCTAAGAGTTGAAGTAGTGCAGCGCGAAGGTAGGTAGAGGTCTTAATACAGGAGAGTGCTTCCTACCTCTTTGTAGTTCACCTTGGGCTCTGTTCTCTTCCGTTTTCTGCCCTTCCCCTGATGACTCTGACTGAGGAGAATCCATTTTACAACCTGCAGGAGGGAGGATGGGGGTGAGGGAGGGTGGGGGTAAGGTGGTGAAGGCGGGAAAAAGAAGAGAGGGTGGAGGTAGAGAGAGACAACAAAGTGGTAGGTTTTGAGTGAGCAGAATTAGACAGTGTGAAGCAGAAACAGAGAGGGAGGGGGGGGGGGAGATAGAGGAGGAAGGAAAGGGAGTGAGAGAAAGAGTGAGTGGTCACGTCCGATAGCACAGAGTAAATATAAACAGACTTCAGGCGCACTTTCCATCTCTCAAGTGGAAAGGCACACAGGAATATACAAGTACACACCACTGGCAGGCGAGCTTTGACAGAGTGTAAAGTAGAGACGCAAATCTCTCTCTCTCTCTCCCTCTCTCATTAATTCCAACCTTTCAGCGCTCACTTGCTCCATATATAACCGACGCAAACGGCCGGCTGAGACAAAAGAGTAATAGTGAAAGTATGTTGCTGTGACGGAGCCTGGCGCGGAGCAACTCCCTACACCATAGATCTCCATTAAACAGCCGATCACTATCAAGGCCAAACTCTATCTCCTCTCCTCCGCTTCAGTTTATATCTCAGAATAAATACACTGTCGTAACACAGTTTGGGAAAAGAGTGAGGTTTCCAAACAGCCCATAAAGTGGACGAGTCATTTCTAAGATGCAAAATTAGTCAGGCATTCTTTGTGTTTCAAGGTCTTATATATTTGACAGATATTATCTCTTCAGGTCGGATTCAATTGGATTCAAACAGAGAGATTAATGGAAGAATTGGAAAATATAGGCAAAGCAATTAAGAACAACATGGGAGCTTTATGGGAAATCTGATGGACAGCAGAGAAAGACACGCAACAGATGTACAGCGCGGTGTGCCGCACTTCACTCAGAGGCAGACAGAGGGAGAGACTGATACAGGGAGCTAATGAGCAAAAGAGAGGTAGATGGAGCGCAAGAGAGGTGGAGATAAGAGATGGTATCACACATTGTGAAACAGAGCATGCAAATGAGACAGAGAAGAAGAAGAAGAAGAAGAAGAAGAAGAAGAAGAAGAAGAAGAAGAAGAAGAAGAAGAAGCAGCGCCGAGTAACAGTGGCAAAATAACTGAGTGAAGGAAAAGAGAGAATCAGATGACAATCATATCAAGCAGTCTGAGGGGCAACATTTCAAATCTGAGAGTTGCCCCCCCAGTCTGTCCGTCTGCCACTCCCTGAAGACGAGAAGAAGAGACTGGAAAAGAGAGAAGAGGGGGAAAGAGAGAGGGAAAGAGAGAGAGTGCTTACCTCTGCTTTGACTTCTTCCACCAGCCTCGCCTGTGACCACACGGCGCTCCTTTCATACAGCCACTGAACGACACAGAAGAAGGGGAAGCAGTGAGCCGGGGGCAAGTGATCGGGACAGAGTGGAATGCTTTGCAGAGGCAGAGAGAGAGAGAGAGAGAGAGAGAGAGAGAGAGAGAGAGAAAAGCAGGAAGGGGAGGGTGAGAGGAGAAGGAGGTGGGAGCGCGATCACTTGTTCCTCTGACGGAAACTCGCAAATTGACTCCGGAGGATGAGAGAAAGGAGGAAGAGTGGAGGAGAAGAGAAATAAGAGAAGGAGGAAAATAAAAATCCCTCAATAACTAGCAACTCAAGGACGGACAGTCACCTCACTCCTCCACCATCTCTCACACGCGCACACGCACACACACACACACACACACACGCACGAAGAGCCATACATGCAAACACACACCTACGCACAGAGAGCAGCTAGTAGGCACAAACACAGAGCACTTACTCTCTAACCTTATTAAGGCTTTCAGCAGAGCCACTGCTCGAGTGATGTGAATCACATATCGGAGAGATGACGGGGAGGGTTGTGTGTCAGTGGGTGTGTGTTTGTCGGGGGGAAATAAGGACACAGTCGGGAGACAGATGGAAGACAGACAGGAATCGCATGGAAGCAAGGAGTTTGTAATGTCACACATACACACACACACACACACACACACAGACACACGAGAGATGCAGCATCATAATTACACAATCTAGGATACACACTACACTACACTACACACGTTCCCACGCACACCCATGCAGCGATTCAATTCGATGCCGTTAGCGTTACCATAGCCACACACAACCTTCAATACTATGACTGCATGCCTGAGTATTATACAAGTACTCTGGCAGAAACAGCATGAGTGTGTATGTGGAAGGCAAGGCGATGGGGGGGCAGACACACAGAGGTACGGAGAGAAGGGAGGTGCTAGAGTGGGCTGTATCAAATGTAGTGAGTGTTGAAGCAGTAAATTGGCATTGTGTAACCGGATACCACACATGGCTCTTTTGCTGCCTAGATCCCCACCACCATTCCCTGAATAGCAAGGCTTTTGTCTCCTGAAAACTCTCTTCGTCTCGCGCCCCGTCTGTGTGGTGTCTCTCTCGTGAATCAATATCAGCTTGCGTGTTCAGAAGTTGCACCTCGTGCCCATAAACATGCATGAGAAGCTATGTCTTCCTGAGATCAATACACAGTTTGGTTGAGTGTTTTTAGTTGAATTATTTATGGCTATTCTTCAAAATATAAATATAATAGACGTAATATATATATATATATATATATATATAGTTTTATAGAAAACAATGCCATAAATATACCAGTTTTGGTACTAATACCAGAACAGTAACCTTTTCAAGACCGTACTTTGTTGAGTATAGACAGATCTTCATCTAAAAAGCCAAACCCATTCAAACATGTTTAAAGTTGCCTCAACAGAAACAGCTGGAGATAAGCGTTCCTAAATATAAATTCTAAAACATCAAAAGGATTTGAGTCAAACAATCTGATCAAAATCTTTTGATTTTGTTTTATTTAATATTTAATGCTGCGAACACAGCTGAGTCGCTGTACATTCAAAAAGTTCGGGCTGTCCTCGATTAGCTGATTTATTCAACAGATCTGTAAAACTGAGTTTCTCCACTTTGAATCGCACAAAAGCACCACTTTGAAAAATTACTTATCGACGAAATAAATCTTAGTCAACCGAGACAAAAATGGCCGATTAGTTGACTAATTGACTACGAGGAGGAAGCCTATAAAGAAGTATCAAGGTTAACAGCCAGTCCTAATTTTCAGTTTCAAGTTCCAGTAATTGGCCCTTTGTCATATCCGCCAATTTAGCTTTTTGTTTTAATACTAGGTGAAGATAAATGTTATATATTATATATATATGATAATAATTACACACAACAAAACGATTTTATTGATGAACCAGGCACAAAAAGACAACCATAAAATGTTAATGCATATAGGAGTTAGCAGAAGGTATGGGCTGAAAGCCCTGGTGAATCAAGGGTAGCCTTTATATAAACAAAGTCTCTCAGTCCATCATCCCAAAGGGAGTGCTTACTCATCTAAACTCTGAGGTCTAAAATAGGTCGCCACTGGCCTCCCCATTCCACATCTCTTACAGTGAATGTCATTGTTTATTATTAGGCCAAACCATTTCCTGCCTTTCTCCAATTCAAGCACATTGTCCAGCGATGGATAAGAGAGGCGAGAGACTTTAAAAATGTGTTTGTGTCTACATAATGCACGAGCACTTGCATCTGTAAAAGGTTTCAATCGATCTCACTGATCTTATTAGCTGGTGACTGGCACATCAAACACAAGAAAAGCTTCTGCAAGAACACTCGAGCCGACACCCAATCAGGTGTGAGAGAACGGCAGTCCCTCCACAATGTCCGTCCTAACCTCAGAGGCCCCCGAAAGGCTCCCGTTACACCATCACATGCTCTCTAGAAGGAGAAGATTCCCAGACAGCAACAGGAGTGCAGACGCACAAAAATGCACATTCACACAGTGGTAATTAAGATTAGTTACCATGGAGATGGGAGAATTGAAGAAGCTGTTAGAGTGGATTGATTGTGGGAGCGTCTGTGTGTGTGTGTGTGTGTGTGTGTGTGTGTGTTTGGGGGGGGGAATCTATGACCGTGGGTCTTTCTCAATAATAACAGGCAGAGCAGCGCTGCTCACTATGTGAAGATTACAGTAACAGGATGATAATGATCCAACAACACAATTACACAATACACTGCCAGTGATGCCTTACAGATCATCAAGATGTCATCATTATTATCTTTTGCGAAGCCGATTTGAAAAACTTTCCTCGAGTTGAACAACAAATATGCCATCATCATCATCATCATCGTCGTCGTCGTCAAGCGCCTGCTGGCTCGTGGTCACGCGTCATTTATGCTGTAGTATTTATGTACTGAAAGCTATCTTACTTCTAATATGAGACATAATTGCCATTATGAGAGCGTCATTACACAGCTATTTACAGCTGGTAAATAGTGAGACAAATGTTAGGCCGCTGCTGTCGTCCAAGAGCAAATGCGTAGAGCACACTCCTCCCAAAAGCAAGAAAGATTCCCGTCTGTGGAACGACATGTTACCCTGCTGGGTTACAGCTGGAACACGAACATCTTAACCGACATTGAAGTGTCGTTGAGCAAATGATCTCAAAGCCACACTGATGATGAAGTCAGTATGATTCTTGGCACGAGGCTTTCATACCGACCCAATCAGGGGTCAGGAAACACAAATTGACCATTGAATAGTAAGAACAGGAGAATAACTAAGAAGAACAAAAAAAAAGAAAAACTAAAATAAGAGTGAAGTACTTTAAGGACTGACAAAGAGGTCAGTCTTTGTCAGTCTGGATATCTTGAACTAAGTATTTTAAAGTAAGTAAAGTTGAGACAAAGCTGTGCCATCAGCTATTTCAAACCAAAACTAGAAGAACTGTTCTCTTCCATAACCAGAAACCACTGAGTACTATAAAAATACCGCCCTGTGCATGCCAGGTATGAAAGGATCACATCAAATGCGAAATAAAAAGGTACTTTGACTTCCCGCATCAATACTACAAAACAACAGCTGTGCGATCATTTGTTTCCATTACCTCATATGATAAAGAAATAATAAGGAGAAAGAACATAATTAAAGCAATTACTTATTTTATAGCTAAAAAGATGATGCATGTCCCTGTAAGCACAGTGGACAATAAAAAGAAATGTACAGACCAAACTAATTAACAGTCCAAAATCAATAGTACTGAATTATTGCACTATTGTGTGATTCGTTGATTATGCATAGATTGTAATAATTCATTTTATACATTACAGTCAAGTGTCAAATTTATTTTCAGTCAAAATTGATTTAAATGTTTAATTAACTTGATAATTTGGCTTGTTGGTATTTCACTTTTTCTGAAGATATATTATAGATGTTAAAGCAACATTGTCAAATTCTAATAAATAACAAAAGACAGATAGAAAGCTAGACTTTTCATACCTTTGGAATTCCCGGTCGATCAAGCCAGTCAGCATAAATAGCACTGAGGGTGAGGCCTTCTCTGGAACACAATGGCACAAGTGTTAGTACTATTCCTATTATTATAGCAATGACTGTTATTGCCCAAGACAACCTATGAATACATGGCTCTGGGAAAATATTGTTAGGCACATGGTTAACTTGAAATTTAAGCCAACACCTTAAACAAAAAGAAGGGCACACCCACTGTCCTATATAAGGACAAGCATACAGGCATGTAGGGACAATGAAGTGGGTTTATGAGTATGCATGTATAGTACGCATGTATGTTTACATTTGGGTGTGACTGAGTTCAAGTGGACGGTGTGCACATGAAAACCATACATCATACACAGAAATCAAATAGTGACAGAACTGGCTTGCAAAGACAAATGTGCACACACAGTTTCCACAAGCACTCCACAGTGTGTATTAAATGAATGATAGTACACAGCATTACACTAAAATACCGTATATAAAAAAAAGTCTATTTCAGAAATTAATTATATAATTTTGGAGCGACATAAATGTTGGATTGTTTATCTTTATTTTTTCCAGTTTTCCATAAGTTTCTGTCAATAAGTCGACCACCTCAACTACTTGATTGTGTCACGGCTGTCACACAGTGACGAGTGTATTGAAAAAGACTCAGAGTTCATACTCCACTGTGTACAAGAAGAGCCAATCCCCTTAAAGCACTAGTTTGCCCAGAAAGTGGAAACTAAAAATGTCTTCCGTGACTTCCACTAGGGAGTTTCAGCTCTTGGCACTTGGTGTTGAACCATAGAGAGCATATAAAATCATTATAAATCTACAGATAAACTTATAACCAATTGCACGTTGTAATATTAAACCAATGAGAGACGACAACGCCCATTATATTGATCTATAATATCAAATGTTTTACACCGTTCGTGGTGCAGAATTTTAAAGCTAGACAGTTAACTGCCGATAAGATATTCGGTGGCCTGTGGACGCTGTGTTTTTGTGCATCCTCGTGTCAACTTTTTATTAAATCCATTTTATTATAACTTACTGAATCCAGAACTTTTTCTTCGAGTCTACCACCCAAAGATTTCAGAACATAACAGTATGCAAAGACTTAACATCGGCCACATCAACAGTGGGATTACATGGCATTATGTGAGCATAGTTAGAGCAAACAAAAGGTTAATACACTTAATAGACCACACGGCCTGTCAAATACTCTTCATAATAAGGACTGGATCAAAAATAAGCTTCACGTCTCACGAGAGAAGACAAGACGTGTATCTACCGGTTTTTTCACGTTGATCCTTGCATCTTTATTTAATGTTATTGGTAATTACCCTTAATGGTGATAGTTGAGAAAGAGTGATGGTGATGCCTGGAAAACAGCAGTTACTTACTAGCACAAATCAATGAATGCATTGATTTTAATTTTTTATTTTTTTTTAAATGTGGGTTTATAGTTTTTATGTTTCGTCTTATAAATATTATGTTCCCCATTTAGTCTGGGGAATGGGCAGGATACATGTCCCTGCACAAAGAGGGGCCATGCCCCTCAACAGCGAGTGTCTATTCTTATCCTGAACCTTCGAGCGGGTTGTTTACTGAAAGGATCCAAATATTGACTGTCCCCAACTCCCTCTGTTTAATTCAATCAATCTGTGCTCGTCCAGCAGAACACTCCACATGACAGAAAAGGCCAAAAGACAACATTCAGAGCAGACAAACGGGCGCTGAGGAGAAGACGGGTGAGAAACAAAGACTTAAAGGTAGGGGAAAAACAAAGTGAAAGACGGACGGGAGAAAGGGGAGGGAGAGAGAGACACACAGGCGAAAGAAGAGGTTAATGAAGCAATCAGGAGAAATAGAGAAGTGAATGATTAAGCAAGCGCAGAGAGAGAGAAAGAAAATTAGAGAGGAGGAGAGCAGGAGGAGCAGTTATCCTTTTACACTTCAATTAATACGAGAGTGGATGAGACTTCTCTAATAGGATTGCTTTTGGGAGCTTTTGCTGGTCATGTTTCCACAGCAGGACCAAGAGGAGAGGCCATATCAACACATGTTGACATATTTGACAGTAAATCTACTAATCTACCTGAAAATGTATGAATAACATATCTTTAATTTGTCTGGAACTGGACACTAGGCTACCGCACAGTGTGATTTTAATGTGTCTCGACATTTTTGTATTCATGAATTACACCGTAAGCATTATTCATAGCCACTTACATACCTCTCCATGTTGGGAAAGGTAATCAGCAGCATTCGCAGGAAATCCTGTCAGAAAGAACAAAAAAAAAAGAAGACAGAAATGGAGGCTTTTAGGGAGGTTTGAGAGGAAGAAAAAGAAAGAAAGAGAAAGGCATACCTGAGCTTAAGTCAGGAGTGCAAGGTTAAACAGTGTTTATGTTACATCCATTATTTAGTGGGAAGACTCAGACTGGCACTGAAGAAACAGGAGCCAGGTGGAACACATCACACATCACACACACACGGACACGGACACACACGTACAAACACACAGCGACTTCCAGGTGTGATCACTCAGCTTCATGGCCCCAGCAGAATAAACATAATGTGGCTGAGCTGATGTGCGGCCATCAATTTGAAATGCTGCCGGAGCATTTTCAACTATTGTAACAGAGTGGCAATCAAGCTTACATCAGCCTTCCAATTAATTTATGGAAATAACATTGTGCCTCAGAGATGGGTCATATTTAAATAGTTCAAACCTCTGCTCCGTTTTTATTAACAGCCTTTTAAGTAGCTGCAAGTCAACAACGAAATTCTCAATTAAAGTTCCCTACACTACAGCCTCACCTGAGACAAAATGAGTTGCCCGTGGTATTTCTTCACAAATGCTCGGAAGAAGTCGATGAATCGTTTCCCTCCCACTTGACTGGCCAAGAACCGGAGGAGGAAGTAACCCTAAACAAAGAACAAGACAAATAAAGGCACCAAAACATGATCCATCAAGGACAAGACAGAGAAACATGGCAGCAACATCTATAGTCATTACGAGTGCTTTTCCAAGCACGTCCAACACAGAGTGGGCCACCTTAAAGGACACAGGACTTTGTTTATATTTTGTTCTGTAACTCTTTGTTTCCTTCTTCCCCTTCCTTCCTTTTCTACTCCCTCCCCACATTCATCCCACCTTGAGGTAGTGGACTTGCATGAAGGTTTTGTCAGGGTTGAGGCCATGTTTAACCGTGGAGGAGCCAGACTCGCTGACCTGACCGGTGTTCTCCATGTTAGGTCTGCAGGAGGACAAACACAAATACACAGGAAGATAAGGCAGGTGGGCACAGATGGAAAAAGACATCCAACACCCACAATATAAAGAAAAGGTGCGCAAAAAAAAAACACAGCAGAAAAGCAAGAACAGAGCGGGATGGAGTTAAGAGAGCCAAAGCATCTTTTGTTGCAGGTAAACCACAATTTCTACAGAGCGCCGTCAGCAACACTAAATCCAGCCACTCAGCCGGTCCTCTCAATAGCGAACACATTGCCAAGTTGCCATACTTTGCCTGAGGCGGCCTGGAAATCAAGCTGCAGATTTATAATAGCATGCTATACTGTTTATATGACCTCACAGTGCTGCGCTCTGGCTTTACTGCCCATGACTCACTGAGCGAACATATAACACTTCCACAAAAAAAAAGCACCCCTGTCCACAGGCACAGAAGAGGCATGCTCTAGGTTACACTTTCCCTGTCACACAGATACAAATCATCCCTTCAACCTACATAAACACACATAAAACCAATAAAAGCCAAACAAATACAGCGCTGACGTGGGCTGCTGTGCGATGATAGTTTCAGTTAGGTGGTATTGATCAGGCTGAGCAGATTAACTCAGTGTGCCAATAGGAAGGCCTTGAAGGATCGCCCTCCTGCCAAGTCGATACGCCAGGCGCCTGGCCCACAAATCAATACACCCTTCATCACTGGCTAGCACTTTTCCACAGGGCCGCTCCATGACAGGACCAGACACACACACACGCACATGCACACGCACACATGTGTAAATAGAGAGACCAAAAACCCATATTCAAAATCTGATTCATGTATCTGATTGAAGACAAGAGGAGGAGGAGGAGGAGGAGGAGGAGGAGGAGGAGGAGGAGGAGGAGGTGGTGGTGTGGGAATGTTTGGTTCGCTCAGCAGACTGAGAGAGGACACCATCAACTTCCAGAAATTTCTTGAATTCGACTGGACTCTCTTGTGTGAGGAAAAACATCCCAACACCTCTGAATTTGATTTGGAGGAAATCCAAATCATCTTTGTAATGATGCTCAGTGTCTGTACATTAAAAACTGTCTGTCAATATTACGAGCCAGACAGTGAACGTATGGATTAAGATTCAAATATGTTTGTAAAACACAGGAACAACCTGCATTGTAAAAATAATGAGTCTTAGTTGTTGAAAAATGGCTCTTTTACTTATTCTCAGTATATTATTGCCACAATATCTCCCCCTTTTTTGTATTTGTCATGAAGTTTTTTTTAAAACTTGCTCTCTGTCCAGTCTCCTGCATGTAGTGCCCATGTCTGTCTGTTGCAGCTGATAAGATGAAATTACTATTTTTTTTGACAGCAGGACGTGCTGTATCCCTGGGAAAATGTGTGTAAATGTGTGTCAGACAGAGAAGTGCAGAGAGAAAGAGGGACTGGGGCAAGAGACGACAAACAATGACAGAACATTTATTTCCAGAAGAGAAAACGTGTCGGTTTCCTGCGTCAGAGATGCAGGTGGCACAGCGAGTGGAGAAAATGTTGATCCATCACTGCCGTGTTAGACAAAGGAACTCCACCCTTTCCCGCTGCCCGGGCCATGGGATGTATGGATGTGTAACTCTCTGGCTTTTGCCGTCTCTCTTTGTCAGAGATGATTTACTACAGCTTTAAGAAGAATCGCTGCTCGCTGCCTTGGAGGATCACACAATAGCTCAATGTATTGCAGAATAAACGGTGCTCTTATCTGGCTCGTAGGCCATGTGTGTAAGAGGGAGGGTGTTTGTCTGTGTGTGTGGGGAGGAGAGAGAGAGAGAGAGAAACCATGTATACACCTGGGTGTGTCTGAGAGAGAGAGAGAGAGAGAGAGAGAGAGAGCAGGAGGAAATTAGGAGCTATTACTGACAGAACTTAATGTAAAACGCACACGCACACGCACACACACACACACACACACACACACACAGGTTTATGGCTCTGTGAGCCATATCCTGACAAATTACACTGGGTTGACTGTGGAAACCGGATAAGGTAGAGCAGTGCTCCCAGCAGCCCAGTGAATCAGCGGGGAGAATGGCGTCTGGCCCAGGCTGCCCTAAATAGAACTCATCTGAAATGGACAGATAAACACTGGCCACTGGGGCCCCTGCTGGATCAGGGGGTGTCCATTGTGACCCACTGAACTTGAAAAGGCACAATCTGCCATTTAGCCTTCATGTGTGTGTGCTCTTGTGTGTGTATACTGGTGATGTTGAGCATATCTCTCCTATCTGTACATCCCTTTGCGCTCCCTTTCCCTTCACCAGTACCTCTCTGACATTTCTCTCTCTGTGCATTGTTTACTCAAAATGCTAAGCAGTGGAGCCACATCAGGAACTGGAAATACAGGCCGACAAGCTAACATCGAAAAGCAGCAGGGCCTGTTCCCGACTTTGGAGTAGATCAAGTTCTTAAGCCACGCTTCCACCAAGCAGTCCAGTTCAGACCAGTTCACTCCAGTCCAGTCCAATTCAAATCGGTACACACTAGAACGGTTATTTTAGCGTTTCCATTATTATTTTAGCGATCAGCCGAGAATCACGCCTACATTGAGTGCTGTCCGCAGTCGTAACAAGGCATTGAGAAAGAGACCTGGTACTAAAAGAAAGTCGAGCAGAGCAGTGAAAACACAGGTTTTGGTTACGTCTGACCTTCCAACGACCCTTAAATTTAGCTCAGATTGAAGTCCTGGAGATATGGTTGAAATAACCTTCACAATTATAATAACAGTTATGCTGATACAGTACGAATCTATGTCATATATATGGCAGACATATGCATATACAAAACATCTGAACACCATCAGCTGTCTATGGACATCATAACAGAAGTAGTAACAGCATCGACTGGATAGAGGTCAAAGTCATTGGTCAGAGAGAGATAAACATGTGACAACAGAGACCCCTCCTTGAACTGAGATGGGGTTACCATCTCCCTCACTTAGACCATGAGATGCGGTTGGAAACTCAAGGTCAAGAATGATCGACTGTGCTCACATTACATTAATCCTGACGGTTATGATTGCTGCCCCTCCCTCTGGAACTCTCTCCCCCAGCACCTTAGACATTCTTCATCACTCGCCACTTTCAAAACAGCACTTAAAACCCATTTATTTAAATCTGCTTTTAACCTGTGATACTAGTTTTTTAAATTTTAAAATGTTTCACTATTGTCATCTTTCTTGTTTTATTGCTGCCTCTATGTGTTTGTCTTTACCATGTAAAGTGCCTTGAGTACCTTTTAAAGCGCTATACAAATAAAATGTATTATTATTATTATTATTATGACTTGTGTCCGACTAAAACTTGAATGACCGATTTGCTTCATAACATAAATGTGGATGTTACATTTGGTATCGCTTTATTTATAATACAGGTTTGTGATTTAATTCAGTCATAGATCGTTAATTATTGGAAACTCTATACTTCATATTTCTTGAATTGTATGCTTGCCTGTAGGCACATTCCACATTTTTGCATTTTCGGCTGACGGGATGAGCACTGCGAGAGTCTAGGTTACATAGCAATTAATTGGATATAATTGAACACTGACTCTATTTTCCATATAATTAGTAGCAAATTACACAGTTATTTCCATGAAACTTTTTGGAAATTATTCTGAAATTGCAAACCCATGAGATAAATATCATTGCATTTGCAGAGTGAAAGCTGCACCCGAATTACAAACTGCATGCAGTCATTAAGATAATGTGTGAGCAAGGTCCCTTTATGCTTCAACATGCTTTACCATTGCTGTAAGAGATGCAGGGATTAACAAATGGCTTTTCTTTTTGTGGGTGTCTTCAGCTATTACATGCTATTTTTTTTTTTTATACTATTGTGTTTCCATGTAACATAATCAGTATAAATGTATGAATTCATGTGTATGAGCATGCATGTATGGGTACGTGTGAATGCATGTCTCGTTTGCATTTTTCAGATGTCGCTTTTGTGTTGTTGATTTAACCCCGTCAGGTGCAGAGAAACCTAATCCTGATCCTCCTAATCACCCGCGTGTCTGCCTCATAGGGGAACACCCTGATGGACTACGAGACAGACACAGATCTCAAGTGCATGTTCACTCACACACAGCTTCTTGTTTTAAAGATTTTGCTCCATGTCACAATACCTCACTCTACCATGCATTCCACAAATGTGAAACTTAAACCACGCAACAACATACACTGGAAGTTATCAGCATACGAGTACATTTAAATCATTTAAAACGCACAAGGACAAAGCTTTAAAGAAGAAAAAATATATAAAAATCCCTTCTGAATACTGAAGCTTTTCACAGACTGATTAATGTACAAGCGTTTCCATTGTGTGAAGACAACACATTACTAGTAAAGTGACATAGTTAGAAGTTAGTGCCAAGCAGAAGTGCCACAAAATCAATAACACATTGATTTGCTGTCACACTTTGCACGGTCTCTTACAAGTGGGGATGTCAATAGCGCACAAGTGTCATCTCCAGTTGAGTTTTTTTTTTTATTATTTAAAGGAAGAGCTACAAAATACGCGAACAATTGCATTTCCACCCTTAAACAGTTAACTCCCAGCTGTGGTTTACACCTATAATCCCCCGATGACACTGTGCTTCTGCCCCAGATAAAACAAACAGGGTGTGGGCCCCACATTGTCAGGGTCAGATGAAGAGTTTGTGTGTTTGTGTGTACTTGCCGTGCTTGTGTGCAAAGCTTTTCTTAGACATGACAGTACACCTGGATATACTTGCCACACCTGCCACACCTGTACCCCTGGAATGCATATGCCTCACGCTCACGCCTGCACGTGCAGACACTAACAAAATATCTCAGAGTGTGTGAAAAAGAGAATCTCAAGCAGGGAAGATGTTGCCTCCTCTGCACGTATTGAACCCAGGGAGGTTTGCTAAACCGCTCTTGAAATTTAGGACGACTTCCAAACGAACCGTGGGGAAGACGATCAGCAGTCGGCATTTGGGGTTGATCCCTTGTGAGTATATCGTACTGTGTTCTGCTTGTTGAAGGTGCTGTTTCGCTATTCTTAGGGGCCGTTCACACCAGACGCGACTCTCAAAAAACGCGTCGCTACCAAAACCATTGTTTTCCTATGGTCCCTTTTAAATGCCGCGCGTCGTGTTTTTTCTAGCGTTTTTTCGGCGCGCCTAAAGTTGAAATATTCTCAACTTTTAAGCGCCTTGCGCGGAGTCGCACAGCTCATCAATGTCAGTGTGTATCGCCTGGTTGCGCACGCAGGCCCCCTCCACAGGCGCACCGGGCTGTTTTGCCCGGTGAGCTTTTGCCAAGGCGTTTTAGAGGCGACTGCGCTTTTAAAAGTCGCGTCTGGTGTGAACGGGCCCTCAAGCAGTGGCAACATCAGTATGTTAATTAACACAGATGTACTTGACCAAAAACACACACACACACACACACACACACACACACACACACACACACACACACACACACACACACACACACACACCTGAGGATTTGAAGTGCCTCCTCTGAGTTCTGCAACTCATCAGAGAGTCGTCTCCACCTCAGCAGTGCCTTCAGGTCAGACTGTTCCGCTGCCTCTTGTAAGGAGAGCTAAAGGGAGAAAAATGGAAAGGTATAAAGACGTGAGGGAAAGGGTTATGGTGGATTAAAGCATTCAGAGGAGGAAAAGAACAGAAGGCGTCTGATAAAATCAAGAGTCAAATGCACACTTATATCACGGTACAAGCCGCCCTGCTGCTACCTCTGACACTGTTATTGAGTTTGGCAGCAATAACAAGTCTGCTTTAATCTGTTCCCTCAGAGCCAAGCACACATCAAAAAGGTGACATGCTTAACAGCGCAGACATAAGAAAAACATTTGTGTAACGCTAGATAGTGTGGGAAAGCAAGTAGGAGGATTAGATCTGTATCAGCCCACCAGCTCTGCAATTAAGCAAATGATTCATAGCAATGCTTCACCTTCATCCTTTGTCCTGTTGTTTCCCTCATTGTTCTGAAGGTATCCTTTATCAACATTATTAAAAGGACACAAGCTACAAACTGTATTTTTCTTCTTCTTTGATCTATCATCAGCTTCTTTAAAATGTCCCACTTGGGGGACAGTAATACTTTTACACAACTCTGGTGTGGTTCAGCTCCTCTTGCATTTTTGTAGGGATTTGGGTTTGATTTGGTATTTTCTCTTTTGATTTGTTTGGCTCTCTGACCTTTACGTTTCTTGTTTGTGCTTTTTTTTTTTTGCATCGAGGATTGGCATTGGATTGGTGTTTTTATGAATTGTCTCCTTGTGTGCTTGATACATGGTGTTACTACAGTAATGCAATATCAACTCTACTTGAAGTGCATTCCAACCACAACAGTAACATTTGGGAAATCTGGCACGTAACTTGTGGAAATAGCTGGTGGGAATGTCATCCTGTGGTATGAAGGTGCTAAATCATACCGTATAGAGGTAACTTTAGACAATGACAAGAAAAACACTACGCAAACATGGTGTTTTTTAAAAGCCTGCAGTAAATTTGCTTTGTTCCGATTCAGGGACTTATTTGATCAAATGTTCTCCTCGGTTGGTTTATGTTAACACCAACATCCAAAAGCAGTCCAAAGGTTGTAAACAAATGCCACGCATGAACAAACTGTTCTCCTCTTTTCTTTTTCTTTTTTTCTTCATTATGGAGCACCAGCCACATGTATTGCCAACTGTTTTCATTATGCTTATGTGATTAAGTGGTTTCGACACAACTGGTCCAAACAAGCTTGGTGTGAATACACCCTCAATGATTCCTGAGGTTGTTTTTCATCGACTGATTTTAAATTTTATAATGAGAGCAAGTTGCTTACTTAGTGGAAACTTCCTCAGGATGTCCACAACAAAAACAGACTTTACGAGTTGGCTTGACTGGTGTATCTGAAAGCTCTTATTGCTATTCAGAATGTTGGTCTTCCTGGGCTAATGGGCTTAAAAAGGCCACCGTTAAGTTACTTTGATAAAATAGCTGCGGTCAACTGCAATCATCAGGCATTGGTTTTACGGTACTTGTCGTGCTTGGGCCCAGATAATGTCCTCCAGGTAGGTGGCAAAGCCCTCGCTGATCCATTCCTCAGTCCAGTCTCTGGCTCCGATAACCAGGCCGAACCAGGAGTGGGCGATCTCATGGCAGATCCTGGAGCCGCACAGAGTCAGGTCGTTCTCTCCAGAACCCAGACTCCCAGCACACAGCACACTCTGGGACAGGAACATTATATGGGGGCTGGGGAAGACAAATTATAGAAATGCAGAATGAACGAGGGAGATAAAGACTGAAATACATTCTAAAACGGGAGGAAAAGAGTGAGAAATAAGTGAGGGAGTGAGGGATGGAAAGGGAACGAGGATTAGAAGAAGAATCAAGGAGGTTCAGGAAATGAGAGAAAAACTAGAAAATACAGAGGGGACAACAAGAGGTAACTGTGAGAAAAATAACTATGAATACCCTTCAAATAGATCAAAGAGTTACTGAAGTAATGTTCCACACCTATAATTACAGGAAATGTGGCCTGAACACGCCATGTACAGTGCGTACTAATGACTATGGGAGTCACTCAATGCCCATCCCTTTAACCTTCTTCTACATTATTATTATTATTATTAGCAAAGCTTACTCATCAAGTGTTCTTGCCAAATCTAACTGCCTTGTAAAAACTTCAAGAACATCATGTACCCTTGACTGAGATTGTCTACTAACAATGGGTAAAACGAAATAAATTAAATTAGCAATTCTGGGAGGTTTGGCCAAATGTTAAAAAAATCATCAAGGCGGGGTACTTTAATAGCAACCACACATCCTCTTTCGCTTAGTTTCTGAACAGGACTTCAAGGCACGACACATTTTAAGTTTAAAGAG
Source organism: Myoxocephalus aenaeus (assembly GCA_038501785.1). Taxonomy (NCBI): domain Eukaryota; kingdom Metazoa; phylum Chordata; class Actinopteri; order Perciformes; family Cottidae; genus Myoxocephalus; species Myoxocephalus aenaeus. Next base: position 957,930 of record JBAMJR010000379.1, read on the forward strand.
GATATACAAGCTTTTTTGTGTGTGTTTTTTTTTTTACAATAGAAGAAAATGATAAACCAAAGCCATCCACTTTCAAGACATTTATGAGATGAAAACGAAATTATTAAGAACAAAGCTTGACATATGACTATATAATGAAAATGATAAACCTCTTTAATTATTGACTTTAATAACCGACAGATTTATTGAGACATTTTGTTAATTTACCTTACTCTTCTTTTCACAAAGAAATTAAACTTATGGTGTATTTTAAGATTATGTAAAATTATCTGAATATTTAATAATGACGTGTATGTAATTATAGCAACTGGTGTTTGCCTCTGTGCACAACAGATCTGCAACATTCACATAGTGAAATACACAAAAAGAATAACATTAGCAGTACCTGTGTATGTGTGTGTTTCTTACTCAACAACAATTCCAAAGCCTCATTAAGCTTTTCAGCCAATAACAGCAGTTTATCGAAAGCTCTGAACACAAGAGGAAATAACAAGGCTGTGAGCAGCTAAATTCCAATGTAATGGTTGCAAATTTGAGATGGTAATTACAATCCCATATAGAAAATGGTTTCCCTTAATGTCCATTTTAGATGTCCTGTTAAATAGGGCGAAGTTAAGAATTTGGTTTTACCTTCAACTGTTCAACTTTTCTCTTCAATCAAAGAAGTAACTTTTAGGTATGACAAGGGTTTGGAAAGTTTCTTTCACTGCACACGATTGTTGCCAGCAGAGAACACTGAGCTGCTGAAATAGAGTTGGCCCCGGCCCACACCACATTCAGATGAGTATCTAGGGTACAGTTTGCTGGTAAAAATTATAGCGTAGTGAAAGGTTTTTAAGAAATTCTGCAACATGTCGGATGTTTTTCTTCAAATGGACAAAAAGAGTTAAATATTTGAGATTCTATCAGCTTTTGTTCACAATAACTATATCCACAAAACAATGACTAAGAAGTCTCCAGCCATGCTAGCGGCTCTGTGAGGCACAGGGGTGCTCTAAATGCTGACATCGTCATGGCAATGCTAACATGCTGATGTTTAGCAAGCTGATGTTTCCCATGTAAATCCTCTTACTAATTAGCACTAAACTAACTAAAAATGCAGCTGGGGCTGATGGGAATGGCATTAGTTTTGGAAGTACTTAGTCATTAACCAGACTCAGAGTATATGAACCAAAATGTTGACTTGATGATGGCACTAGGTGAAAGTTAAGGGACCACCAAATATAATTTGTCCTCAGGGTACGATGGTGTAACGCTGGTTGTATAAGCACAGGTTGTATAACAGTAACAGTTGTATAACAGTTGTAACAGCCGCTGTTTACTGTTGCCTTTAATTGATCCAGATTCAATTGCTGCATCTCATTACTGCATTTTATTTCTTAAACTGCACTGCAACTTTTATTCCATTTTTATTTTTTATTTAGCCTTTTGACTGTTTTTCTTAACTGTTTTAAATCCTGTTTTATCTGCATTATCTTTTTATGCTTTTAATGGTTTTATGTGAAGCACTTTGAATCGCCTTGCTGTTGAAATGTGCTATACAAACAGCCTTGCCTTGCCTTGCCGGACTCTATGGATAATACTCTCCTCCAATCACGAGCACACATTACCCACTGAAAAAGTGTAGTCGACCAATCATAACATGCCTTACACTGAGCAGAGAAGTAGGGAGCCGCACCAAACCCACTTAGTACACAACTGAACTGGGTAGAGACTTGGCTTAACCTTGCAGGGGTACAAACACACGCAGCAGACCACCTGCACAACCCATTATCCTGATCATCAAGGAGCATGCGAATCTGTCGGTGTAACAAGCCATGAGGGGAAAAGGGGGCGGATGCCAACGGCACTGATCTGGAGCACCGGTTTGTTCTCGTCGCAGCAAACAATCGGAAGCAATGCCCCTGCGGTTGGTGTTGAATCTTATGCAGCGCTCAGCAGGCCGGGCAGGCTGTTGGTCTTTAAGGTACCTGAAGCAGGTGCATTAAGATCCGTACCATCAATGAGGCCGGGACATGACGGCCACTTTTGAGGTTCTTCAAGCTGGGACTCCATCCATGGAGACTAACCGACACGCTCACTGCTCAAAGGGATACCTACGTTTGAACCACACCCACACATTTCATTTGTGATAATAGACAGGATCTGTCTGAAACACTGTAGACCTTCAGCTTCACATCGACACAGGAATACAGGACATGCAATTTTTAACCATGAGACAGAACTGGTAGAACAGGACCAATAGGAGTGCTCTGTCAAAGTCAAGGTCATAGCTGAAGATTGTTCCGGGGGCCTTCTTTACTTCTGTCTTATGTAACGAGCTCTGTGCGCCCCGAGGGGCTCAGGGCAAGACTGTGCGTGAGAGGCGGGCCATTCTTCAAAAGAAGAATGGGTGAAGGGTCACAGAGGTGCTAATGAATGGTCTCTCTCTCTCTCCTGGCCCATAAAACAACACCGGATTGTCTAGAGTTCCCCTCACACCCTGGGTCTTAAGTGTCCAGACCACTATTGACCCGACAATGGTGGGAGAATTTATGGCAAACTACAAGTATGTTTCAAAGGGTCATACCACCCTACTACTGTGTCCAACACGTTAAAGATGCCTCTACATCACAGAAGAAAGGTTTTTATCTTCGGTATCTTAACTACATGTGAACATCATGTAGTAATAAAACCACACAATGCAGTGTTCACGTCTAAAAGTCATAAAGAATGGTTCTACTTATGCAGAGACACAGTAGCGACAACCACTTCACCTGTTGGATTAACAGTCTACAGAAATGAGCTGCTCTCGTCAAGGAAAGATTAGTATCTTAAAACAACAACAGATGACAGGAGAGTTATTTTTTATTTTCTTGCCATAACCTAATTATGGTGACAAGTCAATTATGAAGGAAAACAGTGAGTTAAGACATAGGTTAGTCCGGGTCTGCCAGACAGTCTATTTTGGGGGGAAAATAAATTGGATATCTGATCAACACAAATGCTCTGTATTTCCCCGAGGATTGTCGTATCAGATAGAAGGCAGGCTATTGGCTTTGGCTACTTAGGAACATGTCAACATCATACAAAAGAGTCTTACGGGCATCATTTCCGCGACAGCATCTCTAAACCTAATCCTGTGTTTTTTCCTGATTACACAAACAAAAGCTCTCACTGGAGCAGGGGATGCTAACATTAGCCTTATGAGTTTCTTTGTAGCCTAATCTTATTCCCCCACAATTGGATAAGCACGCCTTTGTTGTCAGTTCCAGCAGTGCGTCTGTGTGTGCGAGTGAGTGTGAAACACAAAGACAGCCTTTCAGAGACGGCGCCTGCACATGCTACGCTGAGGGATGCGGAATCCATCACTACAGTGATAAATAGTGTCATCCCACCCTGGTGAGGGTGAATAAACAACAGCATCTTTCACATTCACTGATACGCCGAATGACATTAGTAAACATCGGGGACCTGTCAGGGACACATGCATGAAAACACATATGTAGCACCTGCACATATGGATACACCTTTCTTCTCCACTGTAGGTCTGAATCTGCGGTGGGGAGGAATGTTTGTCCCTAATTAACAATCAACAGTGTCTGGGCTGTTTTTGAAATAAGGTATTAGACATTAATCTGTAAGCAAATACTGCCTTCCAAATCCTCTGTTTTGCAAATGCAAATGTGGCTCACAAAACAAATGATTCACTAAAGCTCCGAATTAGACCAACAATTACAATCAACCAAGCATTAAGTGATAGTACTGCAACTCTCGGAAACTGTGTACCGACATTATACCCTTACAACGTCCACCCCTTAACGTCTTTGCATCACACAGTGGTTGATAAAACATTTACGTGAACATTTCAGATTTTTTTTTTGTGTGGAGATTTCATTAAATTAAATTTAGAGGTTTAAAGATTGGATGTTTGATATACATTTGCCCACTGAAACCTTAGAGTAAAGTAACTAATATTAGTTGTTCCTGTCACATGTCTGTTTTTAACGTTTGTAATCTCTCTTTGCCCTTTGGGTGTAATAAAGACGTACTCTCTACTCGTCCTTACTTAGCTCTGTTCTCAAGAGCAATGCATGAAATAAACTGAATCATAATATCTGAGATATACACTCACCTAAAGGATTATTAGGAACACCATACTAATACTGTGTTTGACCCCCTTTCGCCTTCAGAACTGCCTTAATTCTACGTGGCATTGATTCAATAAGGTGCTGAAAGCATTCTTTAGAAATGTTGGCCCATATTGATAGGATAGCATCTTGCAGTTGATGGAGATTTGTGGGATGCACATCCAGGGCATGAAGCTCCCGTTCCACCACATCCCAAAGATGCTCTATTGGGTTGAGATCTGGTGACTGTGGGGGCCATTTTAGTACAATGAACTCATTGTCATGTTCAAGAAACCAATTTAAAATGATTCGAGCTTTGTGACATGGTGCATTATCCTGCTGGAAGTAGCCATCAGAGGATGGGTACATGGTGGCCATAAAGGGATGGACATGGTCAGAAACAATGCTCAGGTAGGCCGTGGCATTTAAACGATGCCCAATTGGCACTAAGGGGCCTAAAGTGTGCCAAGAAAACATCCCCCACACCATTACACCACCACCACCAGCCTGCACAGTGGTAACAAGGCATGATGGATCCATGTTCTCATTCCGTTTACGCCAAATTCTGACTCTACCATCTGAATGTCTCAACAGAAATCGAGACTCATCAGACCAGGCAACATTTTTCCAGTCTTCAACTGTCCAATTTTGGTGAGCTCTTGCAAATTGTAGCCTCTTTTTCCTATTTGTAGTGGAGATGAGTGGTACCCGGTGGGGTCTTCTGCTGTTGTAGCCCATCCGCCTCAAGGTTGTGCGTGTTGTGGCTTCACAAATGCTTTGCTGCATACCTCGGTTGTAACGAGTGGTTATTTCAGTCAAAGTTGCTCTTCTATCAGCTTGAATCAGTCGGCCCATTCTCCTCTGACCTCTATCATCAACAAGGCATTTTCGCCCACAGGACTGCCGCATACTGGATGTTTTTCCCTTTTCACACCATTTATGGAAACCCTAGAAATGGTTGTGCGTGAAAATCCCAGTAACTGAGCAGATTGTGAAATACTCAGACCGGCCCGTCTGGCACCAACAACCATGCCACGCTCAAAATTGCTTAAATCACCTTTCTTTCCCATTCTGACATTAAGTTTGGAGTTCAGGAGATTGTCTTGACCAGGACCACACCCCTAAATGCATTGAAGCAACTGCCATGTGATTGGTTGATTAGATAATTGCATTAATGAGAAATTGAACAGGTGTTCCTAATAATCCTTTAGGTGAGTGTAAGTGGATGCCAAACATGAATTGGAATCTCTGCTGTCAATTATATTTCTTCTTCTTGACTTCCTTCATGTGGTTTGTCTTGAGGCTCGGATAGAACTACGCATGAATACGCTCAGAAACTCGCACACAAGCACAAGCACGAGAACGCTCTACATTTGTATATGTAAAAGCTTATAAACAGTGCTATGAATTCATATCCAGGGGCAGATAAACAAAAGTGATCCCGATGAGGCTGTCTGCATTTAGTAGCACAGACATGGACCTTAGGTGACCTTTCTGATGGAGGAACATCATCGGGTCCAAACGCACAAAATAAAATACTCATTAAAGCCCTCCTGTGCTTTCTCACAAGAACACCTCACGACACGGACTCACCCCGGGTGACTTGGCCTTGAATTTCAGAGGTGTGAGTCAGGGCAAGTCTTCAATTTGGTGCAACACAGATTGCAATACTATTTTGCTCCTCCATCTCTCCATCCATTATTCATCCCTCCAGCCATCGTTCCTGGCTGTAGGCCATTTTTTCCCCAGCGGGACACCTCCATGCATAATGCAGCAGGGGCCCTATCATAGTCCTATAATTGACATCCCTAGCCCTAGCTAAGCTCATAGCTGGGACACCAGTAAAACAGCCCCACGAGACAGAGGGAAGATATTGTCAGAGGGAAGAGAAAAAAGATGAGCTGAGTGTGCACTGTATGTGTAAATGAGAGAGAGAGAGAGAGAGAGAGAGAGAAAAACAAGTAAAGGAGATACAATTCGACAACATAGATATAAATATTGTGAACAATATGACTACACAGATAAAGTGAATGAAAAGATTATCTGATAGATACTTATGGAGAAAGAGAGAGGATCCTCTATTCTGTCACTCTGTGTGGTGAGTTTGTCTCTTTCCCCAAGTGCAGTGACAACTCCCTGGTGTGATAACTGTTGAACTGCTAAACCAGTGTGACACAGAGGCTGTCACAGCATCCCTGGTGAAGCTTCACACGTCGTTTGTTTGCATGTTTTTTCTGCATATGTATGCAGCTATGGGCACACTTTTTAATGACAGAATGGTGAGGAGATGACCAAAGCCACACCAGAGATAACAAGCACACAATCAACTTTGCCTATTCTTGTTCTTTTGTGTTCAAGCAAAAGGTTGGATGGCCGGCCTTTCCTAATGTCAGCTTACGGAAGGACGCTTTGTCTCCTTTCCCTCCCTCTGGCGCAGAGTCTGTGGGCTATTTTAGACACAGGGGCCTATTTGACCAAACTCCTACCAGCCTTCGTTCCTTTTTCACAAGTCTGACTTCAAATGTCTGGCATTCCAGGCTGGCTGCAGATCAGCTCTCTGCTCCCAGAAGGGGCCCCACAGGGCCAGGCCAAATGCCACTCCATGTAGGGCCTGATCATATGAACAGGGGCCAGGCTGGGGCCCCCAGAGGGCCGCCCCACCCACATACACTGCATCGCATCAGAGCCAGAAAATAAATAGCAGGAGAGATATCCGAGGTCATCTGCTGCTCACGTCTTGAGAAAATGAGGCGCTGTAGCGCCGGCGCGTAACAAATAAATGGCAGGTTTTAAGGTTACATTTCATTTTCTAGTTGTAGTCAAGTGCTTATTCATGCATACATCTAAGCAGGTTTGTATCACACTGAAGGGATCATGTGGGTCATAGCCTGATGAGGTCAAGAATGCCTGCGTACACACACACACACACACACACACAACGATGCAATAACTGTATAAGGTGCCCCCACATAAACCAGAACAGACATGCACATCCCCCCCCCCACACACACACACACTTTCGGCAAATCTACTTTGAATCCGTATCAGCTGGGAAGTGATAGCAGATGTCTGATCTATCTGATCTCTTAACGGTAAAACAATCCACAGTGCAGTTTGTTCCATGTTTACTGCCAAGTCCAAAAACTGATGTCACGCCAAAGGAATGTTCTTGAGAGTTTGTTGTGTGTGTGTGTGTGTGTGTGTGTGTGTGTGTGTGTGTGTGTGTGTGTGTGTGTGTGTGTGTGTGTGTATAGATTTAAAACAGCGTATTTGTATATTAAGTTAAAAGATTATGGGGCATCTGTAATATACAAATGTTGCCCAAATTGCGTTATTTTCCTAAAATACTGCTGGTTCTGTGTTGTTGGCATTTCACATCCGATGCCTGCAGTGCGCCACAGGACCATCAATTGAAGGGCGTCAATTATCGCTTCCAGTGCTTTTGGGCCTTAAACGCACGCTAATGCAGTGCAGAATGAGTTCATCTGGCCTCAACAAGCCCCTGTCAATCAGCCTCAGGCAGGTGTCAACAGGACATTTACGTGACATAACTCACATTCCTGAATCACTGCAGCTATTTTCATGCAAACCCCATCACTCACCGTACAGCACTCAGAACAATCTTTTGGCTTCCACTTCCGTCTCAAGACAGGACAAATGTATTTCACAGGATTATAATTTGAGACATTTTTTGCCTGTGGGGGTAATAAATAGACAATTTGTCTCTTTTATGTAAGTTGAGAGAACGAGACAATGCGGAGATGTAAAGTGAGACCGCTCATTAGAGCAGGGCTATACAAGAAGTGTTTGACAGAATGGAAAGATGGATAAAGGCGAGATCAAAGGGAAATGTGCCTGTCTTTAATACAGAGGTTTGAGGCGGGCGGCTATAATGAAAACTTTTACCTTCTGGTGGCGCTATAGAAAAGCCAGGGGATCAGCAAAGTTATTAGGATTCATTCTCTAAAGTGCCATTAATGTCCGTACAAGATTTTAACAAAATCCATTTCATAGTTGTTACGTATATGATATTTCAGGATTGACCAACCGACAGTGGCAGACCGACAGTCGCTGGTGTGGCTAAAAGCAGCCCATTTCAAAAGCTTGGAACACAGCTCTCTCCCCAAGGCATGAAGCAAATCCAGACATCGGAAGCATTACCACCGAGCATTTCACAGCACTTTGTTTCAAATATCTCATTTTGGCCGGTTCAGCGCAGAGGTCCCACGGACATTAAGCCGTCTGGCTTTGCACAGACAAATGAAATAACCCCCAGCCTCCTAGGTTCCACTATCACACACGCCCCAGGATGCACACCAAGAGCAGCAGCAGTGTCCCCTACGCCATACAATGGACCCATCCATCACTCCAGGGAATGGGTCCTCTGGACTCATTCATTAGTTAGTAGAACGGGTGTGCAGTGACAGGCCCGTCTTGCCACAGCCTCTAATCCAGAGTTATGGCACAGTGCGCCTGTGTTACTGTTAAATGTAGTACGATTTGCCAGCTGTTGCCAGCAGGTTCACATCTGAGGGCAGTTCAAAGCAACGCACTATCATTCACAAACCACTGATGACAGTGGAAGCTTATATGCCACCTGGGGAAAAAAAACATGACACATACAGTGGTTAGAGTTTTGCACAATGCTGCACATTAATATAAACTATTCTTGTGTGGAAGTAATTGCATGTTCACAACTAAATGTATAACCCTCTACTGTCAAGTCGTGCAAGAGTTTTAGACGGTAGCAGAGCAGGTAAACCTACACCGAGATGGAGAAGGGAAGTTGAGAGGCCCAAGATAACTAGAAAGGAATGCTCCTTCAATAACAAAACACTTGCTAAACTGGTCCCTGCTATCTTCATTAAGAGCACAGAGGAAGGTCTGACTGAGAAAAAGAGGCGAGGGAAGCTAGAAGAGATGGAACGCTTGTGGGGTTTCGGGGCTGCCGACGTGTGTGTTCAGCAGGAGTAACAAGGGCTACACGGGAGAAAAAGGAAGAAAAAAAAGCTTCACCTAAAAATCTCAAACTACTTGCAATCACTTTAAAAAGTGTTCACAGGACACTCCCTCTCCCTTCTGTCCAGGTGCAGGCATGCAGAGCTGCCTTTTCAACTCGCCACGCTCTTTTGTGTGGCTACGGAAAAGAGGGAGATCCACTAAAAGGTGGGAAGAAAGAAACACCTCATCCTTGACTATTTGATTAACAGCTGTCTCCCGAGCCAAAAAATGCGACCCCCCACATCCCGCCCTCCCCACCCAACTGCCTCCTGAAAGAGCAGGTCTGTGTCGCACACTTCTAGGGTTACTTCATAAATTAAACTGCAGGGGAGAGCAGAAAGACAAGAAATCCACTGGGACGTCAGAAGGAAGAGGGGAGGACAATCGGTGGGAGGACTGGGAAGGAAAGTAAGGAGGAGTAGAGAAAAAGGAGACAAAAGAGTCAACAAGGAGGCACAATTCAGTAAGGGTGCAAAGTGATGGGGAATCATGGCCAATAAGATATAAGAGTGAGACTCATGTTATTAACTCGGTAAGGTTAAAATGAACATCTAGTCTTTTGTGGTCTGCTATTATATTTAATTTTAAGTTAATGTTCTTTCCTTAATGATCAGCTTCATCTTATCTTTTAAAAGCGGTTGGTTTTGTAATCTCATTATTACTGAACACTATGCAGGTTTGAAGAAACTAAATCCGTTATTTTAACCGTCTCAGTGCAAATGTATGTTATTAGTGCATGGTTGAGAGTCGGCTGTCATCAAATTCATATCCTTTGTTGTTGGAAACAACTAACAAATAGCATACCTGGATGTTGCTTGCATTAAAAAGGTTGCCTGAAATAATAGCTCTCTGGCAGCTGCATTAACATGTGGGAATCACATTATCCAACAACAACTACTTCCATACTGACATTAATGAAACCCATTGTTTCAAAAAGCATGTGGTACGCTATGGGAAATGGTCGGCAGTAATGTGAAGAATATGTGATTTCTAGTTAATGGGTTAAAACGTGCAAAAACACCGGTCTGGTCCCATAAAACATGAATAAGGGCTCAGGTGGTACACTAAAGAGCTCCAGGGCAACAGGGGATTACCCTGCAGGGTACGAGCTCCACCCCCGGCACTCCAGCTCCCTACTTCCTCCCAACAGGGACCAATGGCCGATGTAACTTCCTGCAAGCCCATAAACAAACAATGCAGTCAACTGAAGTCAGGCTGAAAATCCTCCAGTGCCACTTAGAAAGGTCAAGAGTTATACACCAGTCATAACTTTTACCTAGCGCCTGTGACAGTTATATGGCTGCCTAGTTTGGCTGCACTGCAAAAGGAACAAGCAGTTTAACTACTTGATCCTTTTTCTTCCTATTTCTTCGGGCAACCACCCCCGGTGGGAGAGTTGTAGTTTCTTTTTCTTCGTTTTACGCAAACTACAGGAGGATGAGAAATGTAACATCGGGGGAAATGATGTGGATAGTTGGAGAAATATAAAAACTACTTTGGCAATAAAGCCTGTTTGTGCAATGTGTTATTCTGCAAGAAGAAAAAGAAAAACAGCGATAATGAAAGGAAGCTGGTAATAAAAGTGCAACGACACGTGTTGACAGATGGATATGTTTAAGTATGTATGTGTGGGGTTTATCGGCGCCCGCCATTAAGCGGTGTGGGGCGGCCCTCAAAAAAAAAAAAAAAAAAGGATTGCGCAACGATCTGACTGGTTCAATCACAACTATAACATAAGGATAAGCCAAACGCCAAAAAAAAGTTAACTTAATTTTCCCCACCAGAGAAAAAAAAGCAATGACATGAGGCATTCTTCTGATGTCATCCCATTGCTCTAAATACACATCCTTACACCCTACTTATTTGAACAATACACGCATTCATACAAACACAAGCACAGGAATCTGCCTGTCTACAGTGAAGAAAAACAAATCCCACATCATCCGCACTCCTAAAGGGCCTGTTTCAACACATTTCTCAGCAAAATGTGTGTGGGGGGGGGGAAAGCACCGCTCTCTCGGGGACGTCCGCCATGTCTTCATTTGGGCACGCTGCAAACACACTTATCTCTGATTAGTCGTACAAGTCCAGCCTGCGCTCTGGGCCACACAGACCTCGGCTTCAAAGAGCGGGAGGAAATGCTGTGCCCTTCCTGTCACTCCCAGTCGGAACCAAATGACGTGATCGAGATGTGATGTGGAGATTACGCATCCAAATCAAAAAAAAAAAAGAATGAGGAAAAAAAAAGTATGCGCTAAGGCACGTAAAAATAAAAAGACACAGATGTACAAATGCACATACACACAAACACAAATGACAAATCGGGCCTCCTACAGTGGGCGGTTTGACCATGACAGCTCAGAGCAGATTCATTGGAACTTTGGTTCGTAACATTCCCACGTTGTTCAAACCCTTAAATTTAAAACAATGAGCTTTTTGATACAGACTGGAAACAGAATTAACTTTGAAGCTGCAAAATATAGGATTCAGAGGATTAAAGTCATCCCATTAAAGATAAAGTGGAGGAATGTAAACCTGGGAAGAGAAGGAAGTTGCTCTCCCTGTGTGTGTTTTAATCCAAGCTTCTCCTTACTTTGTTGACATAGTCGAGCCATCAGGTAAACACTATTTGCGTCGCCAGCATTTTTGCCGTAGTTTGCTCTGTTCGCACAGTTAGCTGCAAGCCGCGCGGTATACAGCACCTTTAAGGAGTTAAAGGACGGCAACTCTTTCATACGGTGTTGTGTGTCCACCTATCTCAGACACCTAGGTCGGCCTCGGAGCCTGCGAGTGTGTGTGTGTGTGTGTGTGTGTGTGTGTGTGTGTGTGTGTGTGTGTGTGTGTGTGTGTGTGTGTGTGTGTGTGTCAGAAAGCCCTGTGGGTGCAAAATGCAGACCTGCCTTTACTTGACTCCTTAATCTTCGGTTTCCTGCCCTCCCGCTCCATATTGGAGAATTAAAACTTCATGCCACTGCGAATCCTCCCCTGTTTTTGCCTCTGCCCTCCCTTCTGTGTATCACGCTGTAACAGCTTCATGCCTCCTTGCCACAGCTCCCTGTCCTATAGCCCCTCCACTCCTGCTGTTTCTTCTGGGGCACTGCACACAAACTACGCTTGGCTTGGTCCCAAGCACTGGGGCCCACATACCTCCCAATCTCTAGATTAAATAGCGCCAGTCTCTGAAGTCCTTCCAGTGGCTAATGGCTTTTGTTGCTGGGAATAATCCACACATCCTCTCCCACATCCTGGGGGTCCGCTGGCCTGTCGCGAACCCCGCCTTTGCCCTCTTCATCTCTCTCTCATCTCCATCTCAATCTCCGCTTCCATTTCGGTTGACCTCCCCGCCTACTCATGGCACGACTCTGTGGTTAAGTGCGGAGACACGCAGGACCGGCGCACCACCCGCACTGAGGGGAGGATGCAGTGAGTTGACACTGGGTTGAGACCCATGCAGAGTTTTATAAGGAGTCAGTGCAGGTGCTGTCTGAAGCTTAATGAAGGCCTTAAATCTCTTCTCTGTCATCTGCAGCTAACTGGAGTCTAAGCAGCCAGGGCAAGAAGGATAAGTGCCTGGGAGCTATCTTCATAAAGGAAAGAAAACATCCATCAGGCAACAGCCACAGCAGAACAGCCTCAGTGTTAACCCTTGATGCCCGTTCAAAATAAATACAGCACGGAGACAGATATTCACAAGATGAGGGGAGAGACTTTCCGCAGATCAAAGAGCACTCTGCTCTTTGGGTGAAGTAGTCAACAGAAGAATGCAAAGTTGAGAACTTGTCGCCCTCTGTCCTTCAAAATATCTCGGGTTCTGTAATGTCAGAAATTCACACAGAATACATATTCAGGTATGAGCTCATATCCTGTCTGGGGCACTTTTCTCGAGGGAGGCCGCTGGGGTAGAGGAGAAAGACAGACGGAGAAAAAGAGAGACTGTGGTTTCAGACCGCAGACACAGGGACAACGTTCACTGAGCACCCTAATCATTTACTTTATCAACACAATATATTAAAAATAGAAAAAGGCCAGTCATTGATGGTCTTTATTTTGCTTCAATTTCCAATTTTAACTTAATTCATATGGCTACCGGCTGGCAATCAGCCATATCTTCAAGCATACCATTGCCAGCTGAAAGTAGAGAAAATATAAAACTTGATTTCCAGGGAAACTATCGCTGTTGTAAAATGCTAGAGGCCAGACAGGAGAGCGATCGACCGTACAGAGACGTGGAGAGGACGGCAAAACAAAGAGAAACAGAAAGTCAGGAGATGAAAAGAGGAAAATGAGAGACAGTGAAGGGCGAAGAAGAAGTGACGGAAACAGGACACTACCGATTTCAAGGGAAGAAGGATCAAATAAAACAGGGGAGAGTGAAGTAATAAAAGGTGGACGAATATGAAAAATAAAACGTTGAGGGGACGGGAGCTAAAGAGGGAACAAAGAAATACATCGAGCAGAATTATTTCTAGTGCATAGGACAATGAATCTGTCATTCAGTGGCTTTGCACCCACCCATCGGCCGTGGGACCTCTGTTTAAACTGCACACCCACACACACACACACACACACACACACACACACACACACACACACACACACACACACACACACACACACACACACACACACACACACACACACACACACACACACGTACACATGTCTAGTGGGGAGCAGAGAGTCTGCAGTCTGCACCTGGAATCTCTGCTGGTAAAAGAAGAAAAAAAGATATAATACAGCAGACTATTGACCGAGTAGCTGAGTGAATGAAGCTGTGCCTAGACAAGACGTTAGCCATTTATCTCATCAAGAGGATCAGGGTTTGAGGATCTTGGGGTGGGAGAAATTAAAAGAAGAAGAGGGAAGAACCATGTTATGTTTGGAGGAGGTGAGGAAAATGTTGTGTCAACTTTATGAGTCAAATGTAAAAACAAAATGTGAGCAGGAGGATGGGAGAGAATCGAAAAACTATGAAAAGTAGTGGGTAAATGATGGGAGAATGAAAGAAGACAGGGACGGTGTACAGAAGAAAAGGATTTAAGTAGAGGCTGAAGATTCCTTTGTCTGCCAACTTATATGCGTTTACATTTTGTCTCGCTTCAACCTAGTACTGCTTGAGTATTTTATTGTTACTTTTTATGCTGGAAAAAAATAGATCACTTGTGGCAGCATTCAGTCTTAAGCTCACAACTGAAACACACGGACATGCTAGTAGCTGGGACGAGTGTTGAAAGCAGTTATATTGGAACAAAAGGAGGGATGACAAGTGACTGAAAAGAGTTCGGAGGGAGTTGGACTAATTCAGTAAAGAATTCCAATGTGGAAGATCTCCTCGAAGAAGATTGAGACAGAGTGAGAGGGTGTGGAAATGTGAAGTATGTCATTAATCATGCAAACCAGAAAACCAGAAAACGTTTCACTTGAAGAACCAAACCAGTAGCAGCAGGATAACGTTGAAAAAATAACAAAGTGCTGACTTTGTTGTGGCAAATCTGTGATGTTCTGTTTATTTACAACTAGATTGTAAATGATTGTTCAAACATTGGCCTTAAAATGACAGCAGAATACAGTAAAAAGAATATTGGAGGAGGTGAGGGACTGAAGAACTTTAAAGCTGCGATATTTATTATTAACAATGGTAATAAGTATAGATAATTACTATAATTACTTATGGAGCGTTTTAGCTCCTTTCAGCTAATTATTTTGGTTTTATGGCCTGTTTTGGTTCACTCCTCACAGCTCTCATCTGGCGGCAAGTTCAATTTTGTACTTTTTTTAATTTGAATTATTTACCTATAATTCCTTATTCAACTAGTTTTCTTGTGCTTCCTTACTTCCTTACCCTTTGCTCTTTCCAGCAGTTTTGCGTGGTTAACACATTACATCATTCCGCCAAAGACCCAGGTATCATTACCTGGCCATGCCCAGACTGGAGAACCCTGCTGGAACGATGAGAACATCAAGGCGGGGGAAAGGGTGGACCCCCAGAACGGCGTGGGCTGCAGCCAAACATCGCGGCAAAAGCTGTAGGACTCCAATCTGCAAGAGGAAGGCAACATGTTTCTCAAAACAACTGGCAACTATACACTTGCAAGTTTTACCTGAAGCAGATGTGTTTATGTTGATACAGATGGGTAGGATGTACAACAGTTTGTGGGTAAGTGTATTTGCTCTTTCATATATGCATTGTGTATGTCAATGTTGATCCTATGTGCTCCAGGTGAGAGGATATCTAGTATCAAGACAAAGGCAACCTATTATTTGTTCTAAATGTTTCGTCACAAGAATCATCAGCTCAGAACTAATGAAACGTGCAAAATCCTTTGACTTAATACAAATAATATTCATGCTATTAGAGCTATAAATGTCCATTTAGAGTATGAGGAATGTTTTAAGTGGCCCTCGTGAGATTACAGTCTCGTACCTTTACCATTCTGCCAAGAGATGGATGGCAGATGAAAACTGCTGGCATGATGATACGAACATGAACTGATGCTAACTGTCTCTTTTAATCGTACAAGATATAATTAGACTCAGTGTCTCAGTGGTTCAAAACTCCACCTGGGCTTTCTGCAGCAAGCAGACGGGTCCAAACACACGGTGTGGAATCACCCGCTGGGACCTGGTTGACTGCTCAGTAAATCGGCAAGGGTAGTCGTCATGGGAACAAGGGATGCCGTCATCCACCGTGCCTGAATAATCAGTTTCAGAGAGCCCCTCGTCCTCAAGCGAAGAGTTACAGATTGCAGAGTCTGAGTGGGTGATCTGGTCTCCGCTGTAGCAGATTACAAAATGTAATCCAAGGTTAATAACGACAATTTAATGACTTTCGTTATTGAGATTATATACAGTTCTCGAGTTGGGGAACCAAATATGGCACCAGGTGTCCCGTCGCTCTGTGCCATAAGCATGGAAATGAAAGCAGTGGAAATATGGAACACATACGTCACAAAGGCTAACCACAGTGATCTCAAAAATATCTCGCCAACATGCAATCTCACTCTAAATTCAATATCCAGCACTCCCTCCATCCTCAGCATCAGAGCCGTTCCAAAGGTTCTGAGAGACATCCAAGTTTCCTTCCAGCCATTCACTGAAAATAAAGGCCTTCCTTGTAGCGGGAGATTCCTGGGGCCTGCAGCAGGCTACAGCTGGGCTGCTGCTGGAGGAAAACCATGAGGGGAGGAGGGGGATTACTGGAAACCACTGGCAGACCTGCCAACCTGCCGGCCAGTGGAGAGGGAGACCCCAGCCCAACCGTGCCCACAGCAGGCCAGCCTGCACTGTATATCCTCGACCTCCGTACAATTGATGTACTTTATGTTATTCTTTTGGTCTCCAAAGATCATGTCTGCTGGGCACTGAACCCAATGGTACAAGCTTTAATGTACTTGTCATAAAAAAAGCTGATTGAGTACTGCACCCTATCCATCACCTGCACCATTTTTGGTATGGCGAAAGGAAAGTTTTACCGTGGAATGTTGAAGGGCCAGACTCGGGTTAATAACAGTCTGGAGAGGAGGAGGAGAGGAGGAAGAAAAGAACACATAAAGAACAAATAATAAAATACCTGCCAGTCTTGAGTGGAGAGCCCGTTACTACTTCACTGATGGAGCTTGGTCCAGACATAAGGTCAGCCTGGGCCCGTTCCCCAGGTGAGGCCCCGAGTTTGGCCGTCTCACCACAATCCATCTTGTCCCTCACACCCCTTTCCAATGCCGGGGGATTTTCTGCTGTGACTTGGCGCCAGTGGCCCACTGCCAAGGTGAAGGTGGAGGCGGGCATGGGCATAGTGACGTAGTAATTCCAGATTAAGAAGGCTGCGGAGAGTAGAGGGAGGGTAAGAGAGACAGGATGAAAATGTCAAAAGGTGGGGAAATGGGGAGGGAAAACGGGCAGAGAACGAAGGAAACATTTAGACTGAAATGCCATTTTGTTTCACTTGACTAGTCTGAAGACGTGTTATTCTTACATCTTGTTATTCTTACATCTTGTTATTCTTACATCTTGTTATTCCAACCTAGCCAATCCATTTCCCTCATGCCAACTCGTCAAACGACACAGTACTGGTCACTGGACGCAGTTAACATTTTCATGTCAATCATAGAAATATGTAAATTTAGGATTTTATTTTTAATTCTCTTAAATCAGTTGTCAACAACATGTACAGCTGCAGTCATCTCATCCACACTTGCATCCATTTTTATAGCAAGTCTCTAGTGTTATTGTTACTGCCCCCTACACAGGAAGTTGACGCATCATTTTGGATTTTTGTTTGGTTGCAACAGATGCCAATGAGCACAACACACCTTACCTACTTGAATTATATCTGAGGCAAAACTTTCAAAGTAAAACAAGTCTTCTTTGAAATGTTTCTATATCGGTGTTTCTACAATACTGAAGTTCAGATTCCAATAATACCAAAATTACTTATTTTCCCCTTTTGCATGGAACAGAAAAAGGCAGAAAAACTAAATATTTCAGGAAAATGTACTTTTATTATTGAACAAATAGTCACTTATCACTAAGCCATATTTTCAAATCAACGGTCCAGACAGATAGGAAGTCGTTCATGTTGTTCAGAAGGAGAGCAAATGTGGGATTTTGGGCTACATTCATAAAAATCTCATAAAAAAAAGGTCTGCGAAATAACATCTTACGTGTGTCCGCGTCCTCAATAGGTACAGCGGGCTCCTCCCCGCTCATCAAAACCACACACTCACTGGGGGCCCGTACTGTTGCCTGCCACGTTGACATGGCAACAGGCGGCTCCTGGCAGGGGAAGAGTGCTCTGTTGTTGATGGGAGAACCGGCAGTGTAAACACACACCCTGGAAGGGTAAACAATGGTAAACTATAAACAACCCTCATGCAATTCTACAAAGGATCCACCAAACACACACATATATAACAGAATATAATCGCCCGAAGCGGGTTTGTGTGAATTAATGAACCGATGTTCTCGTCTCTAATCTGGTCTAACGTGGCAGGCTCAATATTACACTGTCATTCGAGTAGCAGATATCAGAGCAGATGTGCCACCAGTTTTCAAAGTATTTAAAGAGGGAGTCTCATCAAGTGAAACCACAAAACGGTTTCATGATTTGCGTCCCGAGACGAACCTGTCGTCCTGGTCTTTGGTCCACCTCACAGAGCCTCCTGCTGGCCTCGTCTCATAGCAGATCCTGAGAGCACGGGGGAACTCCTGAGGTGACGCGACCCCCTTCTTCCTCACCTGCAAGCTCCATCGGTCTCTGTGAAAATGCAGCGAGCTGCCACCTTGAGCGCCAGGGGCCCGGCTGCACAGCGAGTAGAGCTGCTGCTTTGGCCTCCATCGGCTCGAGGGCATGGCGATAAGATTCTGAATGAAAGCGGCTTGAGGGCTCGCTGGACTGACACCGGACCTCTCGGACGCAACATCTGGCAGGAGGAGAGACGTGGCCGACGCAGAGGCGACGTCCACCTCCTCCACCTTTGACACGTCGAGGTCACAGCAGTCAAGCATTAAGGTGAAATCCCCGTCGCTGGTGGTTTCCCACGAATGTGAAGACTGAATATTTTCGGTGCCCCCAAGCTTCTTCTCCATCGTTGTTGGAGTCTCCCCAAGGCCTTCTTCCTCCACATCGTGAGATCCACACACAAACCCAACCTGTCTCCCTACGGCCTCTTTAGTCCCAGCTCCAGCTCCAGGGTCATCCTCAGCCGCGGCTCCCGATCCAGTGCAAGGCTCCAGGAACAGAACGACGCTGCCGCTGATGACCTTCCTGTCGAAATGAACCGTCAGGTCCAGCACATAATGTCTGACAAGTATGTGGTTAGTATTGGCTCGGAGTGGAAGATCGTCCGTGTCGGGGTTTAGGTCCTCGTCTGGCTCCATGTCACACAAATGGCGTCAACCTGAACCTAAGAGGAAAGACCAAAAATAAAGCTTTTTTATTGTTTTTGTTTCCATAGAAGCAAACCCTTCATCTATCTATCTATCACAGGGTAATGGGAAAAGTGTGTGTTTGCCTAAGTTACGGTCAACACTTTGAGTTGATATTCTATAGCTTCCTGTGGGCTGAGGCGCTTACTTTGAGTTTGTGAATGTTCTGCCAGTGTACTGCGACGAAGCCAAAACTGTCAGGGTCTGTATGCTCAACTCAAACTTGAATGCCAAACTCAATCTGTTCACACATTCTGCAAATGTTTTCCAAACAGGAAAAACTGTTTCATGATCGTATTTCTGATCTGTGTTAATGAAGTGGAGGTATAAGTAAGTCATTATATTAGCCGAACACCTTAGCCCCGCACCGGGAAGAGCTAACGATCTGCCGCAGCCTGTATTAAAGCTCTCCTGCTGTACAGCAGAGTTTTTACGGTCACAATCCTTCCATTTAGGCAGCTTGGGGCATGAAGGCAGGCTTGGCAAGACAGAGGTGCAATTACCATTTACAGCAGGAAATCCTCAGAGGTTATTCGGTGCAGGAGTAAATTCATAAAATTATGAGCACACAAAAAACAAGAGGATAATATCTACAAATACAAGAAGAAGCCAAAAAAAGAAAGAAGCAATAACAACATCTCTCATAAGAGGCTGGGTAAAAACAGGACTTATATGACCCGATGTGTTTTCTAACTTTGTGATTTTAGTGACTGGTGAGTATATATCTGTGCATACTGTTACTATAGTGTGGAATGACAAGTAGTGACTTTAAGAGGGTTCAAATGGGTCGCTATGAGCCAAGTGGAGCAAAAATGGATAATAGATTAGATTAGAAAAATGTATTAATCACCAGTGGGGAAACTCATTTGTAGCCAAAATTCATACAGACAAAAAGTCCACAGTGCACAGCAGACAAAAAAAAAAAAAAAAAAAAACACCAGCAAATGACATGAAACATGACCAACATCAGAAAGATGCTAATTAAATGACTTTGTGAAAGGCTATGCTGTGGCAGGTCAGGGCGCATGCGTACTCCTTGCAGGCAGAAACACGTGACAGCTTGCCTTCCACGCATATTGAAGGCTGCAGAGCAAAAGTTGTCTGTGATGAGTGATTCGTGTGTAACCACTCAAGTCTTTTGCGAGCACCAGACAGCGGTGACAGCAGACTAACGTTTGAATTTTAAACTTCGCGGAGGAGTGACGCTCACTGACAAATGTGGCACGAGGGAGTTCGGAGTAATTTGGCGTCACAAGTCTGCTCTCCGTCACTCAAAGCTAGTTACGGCAGCGGTGCCGCCATTAAACACTTGCTTCACTGGAGCTTACGGCGGGTGCAGCAACACGTGCTTAAAAAAAAAAAAACTACTGTCGATATAACGCAGAGTACTCATAAGCACTCGCTTGTTCATGAAATCCACAACAAACCTGTGTCCGTCTTGTCGACGTCGAGCAGTGATGACGTCGCATTGACGCGACAGCAGAAGGTTGTAGTTTTTGTTTTTCCTCAGAGTTCTTCCCTCCTTTTAAACTCGCTTCATATATATTTACATTGTATTAATCAGTTATTGGTACCGTTGCCTAGTGGGGGGGAAAAACACCAGTAAAATGGATATAGTTAAATGGCAATACTATTTATAACTTGGAAATTGAATCTTCAAATGTTGTGTTAGTTTATCAATTGCCATTCAGCAATGATATAGCTCTGTAATATTAGGCCATTTCTTGAAAGAAAGTTTTTAAAAGAGACACTTAACACAGAAATGACAAATGTGCATATATTAACTTTTATTTGGGTTTTTCAACAGCACAGAATGCAAAGTAAAAATGTTTTAAAACACAATAGGTATGAACATAAAATAACTGATGAAGAAACATAAATGCAATATCCAGAGGTTGAATGCCACCAATGTATCTTATAACACCCACTTTCAGCAATGTACTGCATGTCTCAAAAATAGGTATCTATTTTAGTTAATACTCACACTTGTTTATCCATTTAAAAACATTCTACAGCTCATAAATAACAGATGTACCTGGAAACAGAGCGAAAAATATTCAAACGAGTATCAATGTATATAAAACAGGGTCTACACAGTTTTGAAATGGCAAGTACACTTACATGAAATAAAGAGTGAGCTGTTTATGGATGTCAAAGGAAAATCAGGTTGCCACTACTCAATACTGCCAAGCAGAAGTATATTTCTCCTCTGGAATGTATTTTTGACGAGTAAACACAACGCACACTGCAAAGCACAGCTGCGCGGAGTGATTTTCAAAATGTTGCGTTTATAGTATCTCTGTTAAGTAAGTAAGGAGGAATTACATTTGGCACTCTGTATAGGAGGAAATGGACTATTTACAGGTACTGAAACTACTGGAACATACATTGAGGTTGTTACAGTACCCTCAGTCACTGAATCATGCCTACTGAAGGACATTTCCAATTCATATCATTATTGCTATTATTTATCTAAAAATACATTTCCATAAAATGAAAAATAGTTTTTCATACCTTTGTAAACATCTTTGTAACTATCTGATGTAATACATCTACTATATACAAAATGAGTATTTAGAGATAAGCCATGTGTGATTTTAAGCCTCAGATACAGTAAGTCTATCTATCTCCTGTGTAATTACATCAATAAGTTAAACTCTTCCATTAGCTACATGGTCAGGTACTGTATGTTCAACATGATTAAGACAAGAATGGCCGTAAGAGCTAACATGGGAAATTGTGTCTATTTTTTCCAGTGCACAAATCCATCCATACGCTTGCTGCTCTTAACGGGCACATTTCATGCAAAGACACCCAGTGGAATTCCAGAGGCCTTTTAGCACAAAACTGAATCATTTATCATCACGGAGTACAAAGTGACTTCAGTATGGCACCAAAATCCTCTACTCCAAACATTATCGAAATAAACACACATCCACTGACACATTTGCATACACACATACATACACACAGGACACAAGCATTATTGGCACACACACACAGGCCCCGGGCCAGCAAGGGCCTCAGAGAGGAACTCATCTCCCTCGGTACCAACCCAGAGGAAATGTTTGCAGCATTATTAGGACTTGCAGTTATCAAAAAAAAAAAAAAAAGGAAATCAACAGTGCCAAGGCATCTGAAGATTTTACAGTGAAATGCTCAATAAGCTACACTTTGCTCGATATTCCCACCTCCATATTTCTATGTGCTCTCTCACTTTTTGCCTTCTGTAACAAACAACCGCAAAATCACAAAAGTGGACGTGCAGCAGACATTAATAAGCACTGCTGGACTGTTTGCGAGACTGAGTTCTCCATTGTGGACACAATGTGCGTCCACGCGCAGAGGATTCCAAGGCTGTCTCTAGCCGTTCCTTTCCTTGCTTTTTCCTCTTCTTTCATCTTATCTTCTCGTTTCCTCTCTCGGTTGTGTGACGGCCTCCACTTCCTCTCCGTAGCACTTTCTCTCTCTCTCTCTCTCTCTCTCTCTCTCTGACGAGTCGTGGCAACTCAGGAGTTTTCCTCTTGAGCTTTGCGGAAACTTAGACGTTTGAAGGAATCCCTGTGAGACAGAGAGGACAAGTAGATGAGGGAAGACGCGGAAAACTCAAGATAAAGAATGATGGTGAGGAAGAGGAGGATGAAGGGTCAGGGCAGGTAGGAGTAGAGACGTACTGTACTGTAAATGTTTCCTTGAGCAAGGCACAAAAATAGGATTTTTTTGTATAAATACGGGCAATTTTATTGGCCGGTACTACCTTATTGCAGAGATAGATAGATAGATAGATAGATAGATAGATCATTTTTATTAAAATGTTCATATCATTTTGCTGGTGTTAAGATTAGTCCTCATCCAAGTGAATTCAATCAAGGATACTGAAGCAACTGATTTTGGACGCTCTCTTCCTATTCCTGAGTAATTGCTAGAAAATTCTAAATTTGGGGGATAAGTATCCCTTTGAAGTACATGCCCATCACTCAGCATGGAAATACATTGCAAGATGTATCAAGATTACCATGGTCGATCATAAAAGCACTTAGTGAGCAATCAGTCTTTACTAATTCAAGGGTACAATGTGGCCAGGGCTTTGGATCAGCACTCAATCTGTGTACTGTGGCTCTGGTTCAGCCATCAATACTTGTAGAGGCGACACGGTCACTGTGAATGGATCTCTGCTTATTTCCATTTGTTCTCACTTCTCTTTGGGTTCAGCAATCATAGAGAGTGATGAAATCAATGACACATGTTTGTTTTTTCCACCGCTGTCTCGTTAAAAACAGTGGCTGGGTCGGTTTACCTGTTCTCCAGCCGAGGCCTGATGATGGGTTTATAGAGCTCAGGTATCTTCCTCTCCAGCATAGGCCTCAGGTTCTCTCTCAGGCGGTTGTAGTTCTTCTTCAGCTCCTGCTGGTACTCTTTCTGGTCGAATGTGATCAGGTGCTTATTCTTCTCAACTGCCTCACCACACCTACAGGACCGAGAGCAGCGTGGAGTCAGTTTTAAACTCTGTGTTCTTAAATGACATTGCATGAGATGAAATGTACTCCTCGACCTTTTTAATGAAATTCCTTAAAAACAGCTTTGACAACGATTCTATGCAAAACAATCTCGCGGTAATCCCCTCCCTGTCCTCGAGCCTTCAGAAACGCATGCGCCGTTTCATACAGTCAACGTCCTGGAACTACTTGACATAAATTGGACTCCTTTTGCATGCGAGAGCTCTACATGCGAGTTAACAATGTACAAGGCTGTAAGGAACTCCTATATTGGATCTTTCCAAGTACCTCAGCTAGAATGTGGGTTAAACTGTAAATGACCCACACGGCGGTTTCAAAACGCAGTAAAGAAAAAAGAAGAAAAAAGGCAGCAGAGGTCAATCTCAAAATCACTAATAAAATGCCACAAGATCGGCGCTGAACAAAGAGCAGAGGGCAGGAATGGGGTCTCCCCGCGGTCCTTTATCATGACTTGTATAATGGCCAACACACAGAGCCGTCGGCAGGAAATAAGAGAGGCTGAGATGATTGCAAACACATGTCTGAGTTTATCTCATCAATTTTAAAGTGGGTAATATGGAAACAGCAATGTCATGTAACAGTATACAGTAAATACGCTGGCCAAGGGGCATTAAGGACAGTTCACAAGAGAAAAGGATTTTCCAAGCTACAAAAACATCAACGGATATGTAGCTTTCTCTCCGATTGCTTGTTTTGAAAGCTTTCAAATGAATTCTCCCGATGTACCTGCAATATTTAAATACATTTATTTGTATCAACCGACGAAGAAAATGAATCTCTCTTTCTGTAGGTCACATCATTCACACGTTTTCTGAGCTAACTATACACATCATCTTTGTCTGTTACTGGGGGTAGATAATCAAAATTTGGGCAAAGGGGAGATGGGACTAGACATCAGCTTCCGATAGGCTCAGAACACCTGTCAATCAAGAAAACAACCTCTCCAACATTCATCTCTTCAAGCCTTAATCCCTAAGACAACGCGTTTTAGAAATGCCATCAATGCACAAGTAATAGCATGTGACATAATAGCTTTGGAGACTTTTTTAGAAAATCATGCATAATAGTTAATTGAATGAAATATTAAATGTTGCATACATTTGTGATTCCTATCTATGTTGCTGCAGCTATATAATGCAAACCTACCCAGAATGTTACAGTGCATCGGTTAACAGTAAAGAGTTGAACAGAAGATGACAAGTTTAGGTGTGAGGCCTGATGTTTTCATGACAGGAGATATTTAATTCAGTGGAGAAATAAGATGACCAATTTCTAAAATCATGTGACTGGCATACAAAGGGTCGAGTGCCAGCTTGTCTGGATTTAGGATGGAGAAAAAGAAGAAAAAAAAAACTTTATGAAATGAGAGTAAATATTTGCCAAGCTGCTTGTAGCAATCAAGGCAGCTAGAATGTGACATGAGGGGAAGAAAATGAAAACCACCTTTTGGAGGCAAACTGAAAATGCCCACCAGATGAAAGCAAACACACACAAACACGGGACGCCTGCACAAAAGACACACGTCTCCTGCACAAAATCAGCATATTCTCAAGACCACACTGCTGTAGGGTGGTTTTAAATGTTCTGAATATTCAAAATATAATGAAACTCTTGGGAACAATACACTTTTGCAATTCAAGAAGAAGCGATTATGAGTAAAAATATCTTCAATGTCATATAGGAAACTGAAGAAAAAAAATCCTCCGTCACAATGGGTAATATTTCTTCGCAGTTCTCTTACTGTACATGTTTGGTTTCTTTAACTAGCATCTGGTGTGCACTTTTTAGTGTCGAGTATCATTCCCATCTCTGCATCTTGAATGACACTTTGCTTAAGCAGCAGTATATCGGTCTCCATCAGTCAGTTGTCTCCGATTTGTCTCTTTCATCATCCTACACTGACAGCAATGATGATGTGTGTGTATATATATATATATATATATATATATATATATATATATATATATATATATATATATATATATATATATATATAGATAGAGCGTCCTGGAGAAGACTTTCACTCCTTCAAGTCAAGTCTCACAAACATACTGAATTTTCAACTCAACAATCTCTTTGAAGTATTGTTCTACACTTCCACCTACTGAGCCAGCGCCAGCCACTGGTAACAATAAAGGGAAGCAGAAATGCAAATTTAAGTAAAATAGTTGGTGTATTCCTTTAGGTTTTTTGGCTCACCGTGAAAGTTCTTGTTGTATTTTTTGTATTTTTAGTGGTGGTTTTTCCTCATTTTTGCATGACTTTGGTGCTGTGTGGAGTCACTAGGTGGTGTTTCTTTGATCGTATCTTACCTCATTATAAACTCTTTGAAACACAGACGCAGTTTATTGTGGTGACGGAAGAGCTTCGGGTCCGCTGGGATCTCATTCAGGAAGACCTGGGCCACCTCCAATGGGCCCTACAAACGGAGGGGGAGAAAAACAAAAAAGGGATAAAGTTATAGAGGCAAAGAAAGAGAAAGCAAAAACAGAGGGGAGGAAGGAAAGAGAGGAGGTAAGAGGGGAAGCATTCAAGAGTGTATGAACAAAGGAGGGATGCGAATGCCCCTTGTTCAGGCAGGGGGAAACGACTTCCTAACTGAATGTCTAATGCGAGCCCGAGATGCTGAACGAGAACATGAGGAAGATATCAGATCAAAGAAGGAGCCATGATTAGCCGCCTGCATGGCTAATGTCCCCGCTAACACTGAATACAGCCACCATTTGGCTCCCATTTGCCCAGTATGAGATCTTGTTAGCCTAACTTATATTCATCATAAAACCAAAGCACGCTCGCAGAGTGCCTGCATCACGACAGGCCCAGTTAAACCGCTCTGATTAGCGTCATAAGCGCATTGGGGCCTAGGCCTCAGTCCTTGGTCTGAGCTGCAGACCCACACACAGAAAACCAGCCTCCTGTGCTGATTACAGTCAAGAGTTATATGTTTACGGAGCTGCTGAGCATTAGCATTATATATACACAACCAGCGGGTTGGAGCGAGGGACCTGTCAGATTAGACGCTGGAAGATAAAGCAAAGGGCGGAGGGAGCGGAGACGCTGTAGCTAGCTTCATCATTACTCCAACATTCACCAGGCTGGCAGGACCTGGAAGCTATCAGATCAAAGAGACCTCCGGTTCAGCATGCCGTGCAGCAGGGACATGAAAGGAAAGAAGGGCCATGAATTGACGTTTTAACTGAATCAGGCGAGAAGCAAAAGGACGGATTAGAGTTGTGGATGGGGTGAAAGCTTTGATGTGTGATCACTGTCATGTCTACCACCTGCACTCTGGGACTACAATGGAAACTGGAAATGTGATAAGATAAATAGAGGTACATTATTCAGGTTTATTTCCCCCTGCACAGTAAGAAGGAACACTCAGGGGACAAAAGGGCTATGTGTGATACAAAGAGCCATCGTTTTGGGCGAACAGCCATCAGTTGGTTAAGCATGAGGTAAGTGATAATTTCCGCTATAATCGGAGCAGGGACTGTAAAATAGAAGCGTCGCTTTGCAATGCTCGTACCTGGTTAACGGTGGCTCCCACAGAGCCTTGAAGCAGCATCTGTAACATCTTAGCATCGGGCTGTTCTCTATGCGTGGCAACTGCTAGCTCTCTAGTCTTCTTCTGCATGTCCTCTATGGCCACCTCAATAGGGGTCAGGTCAAACTGGAAGCAAGAGAGAGGTAATATTGTACAAATTCATTGCTGCAGTCATCAAAATGTGGAGAAACGGTCCTAAAAAAAAGTGTCGACACCTACCTCTTCTTTCTGGATGACGTTGATGCGAGTCTTGATGTAGGGGAATGCATGCATGGTGGTGAGGATGGTTTTCCTCTTGTACTGCTCGTTGAGTTCCCCCCGTGGCCGCCCGCTCTTCGTGAAGGGCGTGGTGTACATGAAGCGGCGCAGGTTGTAGTTCTTCTCAAAGTTTGTCAGCCGGTCTTTCATCTCATAGTCATCAAAGAAGGGCTCCACATAAGTGATCTGGATATAAGCCTGGAGAGGACAGGTGGTTTACTGACAGTTTTTCAATAAATGCAACAAAGCAGACAAAAAAAATTCAAATGCACAGTTTCTGCAAATCTAAATTTGCATGTTCTTCATCAGGCATTCCCAGAGACTGGGTCAGAGACTTGTGTCTTCCATAGTCTTTTATTTACCATTTTTATCCGCAGTACACTTTTGAGCCACATACGAATATTCGTATTGTTCTGATAATTGTAGCCTACTTATAACATTTAATCTAAGATAAAAGGCTAGCCTGATTAA
This sequence comes from Myoxocephalus aenaeus, assembly GCA_038501785.1. Lineage (NCBI taxonomy): Eukaryota > Metazoa > Chordata > Actinopteri > Perciformes > Cottidae > Myoxocephalus > Myoxocephalus aenaeus. Next base: position 985,754 of record JBAMJR010000379.1, read on the forward strand.
CATATACACACAAAAATACACAATACAAAAAATGTTCTTTGATCCTTGTATGTCATATTGTCATCAATATTTTTTTGGTGTAGTAAGGTTCAATTTAGCATATTATATCCAGTATATTGTATACATCAGCTGGATGATTACTACTTTGTTAATACAGTACAGATAGACATGGAGCAGTAATCATGGGTGTGGTTACCTACCTTGCTGGCGTTGAGTTGTTTTCTGTCCACTGGTGTCGAGTCCTTGATCATCACCAATGCGTCTTCTCCAAAACACTGACTGTAGAAGTTCTAGGAGTGGGCGAAATTGTGTTGTTCGTATACAGTATACTGCATAATATAGTCTTTTATGCAAATATTATACAGATTACAATGTCATTCAACGCTATTCATTGAAGAATACAATGTTAAAAGAACACCTATGAAGCATGAAATGTCATTAAGCAACTGATTCATTGACTTATTTGATTCAGTGTGGCTGACATGGTCTTACTCTTCGTGATATTATTTTTCCTTTTAAATGAATGTCAAGCTCTCCAGGCTCTCTAAAAATCCATTAAAAACAGATGGATGACTGAGTCTGGCATTCTTTCATTCTGATCAACTCAAAGTCTCTCAGTCATTATCAGGTTCCACCAGTCCATCCAGGCACCATCTTCCCTTTTCACTCCACCTCAATTACACATGAATTCACCACATGCATCTCAGTTCAACACACACACACACACACACACACACACACACACACACACACACACACACACACACACACACACACACACACACTTTCCTCTCTCGTACCTCCAGCCTGTGTGATATCTCAGGCAGATGTGTGATCCCTGGCTCCTTGTAAATGAATTCTCGTTCATCCAGGTCGCCGAACTTGGCCCCATAAAAACCCACCCGGAAATAGGTTCCAAACATCCTCCTGTGGCCCTGGAGGGAAGAGAAGAGGAGCTTTTAGATCACTCTCTAATCAATATGACATCAGTAACATATTTCTCTTTCTCATTACGTTAATCGCCTTTTCTAAAGAACACTTTGCCGTTTAGGTTTTACCTTCTGAATGATGTTCTCAAAGGCTCTCTGTAGTTTGTCATGAGTGGATGCCAGTTTTCTGAAATCTCTGTGAGCCTCCAGGATTGGTAAGATGATCTTGTAGACCTCGTTCACTGCCTCGAAGAGACAACCCTGATGAGACAGCCATCACTGCTGGTTAGGGTGACCACACACACACAATATATAAAGAGGAAATATTTGCATCTAACACTTAAAAAATAAAAACAAATGTTCTATTGGCATGACAGAGCAAATATTTATCATTAACGACTCAATGCAAACAGAGACGAAGTCCATGCCTACTACTCATTATATTAATCATTTATGTCATGTGAGGTCCCGGGACAGAGGATGTCGTATGTGTACAGATTGTAAAGCCCTCTGAGGCAAATTTGTAATTTTGTGATATATAAAATAATAATAATGTGATTTTGCGCTATATAAAATAAACTGAATTGAATTACTGTAGCCCAGTTCCATACTACTTACTATACTCTGATTACTCTTAGTGTTAACTATTAACTTGATAGTTACTGCATTAAACCTACTCTAAGGTTGTGAGTTAAGTACAGTGTGGTCCTCTTTAATGCCTTATCTAAAATAACATACAGCCACAGGTTTCCATGTTAACACTACACTCTAAACATAAATTAAATAAACATCAGTGCAGCTTCATGGTCTCACATTGCTGAAGAGCTCTGCAGCCTGCTCCAACAACCCCACCAGGCCGCTCTCGGTGAAGTAGCGTCCCGAACACACTCCGTCCTCGTCCGGGGACAGGATGTCATCCGACACCGCCGACTCCTCCAGCACATTGGTGGAGATGTTCTGAGGAGAAAATCAGTCAGCTAATCAATCAATTAGCCCTCTTAATCAAATAATCAATTACACGGCTGATTTTAAAAGGAGATGTCCTAAAGTGGGAAATGGAACTAATTTGATGAACATCCAATCAATGACCTGCAGACTGATGCAGGTTAGAGTGTCCTGTGCAAAAGCGCCACAGAGGCCATGCGTGTGACCCAGCTCATCGATAACTCCATCACAGTTACTGTTGTAACTTTGTTTTCAGTTCAGGGGAACAGTCTGTTGTTCTCCCACGGGAGCACATATTCCCTTCCCCCCCCCGATCCTTACAACTTCAAAGGCCTTGCGTTAAACAGTGCAACCAGGGGACCATATTTATATGTTGACGTTTTGAGAGTACAGCTCCCCCCTCTGGACACACGCAGCCAAAATTGGAAGAAATCCGTGAGGAGATGCGTGATGTGGTGTGTTGAGAGAAGGAGGGTTTGCCTCTGCTCAACAAAACAACCAACAGTCACAACAAAAAAATGCTGAATGCTTAATTTGTGTGGCTGTAACTGTTCCTTCTTTTTTTTTTTTATTATCAGTTCCTTGCTAATTAGTTTTTTTATATCTGTATCTGTGTTCTCTACCTGGAAGGTGACGCTGCCAACAGGTAGGTACTTGTGATCTTCCAGCATGCTGAGATACTCGGCCACCAGGGCAGCAGCGTGGACCAGACACATAGCCGACTCAGTGTAACACTTCCTGTTGTTGTGCTTCTCTGCCATGTTCTGCAGCCAGGTCAGACGAAGGTCAGGAGATGTCTGGTAGCCCTTTGCTATCCTAAGGAGGGAAGAGAAGGAGGGTATGGTTGCGTTTTTTCCTCTTTATTTTACTTTATTCAAACAGGTAAAAGTCACATTGAGATTAAAAACTCCTTTTGAAGACAGACTTTAACCGAAGAAGGCAGCAAAGAAACAGACAAAACTACTAAGAACAGTCAAACAATTCACTTTTTTTTTTTTTTATGCATTAAAGTCATGATGCACATTTATGTTGATTTATTTTGGCAAATAGACAAATAGTCTTAACTGCAACAAATACTTTTGTAATGCAAAAGACAACATAGATAAATGTACATCGTTAATTATAAATAAAACAAACTGGATAGAAAACACACAAAAGGAGGTCAGCAATATTCTTAACTGAAGAACTGAATCGAGAGAGTTAAAACATTCATCTCCTTCATTTTAAATTATAAACAAGCCAGAAGACTTTGAACTATTCACTTCAAATTCACCGTTAAGTTTTATGCTTTTTTTTAATTTTTATAGACCCTTTCAGATTTCAGTTTTGCACTCCCTTGAATGTGTCAGATGAACCCTGATGTCACCCAGACATATTTATTCCTTCACTGTAAGGGGAAAAAAAAACTAAGTCCCAATATAAATAGTGAATATCTCAAAACAAAATGTGTGCATGAGAGTGAGTATAGCAGCCGTGGAAGCATTTGGGTCATTTAGTGTTTTTATGGGCAACAAAAAATTATGGAAAATGTTTTCCCGTTCATGGAACGCATGAATAATCATGAGCCTAACAGCATGGGAATAAATCTGAAACGCTCTGAATGAATTTATTTATAAAGCAGGTGAGTCACCATACTATACAAATGAATTCAAGCATCTGGAGACCAAATGTCTTGTGCGTCAATGACCTCTGTGTTCGGGAGCTTGGAGGTAAACGTCGGGGTGAGTCTAGGTAAGTGTGTAAAGCTAACGGGTCGTTCTGTGCAGTCGTCAAACACTCACCAGGTGACTGGGCCCGCAGACCAAACAGAAAGGTGCATGATAAATGACACATGTAAGTGACGTTAGGGCATGTTAAGGTAAAGTGCCTAAATCAACACACAGCACATGTATGCTCTCTTTGTCCCACTGTTTCCCCTTCGCGTTCTCAAAAGACACACCCTCACACACACACACACACACACACACACACACCGAGCCAGATTAGGAGACTAAACTGCTACCACATGGTTACCATAGTGAGGGCACCAAATAGAGACAAAACAGCCCAGACCACAAAGAAATAGGAACCAGCAGCACAACATAGAGACAAGCCACAGGGGGATGAGAGAAGGATAGAATACAGAAGAGAGAGAGAAAGTACACAGTGTTGACAGGGCGAGACAAAGAGGCAGCCTTTCAATGTTAATGGTGCGTCTCACCTGTACATGAGGTCCATCAGCATCTCAGGATCTTCCTGGAACTCCCTCATCTTCACTGTGTCTGACAAAATACTGTTGAGGTTTCTTAGAAGCTCATCCACCTGAAAGCACAGACAAACACAAGAAGCGTGCGTGAGACTACGATCCGATCAATGTCAGAAAATGTAATGCAGTAGTGTTTTATACCTGTGAGGGCAGCTGAGTGTTCTGCATCTCCGTGTCCTCCTCTGCGTAGGCCAGGATGGTGCGAAGTGAGCGTCGTAAGTATTCCTCCTGGAAGTCTGAGGACTTGCCTACTAGCGAGGCCAGAGACATGGTGACCTGCATCTTCACTCTTGAGAAGTTCTGGCGAAGACACAGGGGAGCGCAGTGAGTGAGAGTGTTTTTTTTTTTTTAACATATTAATATTTACAGAAAACGTATCCAAATCTTTCCAAGTCATGCAATATGGTGTCTTTGGAAATGCTATGCTTGTACCCTGCTCATGTTAGCAATGTATTGCCATTTGACAGCACACAGAACAAGACAGCTGCAACAGATATGCTATTATACAACTAAAAAAGGATATTAAGCCATATTTATATTGGTACGCTGTTTTGTTTTCCCTTGCTACCTCCCTTTCCTTGTCTCTCCATCCGTCACACTACCTGTCCACCATAACACCCCTCCATCCTCTGCAGCGGGGTGTGTGTGCAATGTGTGAGCGGGAGTGTGCTCTTGTGTGTGTGAAGTCCCATCTATCTCCAGCATGACCAGCTAAGCGGGAAATGATCTCCCATTAGCAGAGACATAATCACCCATGGATCATCTCTACGGCCTCATTCTGTTCAACTGAGCATGGAGCCAAAGCCTAACCACCCATCACTGCCCTCTAACTCAGTGTGTGCGTGTGTACGTACGTACGTGTGTGTGCTCAAAAGTACCCTAAATTATAGCTTAAGTCAACACACAACCCTCTCTTTCTTTCTCTCTAATTTTCTTTCTCATATGCCCCTTTTCCTCTGGCTTTCTTTCCAAGTTTTAACTACAGGTATCAGCTTTTAGTGATTTTCTTTTCATTTCTGGAAGATAACAAATCCTGGTATTCTCTCTATTTATTACCACAATCAGAAATTAAAGTAAAAGGTGGACAGAGGAAAAGATAAAAAAGTGTGTGACAAAACTGAGAGGAAGACAAGGGTGGATGAAGGGAGGAAAACATAAACAAAGGAAGAGGTGGAGGTTCTGAATTAATGAATGAATGAGTCATATGGCTGCTACGCTAATTCAGATCACAGCTCCGTCTGTATACACCACATAAACAAACATAGGCTGGGACACGCAGATGGGAAATACTCTTTCAAAACTGTAGATACTGTTTGTGTGCGTGTGTGTGTGCGTGCTCCCACAAGCTGGTGTCTGACTTTCATTAAAGTGTACAGACTTTAAACACAGGAAATATCAACTGCAACAGCAGTTATCGAACTAGGAAAGAAAATGAAAGAAGATACTCTATCCTAAAACCTTTCTTCCTTCCTTCAGATCTGTCTCTCGTTTTTTTATTTTTTATTTCCCTCCGTCACTGCTTAACCTCTGGCAAAAACACTCCATCTCTATCGCGATTTCCTCCTTTCCGCCCCTTTCACACTCTCTCTGCCCTTGAGGCACATAAACTTACACATGCACACATATGTACTGAAGCACACACGCACACACACAAGGTCTGCCTGTCATTAGTTTAAGAGGGGTTGGAACATGGGGAGACAGTGACATAGCTCTGTGCTCTCGAATCAGAGACACATCCTTCAGCAGAAACTTTCTGCGGCACGCTCAAAATAGACACAGAAAAGACATTAAAGCCGAGCAGGAGAGGAAAAGTGGAGAAGACAGGCTGAGATGTGTGTGACAGACTCCCCGCTTCTATGCGTGTTTAAGAGCACATCAGAACTCTCATGTGCACTTAAATTATATTTGATCCCACATAAATGCAATTTCTTTTGCAAGCTTAGATGTTAGATACGGTTTTAACACATGCCTGACATTTGCTCTGTGTGTGTGCGTGTGCGTGTCCTTACGCTGGCATTGCTGTAGCTGTATCTCATGATGAGGTAGAGGGTGGCACAGGCCTGGCTCCTGTTCTCATCGACAGGGCTGCTGCAATACTGAAGCACCTTCTGGCACAGGTCTGAACACTGCTCGGCCTCCTCCTCAAACATCAGGTCCCCAAACTGCACACGCATACAGACAAATTGAAACCAGGTATTCACAGGCACACACGTACATAAATAATTCTGGCTCGTATCAACAGCTTGCCTCTCCCCCGCGAGTAAATAAGAACATTTCATTTAGAAACAGATAGTGTTTCGTGCACACACAAAAATGAAATTACCTTAACAACAAGCGCTCTGAGTGAGCTGAAGGTGTGAGAGAGAAAAGTGGTACTCTGGTTGCAGGTGAGGGAGTGAAGTAACACCTTCAACACTCCGCCAACCACGCTGTCCTTGCACTCGGCCAGCGGCACTGCCTAGACAGGGGACATTGGCAAGGTGAGCAACTCAACATGGTTCAACAAGCAGAGACCGTGTCACATGTGTGGATGCTATATTATGCAGTCTTTGTGCTGAACTCATTTAATGTTGTGTTCATTCGCAGCCATTAAAAACATGTATCTGCATTTAAACCTGTTTTCTACTCTGTTTAGTAGTTATTCACTGAGGGACAAACACTTTGGTTTGGACAGACTTAATGTTTTTCCAAGAAAGCTGATCAGGGTTTAGTCAACTACCTAATCAGGCCCTTTGTTGGTATTTTAATTATGCATACAAATGTAATTCTTTTTTTAATAGAGTTAGCTGATGAAAGAAAATCTCTTGTTGACTCTCAGGTCCCTCTGCAAATGCAAAACATTAAGAAAACCTTACAATATAGCGCAATCTATTATCAAATGCCAAATTGCCAATGGTCTACATAACATTTTTCCTGTTTTAATTTTCTGTACACAGTGTTGTAATGTTGCATAGGTGTAGGTTAGACCTGAACAATGGTTTCCAGCAGATCCAGCACGATAAGGTTCGACTCTGTGGCTAAGTTTCCACTGATCAGAGCCTCCTGGTCCAACTCTGCTTTCGTCCTGTTGCAACACGGAGAGAGTAAGGCAGATATTTAGAGAAGAAAGCACAAAAAAAGACAGTCGCTGATAAAACAGGAAATCTTGAAAGTTTGACGGCAGACGCTCAAGTTATAACTTACTTATCCTGTCTGTCGTTGGTCTGTCTCCACTGAGTGAGGTCTTTCCTCCATCGTAGGTTCTCCCTGTGACCCATCGTCCGATCAATCCCTGTGAGGGGTTCAAAAGCAACTCATCATGTCAAGAAATTGGGTTGTGAGAAAACTATTATGCATGTTTACTTTAGGGTATACACTAAACTGTATCATCGCAATCCATGCAGTCTGAAAGATTAACTATGTTTATGACAAAAACATGTATTTCAGTGCAACAATTGTGTACATTTTCTTTTCTTTAAATTAACATTTAGAGCTGTATTTTCCCGATAATCAAATTACCTGATCTCCTTATACACCAGAGTATACTCATATTCGAAATGCTGCTTAACACAGAGCAGACATTCCTTTCCCGACTAACATGCTAACCTAAGCATATACTGCGTAACCTGAAATTGGTTCTTACAGTGACTTGCTGACCGCCCGTTTATAAAATACTGATAACATTCACTAGTTTTTCTACAAGGTCTTTCCAGTTCTAATTTTGATAGAAAAAGCAATTCCAAGAGAGGAGATACAACACCTCCAACTCGTTTCATCATCTCCCCGCGGGCGCCCATTCCTCTCAGCAGGGCTTCTTCCAGCTGCAGCTTGGCCTGCTGAGATTTCTGTAAGGCCTGGGTGCTCACTCTGTCACTGCTCTGCTTACCCTACAAACACACACATTCACCAGCTACAAATAAGTGCCTACAATTGTATTATTTTTAACACTGTGCATTTGTCCCGAAGTTTTGTATGATAAATACACAGGATGCCCTGACGTCCCTGATGCAAAGTAGGGCTGTGTGCGATAATAAAAAACGGTGATTCATCATCTAACAATGGAATAATATCATGATAAAATCACACATTTCCATATCATGACACACAAGGACGTAGTCTAAATTGATAATAACGACCAGATACGAATTCAAATGAATTGAAAGGGCTGCTGCGACCGCACGGACACAAAACAAGTTGATGAATGAGCAAAACTGACCCCATACTCGAAGCAGGACACGCAGATAGTGAGCAGCTCCAGCAGCTTGTTGAGCTGCGAGTGAGGCATATCTACAGTCCAGCGCTGAATCAGACTCCTATCGGCGTTCTTCATCACCCACAGGAAACACACCAACAGGTGGCGACTGGTGTCTGCTGCCAGGGTGGCTACGGATTTACCTTGCTGGGAAGAGGAGAGGAGAGAGACATGCAGTATGATACAGTATGCTGTAGCTCTCGCTGAACACAAAGAGCACCTGCACACAGTCAGAAACACACACACACACACACACACACACAAACACATGCATGTGCACCCAGATCGACAATTTACTTTCCAGAAAAGAAATGAAAGGGATGCATACAAAATATTGAAAAAAAAAATTCCAAAGGTTTCAGAGGTAAATAAAAAAAAACATCTGTGTAAACATCCCTTCAGGTGTTCCCTGTATAACATAACATAACAGATAGTCGGGGGAATGCTTGGATCCAAAACGCATCATAGTTGACTCTCATTAAAAAACACATCCATAACACTGTCAGTGGTGGTCTCCTGCTCTACCCATCGAATCATACAGTGAGTATAACAAGTGTATCTCACAAACTAACGGTGTATCACTCACAAGCTTCTCTCAACCCCAAACATGGCTGGCCACTTCTTTTCACACGGGCTTTAGTGAAGTATGGTTCTCTTCCCCCATCTTAATAGGCGTTAAATCTACTGCAGATTAATTTACCTTCATCCGTGTGATGAATGAATCGCTACTTTCGAGGGCTACTGCTGCTTCACTGCGTGGCAGATTTGATGAATGTCGCCATTAACCTCCTAGAGCTCTGGTGTCTCACCTAGAACCTGTTTCCAGGTCTCTGTTTCATAGCAGAGCTGAGTGAAGCTCACCAGAACCAACATACACTATTTGTGGCATATAATCAAAAAAACATCAGTTGTTTATTTGAAAATGAAGCTTCATGTGTAAAAAATAAACATATCTGTTGCAGACATTGTTGTGGAACAAGCGCCATGTTTGGATTTGTGATGGATACCAGGCCGATGGCTCAGTTGTATGAAAATCAGTTTTTCCACAACAGTATTTTCGTGTTACAACATACAAGGGCCTGATTCATCTCCTGGAGAGGCGAGAGAGAAAAAGAGAGAGAAAGAGAACGGCAGCGTTCGGTTTTAGTGCCTGTGTTGTTGCTGTAGCTACACTTGATGGATGTGTTTGTCAGGGAGGACGGCCCTGTTCACTCATGATGGCAATGCCTTCCCATAAACCATCTCCCGCAGACAAGTGTGCGCGCACGTGTGTGTGTGATTTTTTTAGGATGGATGAAGTGTGTGTGTGGCTCTGACAGTCAATCAATCTACCTCAGTGCAGCTCACCTGTTAGGAGGCAGAATGCTCACAGACACAAACACAGGCACATGCACTTTTGAACTTTTAAAAAGAATGAAACGCACACAACGTTATCATTTAAAATCATTAAGAAATTATTATAGAACTTTACCATGGATGCCATGGAAACGAGTGCATTCCGTCCCAGTGTGTTGAAGGGGTTCCCGGCAATCGCCATGGCAACAGACTGATTGATGGGCGGGACATTTTCAAGGTCATCCTCGGGTCCGCCCGTCTTGTTTTTCCCGCCGCGCGTGTCAGAAACTACGGAGGGCAACAGGGGTCACATATGCAGAAGAAGAGAGGGCTGGAGCGTACAGGATTTAAGTTACAGCGTTTACTGTGCAAAACGTTTGACACTACAGAGTCGTAATCTGAGTTCAAATGCATTTAGGAATAAAGCACTAACACATACTGGATGAACTATTACACACCACACAATACATAACAAAGAAATATAGTTAAAATACTGCTAGATAAAATAAAACTTGATCAAAACTGAGAGGCAAGTGAAGAAACATATTTTACTGATCCCTTCTCTAAGTGATATACATTGGTTTCTCTTCTGTGGAAAATTAGATAAAACATTTTTTTTAATAAAAAATGTGTTTTGCCAGGATAATTTTTCTTAGTTACTTTTCTTCTCTGTGAAAACAGAGAAAAGGTTTTGGTAGGGGATTTATTTAAAAATAAATTGTCAGGATCATTTTTAAAGTATTTGTTGTTGTGATAGTCTTCTCAGCCACAAGAGGCTGATATCCACTACACTCCATGTTGTGAATAGGACTAAACGCATTCATGTTTTCTTCCAGGGGATTTTAATTTCTTCATGCACTCTAAACATGACATTCATATTTTGTGTGTTAGCATGTAAAATAAAACTCATGTACAGTATGTCTTTAGTCCATATTTAGAACATGTGGTAGTGGTGCAATTCAACCTCTTGTGGTCAAAATAAATAAATAAATAAATATATATATATATATATATATATATATATATATATATATATATATATATATATATATATATATATATATATATATATATATATATATATATAAATAAATAAATAAATGTCCTCACTTCCGTACAAAACAGTGGGTAGGACACCTTGCTAATTAGAGGAAACTGATAAACTAAAAACCCCAATTCCATTGTGTCTATAGTATAAATACAAGAGAGGCAGCAAGTCAACTCCGAAGGGTCGCTGAGTTTGTGAACTATACACACAATGCTGTTAATCTACCATGAATTACTATATATGTACTATATACACAGTATGTCTAAGCGTGAAATGACAAGATGACATTAACTTTATGGATCAACAAGGACTTCAACGTTGAATTGAATGAGCCTGTGTGTGTGTGTGTGTGTGTGTGTGTGTGTGTGTGTGTGTGTGTGTGTGTGTGTACCAGTAAAGTCCAGATAGTTGGTGGAGTCAATGATAATCCCAACCAAGGAGAGGTAAAGAGCAGCCACCTTGGCTCTGAGCTCAGGTTTAATACAGCGATGGTCGAGATCATGGGAACACAGCAGGCTGCAGATGGCGTTGATGGCCTTTCTCTGGACTTTTCCCCTGTGAACACAATGTTTCATTGAATCCTCCAATGGCATTACAAGTACACAGGATTCAAGTACTTACAGAGGTTATATACAATGTTTGGCATGTTTGGATGTTGTTATATTTATTAGAATGTGTCCACATCAAAGTACTTATTCAGAATCGGTTTTAGAAAACATGTATGATTTTAAGTCAGAGTCTGTTATTTAAAAAAAAAAATTGCCTTGAAAGAAACCAGGTAGATTAGCTTTGTAAAAACAAGGCAATTAGGAGGTAAAGACTTAAAAGTTGTCTATGTTTCAATACCCCTCTGACTCCATGTCGAGGGCGGCACTGAGCTCTGTGAGCAGCAGACCGGTGAGGTAGTGCTGCTGCTTGAATTCCTGAGAAAGCTCAAACAGCCCCAAGATCCTCTGCTGCTCCTGGAAACTACACGAGCTGGAGCTCTGAATGGAGAGATGAAATGAAGCAGTGACAGACACGATGAGAGGCGCGGGAACATATTATGGGTACGGTTTTTCCTTAATGCAAGGTAAAGTACTTTTTAAACAGCTTTTTAAACTGAATCCCATTTAATCTCATCTGCTCGATTTAATGACTCCCTCAACTCCCCTTTTCAATTCTCCTAAGCACTCCTTAGATTTGCACTTTTTTTTTTTTAATGTTTTCTCTTGAATGGCAAATGTAAAAGCACGAGGGCTCACACATTTACGCTGCTCTCTTGTAGCCATGATGACAATCCTCATCCAAACCGAGGGTCTAAGGATAGAGCCGAATGCTTCCTGATTGTGAAACCTCACGTCACTTTATCAGAATGTTTTTTTTTTTTACTGTCAAAGATGAAACGATCACCTGAATGCCTGAATTACAAATACACATAAGGGCAAATTCTGACTGAAACGTGGGCAGACCTGTGAGGTGATGGATGGACAAGGTGAGGCAGGAGCAGAAGCAGGGCTGCTGAAGAAGAGGCTCAGGTTGAGGTAGTGCTCATGACTGCACAGGATTCGCTGGAACTCCAGACGCATGCTGATTAATGTTGGCATTGACACACTCTTAGCTGACATCTAGAAGGAAACAGAGCAAAATCAGTTATATAATAGTTCAATAATACTCATCGACGCCTCTTTCAGAACCTAACATCAAACAATTCCCCGAATTCATGCATTTTAAGACACATATTAAATGGTTTTGGTTATTCTACCTGGTTGCAGTAGTTTTTCACCAGATGAAAGACAAACCCTCGGTCCATGAGAGACAGCAGGTCATAGAGAAAGAAGGCCAGGCTGATGTTGACTTTCTCCGCTTGCTCGACTTCCTGAAACAACAACAATCAACTATCCGTAAACTGCACTGAGCGGATCTTGCCAATAATCTAGCAGTGAAAGCGGAGCTTTTGATAGATACCACAGAGGCAAATATCATTAGCACTTCCAGCTCCCCTTTGTTTTGAGGACACTGGCAACATGTCAACTGAGGATGAAACTGCTTCTACCAAAGCCCAGGAGGACTGAAGGAGGACAGATGCAGTGAAGAATCTTACACTCGTCTGACTGACAAAAAAAATAAATGTATGAGCAAAATGTATTTCCATCATCATCATCATTACATTCCTCACCTTTTGTTGTTTGACAAGGATGGTCCCAATCTCAGCAGTCACCACGGAGACAATGGTGGTGATGTCATCTTTAAACCGGTCAGAGAAGCGGCTCCTCCGGGGGACACTGTGCTTGTCAAGATGAGACACATGCTGAGCCATGCTTTTCACCTGTTAGAGCAAGAAACACATCAACACGCACCTACAAAAAAAATGTGAATCACCAGAAACAAAAGATGGACAACCATGGAAATGCATGTTAATTTAAATCAAGCGTGATAAATGTGCATTTCAAATCAATAATTTGTCCCCAGGTGACCCGACAGTAACAAAGCTGATTTGATCAAAATGGTGACCTGATAATAACAAAGCGATCCTCGAATATTTATCATCATATTCCACCCTAATTTTTCATTAAACTAAAAAAAAGATGCCTTTTTAAAATTAAAGTAAACATTTTTAGTGAAGTTATATTGAAAAAAAGAAAAGTGAAATTAACTGAAGGCTTGAGAGTGATTGTGAGTGATGACACACTTCCAAAACTCTGAAAGGATGATAAATTGTCAAGTGACTTGATAAATTACAGACTAGAGTGTATTAAAAAAATGCCCTTTTGTTCCCCACACAATAAAAACATAATGTATCTTTTATGGTGTCTTTTAGGAGGTATGTATTGTTTTGTGAGTAATTTGTATTGCTTCATCCATTCATTAATAACACCCTAAGCAGTCCTCACTTTATTTCTTAGAGCTGTGTGTCAACCAAAGAAACACCCTCTGTGATTTTTTTTTTTTTTTTAAAGCACACTGACCAGCAGCTCAAAGAAGAACCAGGCATATTTGTATGCATTCTCTCTGCAGACCCCAGTGCTGACGACCATCTGCAAGGCCAACTCCTCATGGAACTGCTGCAAGACAGAAAATACAAAACCGGTGGTGAGAAACAACCTCCCTGTAGTAGCTAATGGGATAAAGCATTAAATAGAGCATCTGCAAGTATTAAACAAATTATCAATATGAATAACATTTTAAATACTGGTCGAGCTTTGAACAGGAACAAACGTGAAAACATATTCCATGACAATATTGGGTTTCTCAGTGTCACACTCCCACCCTGTGGTAACCAGAGGGAACTGTCTCGTCACATTAAACTGTGCAGTAGGATGTTTAAGGACCGAGTGTTGTTGAATACATGCATAATGATAACAGTAAGAAGTATAATTCTTAAACATAACCGGGTATGGGTATGCTATGAATATCATTAATTAATTTCATTATTTCAAGCATCTCCAAAATTGTGAATGAATGTTATAATAAAGGGCTATTATTTTAAATATATTTACCATCCTAAAATTGTACATATTACCATATTTAGCTACAACCATCAGAAGAAAAGCACCAGTTCTGTGCAATAACTTGGCTATATTAGAATTCAGTAGATGCGCTCTATGCTTTATTAATAACTATATTAAACATTACATTCACTTTGAGTTAAACTGACTTGATACTTCATGTCATGGCATGCTTTGCAAACATGGCCTTAGTTTTCTCATATCAGGACATCTCACCGTGCATCACTGCTAACATATTGTTGTATAACTCAAATTTGAATAGGTCTCAGTTGGATAGAATATATTAATTCATATTTAATCATGTCTAATCAATATGCAAATGTCTGCAACAAGTCGCTCCAAACTTTATTCATAAATCTGCAGTGTTTCATCTCACATGCGATGACGGTGGGAAAAAGTTAACGAAAGGAGAACTTTATTTTGCACCTTTCTGTTGGAGGGCCTGGTGCTTCCTGTGGAGTTCTGGTGGTTGTTTAAATCCACAATGGTGGACATACGGCTGCCTGGGTTGTTGTGGCCCTGGAGACAGAAACACACAGGTTCCATCACATTGAACGTGATGGATGCATTCATTAAAGTGGGCTTCTAGTGGCCTATTAGAATACCTAATGTACTGTGGGGATGAATAGCAAATGGCATGTTTTGTGTGTATGTGCAAGCCTGCTGGGATATTTACATACTGCACTGTGTGTGTGTGTGTGTGTGTGTGTGTGTGTGTGTGTGTGTGTGTGTGTGTGTGTGTGTGTGTGTGTGTGTGTGTGTGTGTGTGTGTGTGGTTTGTCAAATACACTAAACTGTGCATAGGCCTGGTGGAATATAGACTTTCAGTGAAAATTGTCAAGATTTATATTGCACACTTTTTAAGTCAATGTTAATTTCCCTCGATGTGTACATGAATAAGGCAGATAACCTCCAAAGAAAACTTCCAAAACTGAGCTTAATTCATCTGACACTCAAATATTTTCTTTGAATTCACATCAAATCATGGTTCTGTACGGTGGGGAGAATTCTGTTACAGAGAAATTTCAGGAAATTTGGTTTGGGGTTTCTCTGTACCTTGGCAGAGAGGATGTTTTTGATCTCAGCATCTTCAGCAGAGGTGTGTGGAGCCGGGATGTCTGGGTTGCTGCTGCTGCGGATTCTGGACTGGAGAAGCATCGAGCCGACTGTGGCTGCTGTGGCCCGACCCATGGTGCTGTAACGGCTCTCTGCAGATGGTATACTCCCTGAATCTGAACACAGGTTCATGGACGCACACAAAAAGATCCCTTCTTTATTCTTAAAATAATCACAGCAAATATAATCAAAGACAAAAAAAAAAATTAAAAAAAAAAAATCACAAAAAGTAAGCAAGTTAATATTTATAAATCATCACGTCAGTACCTGCATTCTCTGTGTCTTGGGGGGGATCCGGCAGACGAAACACCCAGTAGAGGTATGTCGCCAAGAGGCTGTTCCTACCCTGCTGGTCCCTGGTCAGCTCCTGACTGTTATGAAGACTGTTGACAATAGACACCACCGATTCGAAGGCTATCTGGGCCAGATTGGCTGTAGGACACAGACATAAAAATGCAACCAAAGATGTTAGACTTATAACATCCAAAATATCATCATGACAAAAGAAACCTTGTTCTTTAAAAAATAATGACAATAGCTGTGTGCCCCAATCAATAAGGGCTAAAATAAAATTGTTGATTAAGTAGTTATCAACATAAAGTTGATCAAAATAAAATGTATCTTTAACAATTTTTATTAAAAAAATTAAATAAATTTAGAAGATAGCGCATCATCTTTCTCTCAAACATTTACATTTTGTATCTAGGGCTGAAACTATCAAATTATTGATAAATCTGTTTATTATTTAGCCAATGAAATGTAAAAAAATAAAAATAGAAATACTTATAGATCCCTTTAGGAGTCCAAGGGGGGCAATTTCAGAATTCTCAAAGCAGCAAATCTTCACATTATAGAAGCTGGAGCACAGACATGTTTAACGTCCTTGCTTGATAAATGAGCTAACTCCTCACCGGTCTGGCCGGCGATGACCATGGGCTGCATGATGAGGGTGAAGAGTTTATCCAACACCAGATGGAGGAAGAGGACCAGAGGCTCTAAACTGGAGGAGGACAGGGAGATGATGCTGAGCTTCAGCTCATGCTCCAGCTTGTTCTCTGGAATCTTCTCCTCTCTGACCCGCAGAGGAAACGTAGCTCCACCCTCCAGGGCATGACACAGGGTGAAGAAACGCTCCAGATGGTTGTCCTGGTACGGAAAAGAGATGATTTGTTACAGTGCGGCACATGTGAGGGAAGCAGAGCGATGAGAAACAGACAGTGTAAAAAGACAGTATGCCCGTGATGCCTCAGGGTGGATATCTTACTACATTCTCACCTGTGTGTGTACAGACGACACGGCCTGGACCTCAAGGTTGAAAATTCCTTTGTGACTCTCCATCCACTTGACCGGAGGAGTCTGGGGAGGAAGTTTCTACACGACAGAGACACAGGAAATATAGCTGTGTGTACTGTCCTCCATGTCCGTGTTCAGTCTTTAAAATGTCCAAAGCCTTCTACGAATACTTGCTGGCTCCTTTACATACAGAAGCATGATATGGACATGCAGAACATGTTTAAAACGTTAAAAAAATTATAATATATGCGTTTACCTCAGGCGTGTGCAGTGAATAGTTGACAGGTAGTCGCTCCAAGACAATGGGCAGACAGAACTGACCCGTCTGCAGTCGGTCATTATTCACCATGGGCAGCCACTAGATAAGAACAAAAAGTGAATAATTAGTATGCAAGCTGTGTGCACTTTAACATCAGAATAGGAACTTGCTATTTAATTAATTAATTTGCTGCAGCATCTTGTACTAATGTGGGTCTGTGTTTTCTTGACATGTAATCCATCATGTACAGGACGTTATTAGGCAGAGCAGTACTTTTTTCTGTGAGTACATTTAGAAAAATGGTCGGGAAGTAAAAGGACAAAATCTCACAGAGTATCCAATGAGCGTCTCACAGCTGCCACTCTGATTCTGTTTCTGCTGGCAGCTGATGTGGTAGAAGGTGAACAGCACGTGATGTCTCTCTGTAAGACGAGCTGGGAGAGCCAGCTTCACTTCCTCATAGAAGTCTGGGGACCTGAAGATAAATACAAATAAATAGGGCGTTTTAAACCAAACAGAGGGAAACAGGGATGAGTAAGGATGGAGGGGGAGAGATGAGAGAACAGGGAAATCACAAGCCAGAGTGTGAGAGAGTCAGGGAGAGACAATATGACATAGTTAAACAGACTGTTTATAATAACACAAGAGCCTCAATAATGTGTACTTGCTTGTTATGGTAGGTAACAGGGGTGTAGACTTCCTGTAAAAATTCAGGGCCACTTGATTTCCCAAAAATGACCTGAGAATGGACAGGCGGGAAAAAACACAAATTAGCAGAACAAGATAAACTTTTGAATACATCTTTTCACAAAAAGAGGACTGTGGATTGTGTTCCCCATCACTTGCATTGGAAGCACATTAGGAGGGCATCTTGTACTGGTCAGTATGAAAAGGAGGAATAATTACAGCAAGCAAAACTTTTCTAAATGTTCATATGGAGACCTCACTATTGTTTTTAGACCGACAGGAACAAATGTGAACCTGTCCTTTCAAGAGGGATTGTAAATCTGAAGGGGGGATTTGTAGGGTGCCGTTATAGTAATGTAATTATAAAATGCACACTCTTTCATGAGAAAATCCAGTTGAACTATGAGGACAAATCCATGCCACTGTTGTGCAGTGAGATCACAGATTAAAAACAGCAGCACTCACAGGCATAGAGCAGGCTGGGTCCTCCCCGCTCATAAACTGCATTTTGATGGTGATGTTTCTTGCTGATGTAAGCCTGTTGACAAAGTTAAGCCTCTGCGGGTAGACATAGAGCAGGTTCCTACATTGACATGGGAGAGAGGGAGATGAAAAAGTACCAAGGAAGATTCCAGTGTTATTAATACATGAAACAAATCATGCAACGCCCTTCTATATATAATATTAAGCAGTTCCAACATAAATCACTAGATGGCACTATCTGTGCAGCAACATCTTGGTCATGACAAAAGTCCAGAAAACCAATAATTCACTGTGACCTGTGGTTTTAATACTAGACTGTAATCTGTAGAAACCTGGACTATGGGGAAATACCGCAGATTCCTCTGAACAAACGTTCAGAGAATGTCAGTGTGTAATTACCATGCAGGGAACTTGTTCACACACGACACATTACCTACGTTTCGTGACAAGCATTTCAAAATTGATTGTTGTTTAAACCTCTGCTCACAGAGACAGCCTCCTTATTGAGGCAATTTTACAGGTAGCCTGGACGGAAGGCCGAAAAATAGATGCAATACTAAAAAAAAGCAAAGCGGTGTTAGCTTCTAGGTGAAGAGCGCAGCATGACTGTTCATGTTGCCTCTGGTCTTTCAGTGAGAGGAAACAAACTTCTTTACACCTCAAGCTGTGAATCTTTTTTTTTAATTTATTTCATCCTGTTTAGGGGAAAGTTTTGTGGGAACAGTTTCACTTTACTTTGACAAAGAAAATGTATTAAACATATAAACATTTTGATGAGAACATTTTTATAAAAATTCCACTTCCACTTTGTTAAGTATCTTTGGATATACATATGCAATATTGAAATAGCTGTAAAAGGAGAGTGTGAGACCGTTCAGTTGTATACAGTATATAATGCCTTCTAACCCACCTGTAAATGTTGTGAGGGACATACACCTCACTGGATGGGAACTCCAGCACTTCTTTGATTGGCCGAATGTTCTTCTCAGCCACAGGTATCAGATGGATGAGCTCAGTGGACAAACATGCCAGTGGCGTGTCGTGGACTGGAGACATGTCCAGTTTTATGGAACCTGGAAGACACAAGATAAGTAAATTTCTGCATGTCATATGATATCACGCCATGTCATTTGAATTCTTTGCATAATCAAAACGAAGAAGACACACACTGATAATAAAAAAAATCTAATCAAACGGAATAATTTTATATTTTGGGGAAGTCTGCTTTCGTGCCGAGTTGAGTAGTGTTGAGAAGAGCAATACCAATCTTAGGTCTGCCTGTTCGGTATGAAGCTACAGGCAGCAGCTGGTTAGCTTAGCTTAGCATAAAGAACAGAAACAGGGGGAAACAGCAAGGCAAAGGTAACAAAGCCTTTGTGCTAAGCTAAGCGGCAGCTGGCTGTAGCGTCATACTGTACGTCATAGTCGGACTGAGACGTACAATCTCTTCAACTATCTGCAAGAAAGTAGATACACCTAATTCCCATATTGTAGAAGTATTCCCTCAATGTATAAAATGAAATAACATTCTCAGAATGAGTGTTGAGATGTGATGAGAGAGATGACCTGATATTGTCTTGACTCTCCTCTGTGGAGTGGAGGTTTTCTTGATCTCAGACAAGAACTTGAGCAAATCCTCATCACTTAAACGATCTCCCTCCTGACACACACACACACACACACACACACACACACACACACACACACACACACACACACACACACACACACACACACACACACACACACACACACACACACACACACACACACACCAAAACAAAAACAAAAAACACATTAAATACATTCACCCATGAATAAATAATATACATAGTTTTCACAGTGAAGTCATTATAGTAGAAACACATACTACACTGATGGAGTGTCATGTTTGATCAAAGAATGAGACAAGGCCGAAGAGAAGCTGGTCTGTCTGTTACACTGTAGGTTGTATCTCAAGGAAATAATAGTCTCCTTGTGTGTGAGTTGCTGTCCGACCTGTTTGAAGATGGTGCTGATAGTGATGGTGGCAGGTTTGAACGCAGCCACGTTACAAAATTGATCATCAATGGTATTGTAACGTTCAGAATTCCTCCTGGGAAACTGCGACCTCCGGTCAATGCTGCTGGATTTACCTGGAAAAAAATAAACATGCACACGGCTATAAACAATCTATGGGAATGCACACCATAGTCATGCAATTAATTAGGGCGAACACACACACAAGCACACACACCTCCTTTTAAGCTGTCAGAGTCGGTGACATCTCGGTCTAGCGTAGCAGTGGAGATGACTTCCATGATATTAACAGTTGCCCAAGCGAATGGCATGCGATAGCGACCGAGCCTGTGGCAGAACGTCTCCGCCTGATTTCGCAGTTTCTCAAGCTTGTCCTTGTTCTGAAAGACCAAAAGATAAGTAAAGATAAGTTTTTTTTTTTTATGAATGCAGTAAAAAAAAAAATGCCTTAAACTTTTGGTATGTAGTATAATAACAGTAGATGTTTGCATGATGATGGTAAAAGACGAAATCTGCAATGTTTTGTTCGACTGTCAAATAAAAATTGCTCTGCCACATTACCTTTGCAGTGTCACATTCCCTCAGTGTCATGTAGGGGTCAGCACAGTCACCGATCTCTCCCTGCTGGAGAACCTTTTCAATCTAAAAACACAAACACAAAGTTCATGAGCCTTTAGAGCAGCTCAGAATAATCACACCTAAATATACATGTCAGATATTGAAACGCAAGAGATACAAAAGGCAGCATTGAACTGAATTACATGGTACATAAAACCAATCTGGGAGTAGGAATAAGTTATTTAAAGCCAAAAAGAAAATAGTTGAATCCTTTTACTTCTGCTCCATACTATTGTTAGGATTTGGTCACATGTGGTATGGATTTCATGATTACCTTGATGACCAGGTAGATATCTGGGGAAGGGTAGGTTATGGAGAAGATTGCAGATCTGGCCAGGGAAGACTGATCCACGTGAGGAGTGTGAGGTTTTAAGAAGTTTTTTAACTGTTCAGAGTTCAGATCCAAGTAGAAGTTCTCTGATATCTGGAGGGAGACACAGGTGAAAAAAGTTTAACTTTTCTGTGTCAGAAATAGATCTCTTCACCACATTATTACTTTTGTTAATAAAATATTTTAGTGACATATTGAGGCATTAAAAGAAAATGCCTGTCACTCTGCGGCACAATGAATCGCTTGAGAAAAGGTTTCAGGACACTGGTTTCATGTAAACCTAAGACCATCCTGGAATACCATCTGTTCAGTCAGCTCCATGGTTTCTCTACTCACTTTCATTTTTTTGGTTTAAAACGTTTTTTTGTTGACTTTGACAAGCAGAAGAAAAATATACAAAACAAAAACTGTGACGAATGTGTGCAATTAGGGAGTGATCTTTCTTTACCATATAACAATAGACAATCAAAATCTGCCCAACAGAGCTTGTCATCTACTCGGCTTTCTAATGACCTCGGGCTAGGACCACAGCCATATGTCCTGGTCTGACCCGGCCTGGTGCGTGTCATGTGATCCTTTTCACTGGAAATCCATTAAACGCGCTCCGTCACTCTCTGGTATACTGACCACACCAAAGCAAACTGCTAGGTCAGCCAAAACCTGCCCGAGTTGTGAACTGGAATCCTGAAAACGATCTCAAACTGTGATCAGATTCCAGACAGATACAAAGTATTCTAGGTTTTATATCTGAATTTTGTTCAAAGTGGTCCGACAAGCCAGAAAGCCAAACTTCAGCGTAGAATTTGTGACAGAAATGACCCCGGTCACGTCAACATGAGGGGCGCACTTTACCACGAGAGCGAGGTTTCTCAAAAAGCCTGCTGTGGAGGAGTCCACCTCGCACCGACACATGACTTCTTGGAATTCACAGAAATGGCTTCTCACTAATCAAAGCCAGCTGACTTAAAAAGCATATCATGCTATCTGACAACACTCACTTGTGAAAATAAACCTTCGAAACGAGGAATGTAATAGTTCTTTTTAACATGACATGTTTATCGGATCACGGAAGCTATTTGACTGGCTGACACACACTGTTTAAGAATAAATGCTTCGTGTTTTCTAAATGTGGCACACTTAGGAACACTCCAGCGTTGCCAATTTTGCTACCGTTGTGGCAAGATGTTGCGTGTTGTAAGACCCCTTTAACAACCTTTCAAAAGAATCTCCAAGTGAATGCAAATTCAGGCCAGACATGAGCCCTTTTTCCACTAACAGTCTCCAAATCAGCTCCATGAATCTGCAGTTTTTCTGCTCCCTGAGGTTGCTGCGTCAGTGAGTAAGAAATGTCTTGTCAACCAAACAACAGACAGACTGGAACACATAGCTAACTGCTTGCAGAGTATCCACTGCATATATGAAGAAAAGAAAACGCTGTGGCGCTGATCACTCATTATGTTTTCGGTGTGCAGTCACAGTCCAGCAAAACTAGGCTTGTCTGGTCTTGTAGGAGAATAACAAGGGGAAGATTACTAATGCCTGCAGTAAACCTGGAGAGAAGCTGACATTTCTCAACTCTTTTTTCACTGTGACGACATATTCGTCCGTTTGCATGTCTATTCTAGAACGTCCTGTGTCTGTACCTTGGCTGATGGACCAGAGAGGCATGATTAATAACGAAAGTATTACATGGAATTATAGGAACATCTGCTACACATTCCACAGATGTGAAACAACAAAAATGATTGAAAAAAAAAAAAATGAAAAAAAAAGAGACAGAGCAGCACAATCCCCATGGGATACAGAGACAAAAGAAAGGGATGCAGGGAAACAGAGACAAAACAAGGCAAAGAGGCAAATAAAACATTACACTCTTGAGAAGACAGAAGAAGAAAAAAAATCAGTGTACTAAAGGCAAAACGTAAAATAATGAGGGGTTTAGGGATAAATGGGTCAGTAGCAAATGCTTTACAGTTCCACACCAATTAAAACTAAGTGATAAAACAAGCTAGTCAGTTTCTCCTTCACTCAGAGACACATTTCATAGCTCTTTAACAGTCTGGATCTGTCTCTGTCAATGTAATAGGCAGGATGTAGTGAAGAACTCCACAAGGACACACACACACTTCAGTTTAGCACATGATAAAAGCATTCATCTCAAGTGACTGACAATGTAACACTTCAGCTCTGCTCTTGTGCACTGATGTTTCTAGAAAATGGAACAAAAATAGTCATGTACAGTGACCTCTGACATATTAGGCAACAATTTCCATACAGTGGAAAGCTTACACTGCTTGTGTTGTCCCAAGGCCGGCTTATATGAAGTCCATTTAAAAAAGATATTGGGCATTAAATTGCCCCATCTCACTCTAAATAAAAAGGACCATCTTAAAAGCCGTCCATCCTGCAGACAAGCTAGAAAGCAGCTGGGCAGCGCTGCGAAGAGGCCCAGTGGCTAAAACCCTCTCTCATCCGAGAGACCCATGAGCACTTAAGTACCAACTAAATCCTTCCAGTCCCTTCACACACACCCCCCCAAAAAAAATATCCAGCTGTGTAAATCACAGAAAACATGCAAACAGCCATGGCTCTAAATGGGTGACTGGTAAAATGCGGCACAGCATTAGTAGTTATAGAACCAAAACATGACGACTCCCGGGCGCATTAATATGTGAGGAAGATGAGACGTAAAACCTTATAGATTACACTGATCCCTTAATGCTGACTGCCAAAAGAAACTTGTAGATCTCCCAGTATGCAACAGCTACCGTTAAACACAAGGGTGGAAACACAATCAATTACACAAGCAGAA
The DNA here is from genome assembly GCA_038501785.1 of Myoxocephalus aenaeus. NCBI lineage: Eukaryota > Metazoa > Chordata > Actinopteri > Perciformes > Cottidae > Myoxocephalus > Myoxocephalus aenaeus. The sequence continues at coordinate 1,009,593 of JBAMJR010000379.1, forward strand.
CACCCCAGTTTGATGCCATTTTTTAAGCTTAACAACACCTATCATGTTTAATTCAATCAAAGATGTGTCATAGGTATTGACTCAATCCTGGGGCTATTTTTTGGGACGTCATCAAAGTCACCAACTTAACTTCCTGTTAAGAATCAGTCCGTGTTGCTGAAGGTTTCTTTGTGACCAGTGTTCCTCTCTGTTAACTCTATTTCTCATATGTCCTCCAAATTGATCGACAGCCATCATGTTATTCTTTGGTAAATGGACTGCATTTCTATGACTCTTTCATCCAAAGCGCTTTACAATTTGCCACTCACACACCCATGCACACGCACACACACACAGACACAGACACAATTGGGATTCTATGCCTCGCATTGCAAACTACAAATTACTGCTTCAAAATTAACTGGCAATTAAATGGCAACTGTCTCCTATTAATTAAGACATTTATGTCACCAAACAAGCATTTACCGCAGGGTCCTGTAAGTGGTTTGTAATTGTGTCCTATCCCTGTATTGTATGTAGCAAGACGAACATGTCACACAAGTTTCCAGGACATTTTTAGTCAACATTAGAAATTGGAAGGACTACTGTGAAGCCATGCGTTCTTACCTTTTTCTTCTCTTTCAAGTCATACAAGGCCATAGTGGCAAATAGGGGCTCAATGTCAACCTCAAACCTATGAAACCAAGGAGGAAAAGGACATTACTCATTAAATAATAGGAAGAGAGACAGATATTTAACATACTCAACATTAGTGCTCTGGTTATCCCCTTTACATATATAAAATGTAGTACAGTAAGAGATAACAGGTTTGCACTGAGGGCTAAAGGATAGGGGATGAAGTTGCCAAACCACTCCAAGAGGAGCGATGAGTTCAACTCAAACATTTCACAGTTTTATGGGATGCAAGAAGGACGAGTGAGATCAAGGGTGAAATGCAGAGCAACTCTGTGTGTTTGTGTGTATGAATGATAGAAATAAAGAGAAAGAGACCAAATCCCACAGAGAGAGGGAGGGAGAGACGGGGATTTTCTGGAGAAGAACAGCAGCCACTGTACAGCACAGCCCTCCTCCACTCTCCCATACTGCGCTGTCTGTCACATCTACTGCAAGCCTTATTTAATGACTCAGACATTTAAGTCATAATCAGATGTGACAGACAAGAATGCACTGTATGTTAAATGCTGAGCAAAAGGTCATTTTCATAAACTAGGGGGTGTAGGAATAATTTCCCTTTAACACAGTTATCTGTTGGTTCTTTGTCCAACTTAGGGCAGCTGTTTAAATCCCCCCCACAGTATTATGAAAATGTACGACATACTTGATGGCCTGGCATCGGATCAGGATGCGGTCTCCAGTGTGTTCTTTGGGGCAGTCAGGGATGGGCCGGATCTCCACTGCATCTTCCTGGAGCACAATAGCAGAGAAAGATTTCAAACCATGCAAAAGAAAATGGAGCAGTCGTTTCATTTGGAGGAGATTTAAGATCTTAAACAAGATTCACTGGTGTAAATAAGAAGAAGAACCAGTGACAACCTCATGTCCAACCCCAATGAGCCGAAAATAGTTGGGGAATAAAGCATTGTATATATGGGAGAGAGGTTGTATGACTTGAACTATTTTGTATTGATGCTCACATTAGTCTGTCTTCTTAACAGAGACAGACCGACGTTTGCACACATGGTTCCCATATGCACGCAAGCACTAGTACAATATTACAGCGCAAGAGTACCAACCCTCTCTAGATCTCACCTCGTCGGCGGGTGGGTACAGAGCAAACAGCTCGGGGTGTCTGTACCCCTGCCGTGCCTCCTGGTTGAAGCGGTCTAGGTCCTCATGGCTGCTGAAGGCCAGCAGACCCTCCAGTCTCTGGTCCGGGGTCAAACACCGCAAGTTGAAGTCGGAGGAGGTCAGTGTGCGGCCAGAGTCATTACTCAGCCCCGTGAGTGTTGGAGACGTGACCTGGGGCAAAGACAGAGAGAGAGGGTAAGGGGTTGGAGTTGGGGGGAGGACAGAGAGAATAGGGGGGATGGGGAGAAGGAATAAAAACAAAGGATGAGCAAAATAAGGAGGTATTAAGGCAGAATATCCAGAAGGATGTTATTTAGAGAGACATTGATGAAATTGGGTGCAGATACTATATTAATGGGTATTATGACAAAGCCTGTTCTTTCTCCAGTTAAACTACATAATTATGAGGTTTGAGGTTTGAGTAAAAAAGGCATCCATACTCGACCCCATTGTTTTGTTGCCCCATAGTTAAATCTACCTAAACTAAAATACATCAACACAAATGATCAACTGTATACTCCCACAGCCTTTTATGAACCGTCGACAACATTGAGTACATTGGAAACGCAGCCTCCATGTTGTCAGCAGACACAACAAACAGCTAACAGCTAACAGCTAACAGCTAACAGCTAACAGCTAACAGCTAACAGGCATTTACGCGGTCTAGACAGCTTCGGTTTAGGCCTGGAGACAATGAAAGTCTCCTGTGTGTTTTTGCCTGATCAAGGCATGTAGAGAACACGCAACACATTGCTCATGTTTATGTTCATTTTAAGTATTTTATGTGACAGAGTGACGTGACAGGAGTCCTACAATAACATGCAGAAGCTGCTTCCATCTGTCATGCAGTTTTCTTGCTGTATTTTCACAGTTAGATACATTTAAAAAAAAAAGTCCCCAGAATGTGGGATATACGCTCATTGAATTGTGTCATACAATAGGGTGGTATGACTTACTCGTCACTAACGATATTGATGCATTGTACATTAGCTGATCAAGTTCTGTAATCAGAGATCTCCCAGCAGACTGATGGCATGCCAGGCAAACATGATGGAAGCAAAGAGGCTCACTGACCCAGAGCAACAATAGCTGTCGAAAACAAGCTTGCGAGATGCAGCATATTTTTTACATCCAAATGCCCTGCCAGCAACAACACAGGCCTGTTGGGCCAAAATTAATTAACTAACTTAACACAGCAGTGGGATATGTAAATGTACCTCTCAGACGCCCTGAAGGTGAATCAAGCCTGAGATATGCACAAAAGATGTCTTCGGCTGTAAAATATTTATGCTGCCCTTTGGCTTTTGAGAGCTCCACCTTATTTCCAGCTGTGTTGTTTGGAATATATATAAAGAATTATAACACTTGGTGAGTGTCGATGTATTGGTACCACCAACCTCAAGCACCTCATACAAATATATCCAAACTCCGACATTAACATAAACCATCCTAGCTTTAAAATCCTCTGTCCTTTGGGAAGCAACGGCAACAAAAGCACATTATCTCAAGTGATATTTAACATAACAGCTAGGAAGGACCTTTAATTCCTGTTTAGAAATAAATTAATATTAAACGGTGTTAGCATTAACTGATTGGAGCCTCAGAGGTCACTCAGGCTGGCACTGGCACCATATGAAATTAGTCAGACTCGGCTACAGGGCAGTGCATAACCTCACTGCTCCCATTCTACATCCTTCTTGTCTCTTTCATTCCCATCATCCATGAGTCTCACATCCCAGCTCCCAAACCACTGGCAAGGACTGACCGAGCTCCCAGCCTGGTGGAGCTTCACCCTGTCGGGGCTCCAATGGCGCATCACAGTAGTGCCGTTCTTTCCCTCTCTTCCCCTCCCGTGACTCTCTTTCTGGCATGTAGCTCATGGGAAGCCCGCAGCGGTAATAAGGGCCTTTTGGTCGGGGTGATTAACCAGAATTGGCAAGGAGGGGGTGACAGGAGGGGGCTGGTGAGACTGGCTGGTGGAGAGGGACGGCTGGGAGTAGCGCTCACTGGGACTTGGATTGGCTGGGACTGCCTGATGCTGGGAGCTAGGGATTTGGCCACGGTGAGACAAAAGAGCAGGAGAGAGGGATGTGAGAGAGGATGGGAACTTGGCTCAAAATAATGCCAGTCGACTACTGAGGCAGGGATCCGTGATGAAAGTAAAAGACTGAGGCATGCAGACGTAAGCTACTGATTTGAAAAACGTGGACAGCAGAATATAAACAAAAGGAATATCACAAAACAATAAACCACAACATCTCCTCGAAAGTCAAGCTAAAACACACAGAGGCCACATGAGTTAGAATTAATAATATTCAGGTTTAGTTCAGTGCAAGCCAGACAGAGTAAACTTGAAAGCGCCGCTGCAGGGGAAGAGTGATAGGAATAACAAAATGCCGTTGTGTGCACTATTAAAGCGCCCCCAGCCCAGTCTCCCACTCCTCCCTCACATTTCACATCCAGTAACCACATCGTCTCTCAAGCCTTGATCAGAATGGACTACCACACTGCTCCCACCTAATGACTTTACTCTCACAAAAGAAACTTTAACTATGTGCAACGTATTTGCATTCAAGGACAAAGCTTTTATTTGTAGTTCTGTTAGAAGTTTGACATTTTGGGAAATGCACTTACTGCTTTCTTGCCAATTTTTGGATGAGAAGATCTGGACCAGCATCATGTTTGTGAAGAAAAGTATAGAGCAGGGAGGAAATTGCCGCGGCATGGCTATGTCACTTTTTATTTTATTTATTCTTTGTAATGTGGTGCGCCCTAACCATTAGGCTATCGGGGCACACACACACACACACACACACACACACACACACACACACACACACACAGCATTTTGTTTGTTCATTCAGTACACTAATAAGAGAAGATGAAGAAGAAAAATGTTAATTTGTGATATTTAAATTTTGGATAGAGCCAGGCTACTAGAATTTCTGTTAAATTAAGATATTCTGCCGAGATATAATAATCCCCTCCTGCTCTAGCTTCACATAAGAGTGAATCATGAGAGTCATGAGGGCAAAACTTCTCAGAATGCAAATATGCGATATTCCAAGAAATAAATAAAAAATGATTCCTACATTTGGACTCTTTAAATGTATAAAGTTAATACAAATAATAAAACGTATGTCCATTACGTGTTCTCACTTTAATGGGACCTAAACAGAGGGCATAGCTTAACTGTTTCAACAACAAGCAAATGTGGAATATGATCTTATAAAACGGTCCTGATACACAACAGTAGACCGACACATCAGAAGCTAGACGGGTCTTAAGAATAGTTGAGGACAGGACTGAAACAATTCTTCACTTCTTTCCCTCTTCAGTCAGTGTGGCTACGCTGTGCACGCCATACTGCACAAGACCGCCTCTGAAGAAGGCTTTTTTAATGAGGATAATACTTCTCTTTTATTGAGTAACAAATAGTCAGAAGGTGTTTTTGTATGTTGGCTGCATTTGTGTTTCTTACTGGCTTCTGCTGGTTGTCTGGCTCAACGTCGGACTCAAAGGTCTGTTTCCGAAGGAGTTTGTTTAGGCCTGCTCGCTCCGAGTACGCACTCCAGCCATCGCCCTGGCACCTAAACACACACACACACACACAAAAGTCAACGGATACGCCTCTCTCACTTGTAATCAAACTAGACAACAAAAACAGAACTCTTACGTAACATAGTGTATTGTGAGTATTGCATGCGAGTGTGTGTGTGAGTGAGAGTGTGAGTGAGAGAGAGACAACATATCAGATAGGAGATCCTACTGTTTAATGTTTATCAGGCTCTCTCAGGCCTGATACGTTTCACAGACACGTACAACTTCTCAGACAGTTGGCACCTGTTGCTCAGTGTGACAGCTTAGATACTAGTGAGGGCATTTTTTTATTTTAAGGCTCTTTAGTTAAAATACTGCAGCGTGGAGTACATCTAGCTCTCCATTCCTAAACTGTACACTCCAAAGATAGATTCAGTTTTGTCATTTTAAGGTATCGGTCAAGGTATCTGTGTGAAAACATCAGCAACATATGCTCTACCGTTCTGAGAGCCCTGGATATTGTAACCGTTGTGTTTCTGTGGGAGACGGTTTACCTTCTCGAGACCAAAAGCCACGGCTGAATGTAACTCTTTACGCAGTCTCTCACATGTGGATCCAACTCCAGTCTACAAAGAGAGAGATGGGGAGGATGAGATGACACACATTCTCACGCCAACAAGCGTGCAGACATTCACAGACAACTGGAAACTTTACATTCCTCCTCTATCTTAATCTGTACTTCATGGTCAAGGTGCAGAACAACAGAATGCTCTGAATAAGCAGAGATAGCACATTTTTGTAAAATAACTTTAGACTGACAACATTAAAAAGGTATTTTAAAACATGTCCTCTGACATTGTAACTGCTCATTATTCTGCTATGGCATAGATTCTCCTAAAATCTATAAATTCCAGAGTTCATCTTTTAACTCTATACACATGTATGACTAAATGAAGAAATCCTTTTCGAACTTTATTCAACTTTATCTAGACTTCTGATCTTCTGCCTTATTTGTTTATGCCAAGTAAGTGACTTTTATACTTTATTTCTGTTTATCTTTTACAAAAGAAGCTCGTCGTAACTTTCACATTTCTTATAAGTATAAATATTAACTTTTCTACATAGACTTAAGAACTGACAATGCAGTGAAACATCTTTTCAGAAGGTCATTTTCTTGAACAAAAGGATGTAAAAGCAAACCAATTTAATCTCAGGGAGGATTTTTATAGTCAGGGTGGGTGAATTGTCAGAATTCCAGTGACTCACCCATCTTCAGGGACAGAGTGTCTAACAGTGCGACACTCCTTCTCCACCTGCTCCACCTTCAGGTCATCCTCCGGGAAGTCTCCAAGTTCCTGCATCAGGGCCGAGTCTCCGCTTCTCAACTGTGACGTCAGGAATTCCTCGAGGTCCAAGGGCTCCACCGCGTCATACGACTGAGGCTGCAGAGTGAAGGGATGAAGGAAGGGAAGAATTAGGACACACAGCAATGAATATCACAATATGAGGAACATATGGGTAGACGTATTAGCTAAAGTGCAGTTTAAAGATCTTTATAGAGTAGAGTGGAGAACTTCTTAAGAGTAAATGTTAACTATATGCCATGAAAGCATGCATGGAAAGCATATACAAATCACATAAAAGAGACAAGTGGCAGACTTTAAACAAACAGCAAGTTGCAACCAATTAATTTGGTGTCGTTTAAATAACACCACATACAATCAGTGTTCAAATAGACTCTTATCCTGTTTTTAAAATCTTATTTTTATTCTCAGTGAAATCATGTCATCCATTTGTTTTGCATTATTACATAATAACTAGGAATAGGTGAAACATAAATAGATAATTAATTAAATGAAAACAAAAGTTAAAGTATTATTAATATATATATATATATATATATATATATATATATAGTAATTAAAATAGGGATACATCTATTTTCTAAGGATTAACCTGCATGATTTAGAAATATAAAAGATAAATCAAGCCAACAAAGAAATAGATTATTGCTTGTGAAAAGCTATAAGGAGATTGATGAGTTTGTACAGTCCCCATAGTGCAGAGAAGTACCGAAGAAACAGGAAAGAACAGAAAGAGGTGGGACCAGACGTGTTGAATCATGATTATTTTCTAATGCATCATACCTGTAGTGGGATAAAAGACTGGAGCACAAACTAAAATAGAAACTGGAACAAACTGGTCCGTATAAGACAGCAAGGACAATTTTTCTGTGAACCTATTTTTAGGCAAAAACTATCAACCTCAAGAGCTACAGCAGATCAAAGGCAACACTGTAATCACTTTTATGTACAGTGAAAACGGGCTGAAATTCCCATTTGGGTCTTGAAATCAGGACATACTGTTCAAACTATCAGCGTACACAGTGAGACAAATTCCCACTGGCAATCAAAGGGGAAGAACAGACCCACGTTTCATCATTAGAGAGAGCTCGAAGGAAAAAAAAAAAAACACAACTGATGAGATAACACCCGGCCGGCTCCACAAACGGGAGCTGGGAACCTGCATGGAGCAGGTGTTTCTGTGAAAAGGGGCAGCAAACTGGGCAGACCGCCAATCTGATTACAGTCGGCAGGCTTTGTAGCTGATTTAGGCAAAAGCTTGGACCTAAACTTCTATCATACTGAAAGCTTCCCAAGTTATCAATCATTTGTCAAAGTCTCTCAAGATATACAATGCACAGTGTTCAGAGAGGAAAAAAATGCTATCCAAAATGAATATTTAAGCTTGTAATGGCGCACACTGTCCCACACAGGAAGCATTTGCATGACAAATGGGTCGTGTGTGAAAGACTGAGAGAAAAATACAGAGTGAAGCCCGCCACTGTCGCGCCCATTAACAAATAATATGTGCACACAGGAGCGGTAGCGATAACTGCAGCAACAAGACGAGTCACTGCTGCACTCAGGGCAAATTCCATTTGCCTTCAGACATGTTTTTGCACATCAATTCACCCAAGGGGATATTTTTCTCTGCTACATGGGTTAGTATCAGCGTCCAACGCAAGTAAGGAAGAACACACAGACAAGCCAGATGGAACAACTGTATCATTATCATGCTAAATGGCAGGTCTTCAATACAGAAGAAACCTTCAACGCCTCCTTTCTATAGAGGAGGCGCGATCTTTAACAGCGTTCTCCATATGTGCACTTCTCTGGCTCTCTGCCTCAAAGTTCAAACAATCATTCTAGCATGGCCTCTTTTTCCCTTGTCTAGTATGGAGGCTAACAAAAAAACAAATTAATGCAAATATATGCATGCATCTGATCAACGCCTGCTCTGTGGAGTCATGAGAGTAGTTTGTAAGAAACAACAGCCAAACTAGTTTGTTTCCGCTTACTCATTTTTTTATTCATGTTTTTTATTTTAAAAGTGGCGCCTTTGCAAAATGCTTGCATGCAGGAAAAAAACAATCTACAACTGATACAATTCTGTGCAGCCACATGCAACAATATATTAATAAAATAACCTTTACACATTGTTTAAATCAATATCTGCAATCACGATTGGAGCCTCAATTGCGTAACATTTATCCATTTAAAAACTTGTATCTACCAACACCACTGTTCTCAATGTGCATTGGCAAAGATGGGCAGGAACGGAAAAGACACGTAAAGAAGTCATGAGAAACATTGTCTACTGCTCCTATTTGACCCGAATAGCAATATTTAAAGACAATCAAGTTTACCAATAATCTCATTCTAAAGTATGTGTAAACGGCAGCTGTGTTCATAAGGAAAGTGGAGACTTACCCCGTGCGAATCTGAAAACTGAACCATAAAAAAGGAAGTGAACAAAATGGCGCTCTCCGGAAATAGGAACCTACACTGTGCACCTACTGACGCTCAATACTTCTTGTTAAAACGAAGCAACAACGCAGTGCACGGATCCTCTTTAAAATGATCCTCATATTCCTCGAAGCTGAGAACTCCAGGAGATCTGGGAGGAAACAATCAGCATTACCAAAAGTGGGAGAGGTGTTTATGGCTTTAAGTATAAGTTGAGCCGGATTGTTTGAACCTACGAGAAGTTTTGACAGCAGTTTGAGGCAAAGCCTCTTGCAGTTTAGAGTTGAAGGGAAAGGGGGGGGGGAAACCACAAGACATAAGAGGAAGTGACATCAAGCAAGGCGTCCCTCCATCAACCGCTGTTTCAACAGACAGGAACAGAAACCACACACACGCACACACACGCACACACACGCACACACACGCACACATACGCTGCAATCGTGTCGCTTTTTCCTCTTAATCTCTCAATTTGTATATGAAACCGACAACACTGATTAGTCAACATTCCTCATATTTAGGCACTAAAAATAGCAGGAGTAATAGAGAGGGAGAATTATGATAGTCAACAAAGATCCTCTACTCCTCCCTTCTCCCTCCTCTCAACAAACATCTCTCCCTCACCAGTGTGCTCGAGGCGACTGCTGAATAATGGGAAACTATCATCCCGGAGATTATAGTATTAAAAACCGCTCTCCCGCATCCCAAATCCGGCCATATTAAAGATTTGCCTATGTAAGCTGCAAGGTAAACAGGCCCCATCTAGCGCCCGTCGGTAGCCAAGGCGCTGACCCATATCCCAAGCAGGTTAGAGATTAACCGGGTTGCATGCACACAAGCTGGGGTGGGATGGACGGTCCAAGTACTCCTCCTCAAACCCAGTCAGCTAACGAGCTCCAGGATCATCACTGGCGGACTATCAAAAGGGCTGCAGCTCAGTTAGCCATGCACACAGATATGTCAGGAGATTTAGCGCCTAAGAGGTTTAGAAAACTTAAAAATGAGAGAGATGTAGGGCGGCAGAGAGAGAAGAACTGTGAGGGAAAGACAGGAATAGAAAAGAAAGGCAGGAAGACTGACAGAAGCGTAGATGAATGTCGGAGGCAGAGACAGAAGTTCAGAGGGTACCACTGAGAGACTCGGAGAGTAGTGGGAACAAATCCCTGCAAAGGATTACTGTGCATCATTCTGCCGGCTTGAGAGAGAGAGTAGGAATCACTCAACAACTGTCTGCTAGGCTTCCACTGAAGAGGCAAGAAAACAACCCGGCATTTATTATATAATTATCTGCAGAAACTAGGAGGTACGAGGTTACGAGCAGCGTCAGCCCAGTTTTAACAAAAGCGCGTTCGGCCGTGACTAAGTCCTCGTTTATTGCAAGAGGCAGAAATATTCCTCCTAAAAAAAATAACAATAAGCTTGAAAAGTAGACAGATGTTTTTTTGCAAAAGCAGTAACTTACGTTCGCTATGATTCAAACTATAATCTTCGGAGTCAGACATTCTCAGCACTAATGACAGTAAAGTGGATGTGAAAGATATGCTTATAGCCCCTGTGGTGGTGTGAGTGTAAACACTAAAGCTGTGTGAGTGCAGTATTAGAGCAAACCACTACGCTGTCCTCCTAGTCAGCAAACTCTCCTCAACTAGCATCACATCGCTAGTAATAAATGGAGCAGCATTGCATAAACATTTTGCATTTTTAGTCTGCTTACCTTCTTTACGTGTTGACTGAGTAACTATGTCCATAAAAAAGGACATTTGTCATTTGCAAAGTTTGCTGCTTTTTCGCATTTAGCTTACAGTTTTGCTTACTTTCCTTTCTGAAACTTGCCTGCTGTGGCACAAAATAACTAGTAATCCTTTCCGTCCTAGGTGGCCGGGAATCTGTGATAATGTGACAAATATGTGCCGGATTAAAATAACAAAGTTCTAAAAGCAACTGTGTCTTTTCATAGAGGGGAGCTCACCACATTTAGGCTCACTGAGGCCGAAGCGTTGGAGTTTGTTCGGCTGTGTTGAGTGACATTGGTCCCGCTGAAGTGTCGTCTGATCTCTGCAGAAGAATGCCTGGAACAAAACATGGAAACACATGGAAAGCCATAAGGTTGTGTGTTCAGGAGGCAGAAGATAATAGTTACAACACTAGTAGATCTTATTTGTGGGCTATTTGATTGAAAACGTCCTAAGAAATGGACATTGAAATATCAACGACCTCATAGCTTTTGTACAATTCCACCAACATGCATGCACACAGTGGATCTTAATGAGAGATGCAACAGCAATTCCACCATTGTTCCTACTCAGATTAGTTTGAATTGGTCAGTCACGGTGAGTCCATTCAAATGATTGTTTGCTCTCTCCCCAGAAGCGCATCTCTGCTGGCTGTGTAAAGGCTTTGGCAGGCTGGCAGCCACGAAGGCAGCAGAATAAATAGGTTGTTCTGATTTAAGGGTCAGACTGAGCAGGAAATCAACATGACATAGGAATGGAGTAGTATTCAAATATACTGGGCTGTTGGGGATGGTGTGTATGAGCCGGTGTATGTGCCCGTAGCCCTCTGCAAAAGAACAGAGGACAAGAACAAAGCCAGTGTCCCAATTTGTTGCCCACAATTCATCTCTACGCGACGCTGCGCTAAAGCATTGTCTATTCCTTTGCAATTAATCTACCATATCATTTGAGCCCTACCAAACTGCACAATGACTGCTTTATCCTCTGCGGTTCAACGATGAAAGGCCAGTTCTGTGTGCACAAGAATGCGTCATGTGTGTGTTTACCATTTGTGTCGATTGGTGCGTTTGTGTTATGTGTACATGCATTTCTGTGTGTGCCAACATCAAAAACAGTTTGCTGTAACTTCGCCACACACGGGAGAGTTAGAGGGCAAAGACTTAAGTAAATGGGTCACATTCCCGACTGCTCCCCCTGTGGTAAATCTCATGGGTTCATCAAATCCCAACAGCCATTGTTACGACAGCCCTGTTACTAATTACCACCGCAAACCAATAAACGCCGGGGCAATGGAGGACTGCCAGCATGTCAAAACCACTGAGGCTGCAGAGTCATGAGGCATGTTGTAAAAAGTCTCAGCGTCATGCAAACATAGGAAAACAAATTTCACCAAGTGTTTGACAGTTTGCACTTCAATCTGAACGGGGCACACTGACGAATACAACGCTCCCTATTTGAGTCTGGCGTTCATGCACGTTCCGTTTGTAACACTTTGCCGCCCCTCCTGTCAATCACAAAACATGCTGAGTCAATGCAATAACTGTATGCCGGGAAAGGTTATGGCATGGGTGGGAGAGCAGTATACAAATTTACACAAAAGAGCAAAGTCCAGCAGTGCAGCACCGTTTTATTTCAACACGTAGCTCATCCACTGTCATTTAAACGTCCACGACAATACAAGAATGAAAATAAGTCCATAGCCGTGAATGGCATGATATATAAAAAATTCATCTGGTGAAGTCTATTACGTCACACATAACATGCTGGTTTCCACTATGACCAGACGCGCACATGCACACACGCACACACTTAACCCTGATATGACTCATAGAGCAGACTGCAGCTCTGGAAAGGGGTGGTGCGGCAGGCATTTACTGCACAAACACCTGAAGTCTGCTCAGTACAAACACAGAGCCGGTTTACTAGAGCGGTACGTATGCATCGCCACGTGGAAATTGATTGTTGAGGGATCTGAATGAATGAATGAATGAATGAATATATACTTTATTAATCCCCAAGGGGAAATTTGGTGTCGGGGTAGCAGCAACTTACAACAAAATAAACAAAAACAGCAGGACGAAAGATAAAAGATATATACAATAATAATAAAAATAATAATAATAATAAAATAACATCAAAAACCTAAGGTCACTTCAGTTCAAACGCCCACTTTTTACGCCAACGTCTCAAAAAGGAATGTGCTGAGCAACTCCTTGTAACAAAATGTGTCAAATCACATAAGTCCGTGGAGCTTAAAGGGGCTGTAGTTAAGAAACTAAAGCTCCAGAAAGCTTAAGGTTAACACAAGGAATGACAATCCTCCTCACAGCCTCAACCCAGCAGGTATCTGGAGAGGAGTAGTTGACGTTGTTATGACTTCTGCCTCAGACATCTCCTGTTAGGTCTGATTGTTTCACTTTGAGATTCACGTGATTCCGATGTTATGTACTGCCGCAAACAAGAAAGCCTTTTCTTGTTTGCGGCAGTTGGGTGTATTGAGCTTGTACCCAAGGCAATTTAAACCTTGTAAAACCTTCTCATAACTTGACTTCAAAAGAAACATGCCCTTCCCTGTGTGCAGACTGAGCCGACAGACACCTCACCGCTAATGTAGTGCACTCCCTCTACATCTGTCATTGCCACTGGAGAGACAAAGCTCAACGCTCATGCATGCCAACCCATACTATTACCAATCTTACACTTTGTATTTGATTTTTTTTTTTGCATTTACACACGGGGCGTGGTTGGGCTCAGCTGCGGAGGGGAGTGGTTCAGGGAATGGGGCCGGGGATGAGGTCTCAGCCTCAGCTGAAGGCAATCTTGAATTGTGTCTCTCCCCATTAAAAAATGTTTGTAGCAACGGAGGAACGGATGGAGCGAGAAAGCAGGGTTCGGAGTCTGCCAGAGCAGCAGAGTGGACGCTGGCAGGGAGAATCGGGAGAGCGCACACCCAGCAGGCTATACAGTTCCCGCAATGAGACAAACAAAATAATAACAATAATAAAACGCCTTGAGAACCCAGATTCCAGTGAGAGACCATCATTGTGCTGCCCGAGACTCACGGGAGTAACAGAGTTACACTATTCAGGATCTGTGTCTGAAAATACCAGGAAAGTAAAACTGGAGCCAGCGCATGCTAGCAGTGCCCCAGCAGACATTATTTCATACCATGAGCAGACAAACACAGCATCTGTCATTCTCTTTAACGGGCCCCTGTCTTGGCATCCTCCGTTACATAAAACCAAAAGCTGCTTTTATCAGGAAGACAAAAAGCAGAGCTTTGGATTTTGGTGAAATTATAGAAAAAGCAGCTTGTGTCCTCAACCAAGTATATAATGTAAGATAATTCATTTTTTGTGAAACTCCTAAGCCTGAACATGTTATGAATTCTTGTCATGGATCAAACGTTTGAATGACAACAACACTTGTCCCTCTCAAGCTTTTAGCTGAGAGGACACAAAAGGTCAAGGTCATTGGTGAATAAAGGTCAAGAAGCCTGAATAGGAAAGGCTCAGTGAAGCCCATCTTGTTCTCATACAGATCTGACCCCGTCTGTAAAAACAGCTGTTATTGAAGTTGACTTCGTTGGCCTCAAACGCAGCTTCTGAGGTTTGTTTGCCTCGTCAGGTCGCGGTGCCTCAGATCTCTGAAAATGACCGTAGTGACCTTCCCCGAGAGGCATATTCTTCAACACCACTGTGTCGGGTGTCCTAAAATATAACGTGAGCAGACCCAGCATCAGAAAGTCAGTGTCGGCTGCAACTGGAGGCTCCCAAACATCTTACGCGCACAATGAAATTTTTAAAAAAAAGGCTAAGCTGAATACCTACAGCGCAGTAATAAGAATTTTAATTCCATCTCACTCTGAGATCATACTGCGCGGTTAAGGTTGTTTTCCAAAAAGAAAGAAGAGCCCTTTTCTGGCAGTGCAGCCACTATAATCACAACATCATCTTGGTCATGTTGATGGTTGTTCATTATTACAACAGAGAATAATAATGTAGTGTTGTAATCACTAAATTAAATACACTTAAAAGAGGTAATCAATGGTTCCACAATATGGTCGGGTTAGGGTGGAATCTGATGACCAATCTGCTGCGTGTATACGCAGTTTCAAGGTATCCAGGAAACCACTGTGCACGTGTGTCTGATTTCCTGTATGACCTGATGTCTCTGAGTCACCTGATTTCTTGTGTGCATAAAAACCATACTCTCTCCAAGATGATCACAAGAGCCTGATGCCAGAAATGTTTTGTCTTTCTTCATGAGATATAATTAGAATAGGCAATCAACAATAAGGACGGCTCTCTTCAAACACCTGCTTCCGGGGAATTACAACTGACCTCAAACTCCAGCTATAAAATCAGGGCCGATGAGACATCAGGCACCATTTGTTGGCACTATTATCCTGTGTTTTTTTAAATGATTTAATATATTTTTTTATATTTATAAATAATAATAATGCCAATTCATATGAGGCACATCAATTACAGCAATTACAACATTACTATGTCGTGTCATAACACTGAGTTGGATGATAATTATTCGTGAATAGAGTTTAACATCTTTGGATGATCACTTATATCATTAATTTATATATTACTAGACAACAAAGGTATGTTGAAGGTATAACTGTTAGATTAAACAGGAATATAGTAATAGTTTCCTTCACAGATTGATGGTTGTGATTTTGGCATAACCGCAGACCTGTGTCCACTGTGCTAATTAGATCGTATAGAAAAGACACTTTCTCCTATTCAAAGGCCAAAAAAATGTCATCGTTAATTCAAATGAAATAGCATTCGATAAAGCAGCTTTGTGTGTGTGACCCCACTACTTCCAGGATTTGTGAGCTATCAAACCACCTCTAATCTGTCAGTAATGCTGTTAAGACTTTAATGTGAATATCATCAGCTGCCAAACAGCTGTTTTATGTTCCTTTTGACATCGTAAATACAGTGCAACATGCTGAAGGACCACATTTTTTTAGAGGTCTCACCCCAGTGAAAACCTTTTATCATCCCCTCCGTATTGAAAGAGGCTGGCCCCTTTTTTTGTCACGTCATGCTGTCTATGGCAGGCCTGCACTTGCTGTGTGTGCATATGGTGTGTTCCTGTCAGCATTTCTGGAATCATTGGCCAAGCATTCCTCAGATTGAATCTTGTTATAAAACTGCAGTTGCAATGCTTCTCATGGCTATATTTCTGCTTAATAGCCTCCCACCCTCCCCCTCCTCAAATAGCCAAATCTATAATTTTACTTGTGATTATCTGTATTCACTCCTCCTGACGTGACTCCCACCAGGCACGTTCCTCTGCTCATCCAGGCAGTCTACTATTATCCCCATTATCACCATTATTATCAAGTCAAAAAGGGCAGGTGGCTCCTTCAGCTTGCATGTTATAGCCGAAAAAAGAAAACCTCCCCCCCTATATGTTTTCCCCTAGAAGTCCTCTCTCCCTCAGCCCAAAAAGAAACACAGGAAAAGTGGCGTGTGGTGTGCATGACAGGAAAGCAGAGCAAAGGGATGCCCCCACTGTGTGTCTCATACTATCATATGTCTCCAGACGTAATGGGTCTTGCTGCTATCAGCATCATCACGGCTCAGCTTCCTGTCAGAGGGAGGCACGCATAAACACAGCAGTCATTTGGCCCCAAGACAGAAAAAAAAAGTGGCAAAAACATTAAATTGACTATACAGGAAAAGTCATTTATCTACGGTTTCTGTAGGGTATTTCTAACACCCCATCACTCAAAAAGGCCACCAACAGGCACACAAGGCTTAACAGATGTCATTAACCAGAGCCCACAGGAAATCAGATGTAACTCAATCTGGGTCCGCCTGCCGCTAAAGAGGATTGAACGACAGCGGGCCCCACGTCCACAGCTGTCCCCACACCTGTTACCATATGCTAGTAAGTAGTAACGCCATGTTCAACCCCATCCCTGGACTATCTAGTGTTCAGCAACCTGCTCACCCAAAACTGAACCCTGCGCTACACCATCGTGTTTTCAATTTTTTACTTGACATATTCTCTCACACCTCTTTGCCATTCCCCCTTTTGAAGGGCTTATTAAGAAACAGACATTTCCTGATATGAAACCGTCGTGAACAAAAAAAAAAAGGAAAAAAAGCGAAGTGAAACCCGAAGCAACACAGTGTAGTGTCCACGTGTGCAGGATTTCCTTCACACTCCATCCTGATAGAGAGACCGAGAGAGGAACTGCTCATATAGAAAATGTAAAAGGCAGACAAAAGAACATTCCTTATTAATTCAACCCTGAAATAACACCTCCACAAATATGAGCTGCGTTAATTGAAGAGGTTTTCCAGCCTGTAACATATTGAATGGCTTAGTTCCAAAACATGTCCACTGTTCCTCTTTGTCAGAGCGGTTTGTTTGTGTCTGGCTTTTGTTGCCATGATTATCGATAGGTCGTTTCCCCTCAGAGAACAAACCTGCAGTTTGATGTTGGATCATGGTTTCTACAAATGACACACATCGGGGCGTCCTAGTGGCCGAGGTGTTTAAGGTACTGACCATGTAATCACGATGTCTGTAGACCTTTGTTGCACAGCATCCCTCCCCTCACCCCCCTCATATCTTCTCACTACCTAAAATGAACCACCTTTGAGTTAGAGTCCATTTCCAGGAGGTATTGACATTATTTTGTGTGTGCCAAATGCTGCAGCATTACAACACCACACAAAAAAGATAGTTGAATACTACATAATACTCTATTCAAAAGGTTGCTGAGTCGATATACAAGTATTTCACATTGAAAACCAACAGTTTCCTGACTACAACAACCGTTTGAGAAATCACTATCAACAAGTATAAATTGTCTCTTGCATCATCGCTTACTGGCTGTGCTTTTTAACACTTTGCAACCACACATTCCACAACCCCATGCTTTGCCACAGCATCTATCAACCAGCCCCTCTGCTGGCTCATCACTGGATTCAGACTGTGACCCCAAGATCCCTCAGCAGCTGAGCTCAGCTCTGCACAGCACAGCACGGCGCCAGGATTTCTCCTGGATATCAAAAATAAGGGATTGGTAAATTCACTGTGGTGGTCGGTGGTGGTTGAAGGATGTCATCACTCACAAAAACACAAAAACATTTGCTTTTGAGTCGTTGGAGACTGCCGACAGACAAAACATAGAATCTGAAGACGTCATCTTTCCAAAGAATCAAGAAAACAGCTAGCAGATGGATCGGTCATTTCGCTACTTGCTGCTCTACTTTAAACCACTTTTCGGAGTCATTTTTGCATGACTTTTTCATCGTCGGTGATGCATTCAAATGACATAACATCAGAAAGAATACTTTGTTAAAAAAGGTTTAGATGGAACACTTATGAGGGTGTGTAAAAGCTGCAGAAACAAGAAAACTGATTGTTGTTTTTTTGTGTTAAGAGTGCTTTAAAGAGAGGATCAAAGTGGATTAAAACAGTGCTGCTTCTGGAGTATGAAAGTAAATAACTATATCCCACCATCTCAAAGTCTGACACCTAAAATGTGCATCAAGGCCAGCACTCAGAGGGACCTGCACAGAAGAAGCTTTACAGTAGGCCCACATGGCTGTGCTGCTTATCATAGGAAGTATATGAGTCGCACTATAGAGGAGGCACAATAGACTTCCATGTGCATACTTCCTCCACACCTGGTCAGTGTCACAGCAGGAACTAGTGACCACATCCCTCCTCATTCATAGCAGCTCCAAACGGACCAGTCGGACCTGACACACCACAGGAAATGATCATATTAGACACCATAAATATAGTCAGCGTCCTCGTGGGGAGGAAATGATACTAGACATGGTTGTGAGGCTAACTGTGTTCACACGGCTGTCACTAATAGTTAGCTAGCTAGCTGTGTCCTGTAATAACTCCTGTGAGGAGAAAGTTGGGGAAAGTTGCTATAGCTGCTTCTTATCCTCCGGGCTACCTTTTTATTTTGTAAGGAACCTGCAGCATTAACATTCATAACATGTGGCTGCCTGCTCCGCTGTTGAATCCTCTCCAACTGTCAACACGGAGCTCCCTCCCAACCCCGACCCTCCCGGTGCCTCTGGGAAGGCAGCGAGATTTCACTCACTCCTCAAACTAAACCTGCTACCAACATAAAAAAACAAAACACGGAGCTAACCCACGGGACCTTGTACCTGTTGATTTTGAGAGCGAAAGCCCGTCGCTCGGCGCTGTTCAGAGAAGCCATGAGCGGGGGGTCCGAAGTCCGGTTCAGCGGCGTGGTGCTCCCGGTGTTTCCTCGCGGTTTCTCGCCGCCTCGCTGTCACCGACGCGCCGCCACCTCTCTCGCTCGCTCGCTCTCCTCGCTACAGCTCAACTGTCATGTCAACACTCATCTTTGGCCGCGGCGGCTTTCCTGGGTGTCAACTTCCGCATTTGATTTGAGCCATCCCGTAGAGAGAGAGAGAGAAAGAGAGAGAGAGAGAGCGCGAGGGCGGGAGGGGATGATGGGACAGATCTGGATGAGACGCGCGCGCTCCCTCGCTGCCGACATAAGCTTTGTGTTGACAAGTTTCAGTCTCTCTCTCTCTCTCTCTCTCTCTCTCTGTGAGTAAGTGAAGGTAAAAGACACACCAAATCCAGTTTATAATAATAGTTTGTAACGTTAATATTGAAATATACCTACTCGTAAAAGTAGGGGGAAATTGGATCAGTTGTAACAAATATTACGTAAAATCTAGATTTAAGACATATTTTTTTAAAGGCCGAGCCTGTATAACCTAATAAGAAAAGAAGAAAAAAATGCTCTTCTAGTAGAATGAGTTCTAAAACCCTAAAATGAGTTCGTTATCTTTTCACTTCCCGTTCCCCCGGCTGGAAGTCAAAGGGTGTTTGTTGAGATGCCTGAAGAGATTTGACCGTTTTGTTCTCATAACTGTCATAAACTATTTTTGCAAATACCCTGCTCGTGAACTTTAGTCAGTAACGTGGGCTTTTTACTTGTGCCGATTGCATTTACGCTTATTTAAATGATAAAAGTGGTGTTATATTTGTGAAGATTGCTTCGCTGATCAAAGCGTGTCGTGTATGCGTGATATTAGAGGCCTCTGTGTGGTGTTTCATAAACCTGAGAATGCTCGTGACGTCAATGTTTTGTTCCTCACAATCAATGTGCTCCTTCAAATTAAAAGATGTAGCCATAATTGTCTTTTAAAGGAAAAGGAAAAGACATCCATTGTATTTGAAGGACAACATGCAGGCTACATACAGATACACAACACATTAATACAGGTGTGGGACTCAAAATGTGAACTATAGGTATGAGTTCATGTACATGAGATAGTTAGTAACGTCAACTGTCAAATAAGAAAGCGTGCAATTCCTGAAATCTCATGTTAACATAGTTTTCAACTATACCACAACCATATTGCAGCATTCATTCATTTCAGTTACGGTTTTTGGTTTTCCAGTGGCCCCATCTAGCCCATCCTCCTCTTTAAAAGGTTTCTGGGGTCACCACTGCTTCATTTATAAATCCAGACTGAAAAATATGCCATTGTCACTTCAAAAGTTGATCTACCACAACAGAAGTGTCCCACTTCACCCAAAAGTCCATTCTCAGTGAAAATGCACGGAGGTTTGACGTTTTTTTTTTTTTTACAAAACCCTTCATTACACATCAGTACAAAAATATCCTTTTGTACAAGTCTTAAACTCAGATTTAAGGTGAGTGAAGAAAAACTTCAGCAGATGCATGTGAAAACCGCCTGTTATCGTGTCAGACTCTGCACATACGTCGTTCTGCACAGTGAAGCTCAGACGGAAGTGAAGTTATTAAAAGTAAAAACACGTTTTAGAGTGGAAGTAGAGCTTAAAGGTCAATCTTGCACAGGGGCCCGCCGGGAGCTTTCTACCCAGTGATGTCATCAAACCATTCTTATTCCAGTTTGAGCTTTAAGTCAACACGTTTTTAACTAACAGACGAGGATACTACCTGGGGGCCTAATGCTGCAGTCAAACCGGATTTTATCAGGTGAGATTCCCACACATGCTGTGTTTTAAAGCCGGTTGGACAGGACTAGCGGTCTAACAACATTATTAAACAAGTTATAAATGAAACAGCTTCTTATCACACTCTTGATTATCAGTTCTGTCCTTGTTCTTGTACCGAGCTGCGTCCCTTCTTCTCTTCTGTTTTTATTGTTTTGCTGTGCAGTGACAAACCTGTGCATAAACTTTTACTTACCCATGTTCTTTATAAAATAGTATATCTTGTAGAAAGTTAGAAGGAGCCATCTCCCACCAATACCCATTTAGGCTTTGCACAACAAGCCTTTGACACAACAATCTGTTGCGTAATCTCTGAAGGGTGTTCTGCAACAGGCCTGTAATATTCACATCTATAAAATCCAATAATTCATATTATTAGTTAAACGTGGGTTTAACTTGCTGTGAAAGGCTGAACTCCTGCTCTGAGAAAGGTGTGGGGAAAGTATACTGCTTTTTATTTACAAGTAAGCGTCATGTATTATGTAGTCCCTCCATTAAGTTCACAAAATATACATCACATGCACATAAAGACGCCTTATATAATTAAATGAGCTATCTGGAAAAACAATTTATTTTGAATAATTGATAGAGGCTGTGAGTTTACACTTTGTCTCTCTCCATTTAAATAATGACTTTAACAGGATATCCTACAATCAGCCTATGTGTATTATTTCCCAAGGGACATTGTACGTTTTGTAGTACCTTAAAAGAAAAACTTTGAGCGTTTACATTCAGGGCGCACACTCTAACGTCCAATTCAATAGACCTGCCATCACCTCATTGTGTTTTTTCTTGGCAATATTATTGTCTGTGAACAATGTTCATTATTTGTGCTTTTTTATATACTATAACATGCATGCTCCTTTAAAAAAAAGATAAGACTGAAGGTCTCTGGTATTAGACATTGTGTTTATAGTTTATATTGGTGTGAAGTATTTTTTGCCAGGCTATTCCTCTTATTAACATATTTGCCATAAACAGGTTTATGTCGCCCTCTTGTGGATGATACTTGTCACTACATCAAATTAGTCGTCCCTGAGAAATTGCAGCTAGAACGGACAGAAACAAAAACAAAAAAACGTATTTATTGTCAAAAAAAAAAAATGTAATCCTTCATAATCTCTTCGTCGGTTGACCAATATTATTTAAAAACCCTCTTCCGGTCCTGGAGACTTTCTGTTCCGACCAACGTGAACGAAAGCGGAACCTTTGTAGCCGAGTCCGAATCTGAACGGAGCCTCTTCGGTGTCGCACGCTGTCAAAACAGAAATCAACAGCAGTGGAGAAGATATCAGATTCGGTGGAAACTTTAAATAACTGCATCCATAAGAGGAACATTAAGGTAATTCCTGTACAGCCTCCGCTATAGTCGGGGTGTCTCGCTCTCGTGGCGCAGTGAGCGACATCACGAGGAGATTAAGTCCATGTTGGCTGCGCTCACTCCGTGAACTCACTCTCTTCACTACTACGATACTGAGGCGGCTGTTGTTTTAACGTTTTCTGTGTTGTTTAGGATTCCCATCTTTATGACAGATAATTAACCCGACTAAGTATCTAAAACATGTGTATATGATGCTTTTGTTTTCCTCTCCCTTTCATTTGTGTGTGTGTCTAATCCCACGCGCACGTTGATGTACTTGAACGTGTTTCTGTGCTGTTTCCTCAGGTCCAGCTTGTCATTTCTGGTATGGATGGCACGGTGATGGAGGAGGAAGATGACTGCCCGGAGTTGGTGCCCATCGACACCCCGCCGGGTCCTTCTGCAGAGCAGATACCTGTCACCATCATCACGGGCTACCTCGGTGAGAGCCTCGCGGCTTTAAGGAGGAGATTATAGTCTCAGACACGTGTCTCACCTCGACCAAGAGCTGCTGCTGCTGCTGCTGCAGGGTGTTGTTGTTGTTGTTGTTGTTGTTGTCAGCCTTATGCTTCCTCATCGCCTCTATGTGTTTTTTGTTTTCATTGTAGGAGCTGGAAAGACTACACTCCTGAACTATATTTTAACAGAACAACACAGCAAGCGGATTGCTGTCATCCTCAATGAATTTGGAGAGGGTAAGCTAAAATAATGTCCTTCAGAGAAATACAAAATGGTAGTATTTTTGTGTGTGTTCATCTCAAGAAAAGATGCTTCAAATGAGGTATTATATACTTGATGCCAGGCTGATGATTGTTGTGTCACTCCCTCAACTTTCCACAAGAGAGCAGCATTGTAGCAACTTTGCCTGCAACTGAAAGAAGCTCATACTTGTGTGTGTTTTTTTTACTATGGATCCAGAGTTTTTAAGGCTGAACAGCAATAAGGCATCTTTGGTAGAAACGAGTGTCTTTATCAGCTAATCCCATTCTGTTTTTGTCTTCCTTCGCCATCCTCCGCCTGCAGGGAGCGCCCTTGAGAAGTCCCTCGCCGTAAGCCAGTCAGGCGAGCTGTATGAGGAGTGGCTGGAACTGAGAAATGGCTGCCTCTGCTGCTCTGTCAAGTATGTACCTGTAGTCCTGTAGGTGTTGGAGTGTTGATTCAAATAGAAATACATTAAAGGTTAACATTAGCTTTGCCTGCATTTCAAATAAATTCAGACAGTTTAAAATCTTCAGTTAATGTCTCACCTTTTTACATATGTGTATGAACTGCTGTGCTAATGAGATTATAAATTCACGAGGTCATGTGTTATGGTTATTTTCTTGAGGTATATTGTATGTCTGTCGTCCGGTTCTTAGTTGGTGTCTTTTGTTGCCATTTTGTTCAAAAGCTCTGCTTACAGCATTTTGAATCATAGTGTCTGTTCTTTAATTCTTTAGGGACAACGGTTTTAAAGCCATCGAGAACCTGATGGAGAAGAAAGGAAAGTTCGACTACATCCTGCTGGAAACCACAGGACTCGCTGATCCAGGTACCGACTCTGCAAAGTTTAAATAGGAGCATTAATCTTAAATATCTCTGTATTTGATAGTTTTGTTTGTTCAAGTTCTGGCGTGGGGATCATATAGTTCTCAAGTTATATGCCTCCTGTTGAAGCCTCATGCAGCCACCAGCTGTTTCACTAGGAGCTCACAACACAGACATTAGACAGTCAGCCGGCAGACAGCATATCATATTTTATTCAAGAAATGAGAGGACAATGTGACTTCTATAAGATACCGACATTCCTGCATTCCCATATTAAACAACTGAACTGTTAATGCCTCATATTCCACATAAAGATTGACAAACTTCTAAAAACGGCTGCTATCAACAGCAGAGTGGACGGAACTAACCAAGCAACTAACCGTGGTCTTTACAAGGTTAATTGCTTTAATTGTACAACAGAGTTTGAAGTTGTTTTTGTTCAGTTTTTAGTCCCAAACAAACAACAACAACTATATTATATGTGGATGATGAATTAAGGTGATCACAGCCTGAGAGAGGAAGCTCTGAAGTATGTTGGTACGGCAGCTGACACGGCAGCAAGGTGGACGGGCTGTGGGTTTGGAGGTTATTGTCTCCTAATATCCTTCTGGGCTCTTTGCAGGCACCTCTTGTACCCAATATCACTGAAGCTCGGTAGATGGGTACCAATGATGTGCTGCACATCCCATCCCAGTTGGTAGTGTTTCCATTCAGTATTATAGACACTATCTGGACCGAAACAGACAGGTCTGCAAGGGAAAAATGTCTTCAAAGATGAAATATGTACATCTATATGTCTACTTGATCGATGTGCAGATTGTTACTGCTCTTTGGTACAGTGTGTTTTATTGTTTGTTCTTAATAAGTGTACCCAGGACTCACTGGATAGCACTTTTGAAATGAAGTTAATTGAATTGAATTAGTATAAATGATTTGTTTATGTGTTTTTGAACAACCGGCAAGCTGTCTGCCATGTTGGAGTTAACTAGTGAATGTCCACTGATAATATCACCATTCTGGACAATACGTAAGACTTAAGACTCTCTCTGCTAAGTGTCTTCTGTCTTTTCCTGTTGCTCAGAACGACTTATTCCCGGCACAATATTTAGGAACGATTTATGGATCAAGCGAAGCCTTTTTCTCTCCGTGTGTGTCTCAATGATGGTCAAGCGTCTGAAGTGAAACCTTTTGTAACTCTGAGGACCTGACTTGTGTTGTGGTGACAGAAGCATCCAAAGAGCCTATTTCCATCAGGGCAGCCCCCCCCCCCCCCCCACCACCAAAAAATACAGAGTTGTCTGTTCAGCACTCAGCTTTAAATCAGGAAATCAATAGTAGGCCGCTACCGGGCGAGCGCCGTGACAGTCGGGGCGTGTCGCTAAGCGACAGGTGTCAGGAGGAGGTAGCGGCGTGTGCAGACACACACCACTCGGCCTCACAGACGGAACCGACAGAGCGCGCTCAGACCGGGGCGGCTGTCCTCGCTGCTCCGCCGCGTCATTGGCTGAGACAGGCTCGTTATCGACCAGGACAGGTCTGTCATTGGCCCTGGCAGTGCTGTCAATCATAAGGGCTCCCTGGAGGATTCTCCTCTTCCTTCCAGGAAGAGGTTGGATGAGTTGCGTGAAACATGCCACTCAAAAACTGTGTTTTCATTACGCACCTATCAAATATTTACAATGCTTTCTTATTCTCGATTGGCATTTTGACAAAAGTGCATTATGTGAACAAGCTGTGGCTGGCACGGCAACATAGGGTCTTGTAATAACCGCGTCCACAGGGAGATGGAAACAAACCAAATGTACCGGCAGGAGATAAACAATTGAAAGCTTCTGATATTGGTTTTATCTGCTCCACAGAGCTCCGACAGAGCTTCAGAAAAGAATGCAATGCTGACTTTAAAAACAAAAACTCAAGACAGGGATGTCATAAAATACAGTTAATTCACTAATGTTGAAATGGTTACATTGCTTATTGCTATTACATTAATCCTATTGATGCTTATCAAGGAAAGATTGCAGCTTCTCAAATTTAACGTTTTTGCTGCCTGTCTGAATGTCCAGCGGCTTTAAGTAATTGGAAGATGTTCCCTTGCACCTGGGAAATTGTGACGGGCATGTTTCACTATTTTCTGACATGATATTGACGTAAATGATAAATTGAAGGCAGTTCTTTGAATTAACCATAACAAAAAATTATTGTTTGCATCCATAAATAATATAAATAGTATAAACGTATTAGCAATATGACATAGTTGGATATTGCATTTGATTTCCCCTCCAAAAATGTAATATTTAATATGATTGTAGATTGGCTGTTTAAACAGATGTAAAACATTTGACATCATCAGTCTTCTAAATGAAACAGTGTATACTTAATTACGACAGTGTAACATAGCAGGGGACTGCATATTTATGCCTTTGCTTTATTATTTTTGAAGGCCTCTTGAGAAAATATAGTCTCAGGAGTGCATTTATGGAGAAAAAAAAACAAGACAAAAAGGAAGAAAACGGCCCCTACTAACGTTTCACTTCTGACATTTTGAAAAGTTTGGGTTTGTATGTGTTTCAGCCACGTACTATCTAACATACAGCTGATGTTGTTTGGCAGGAGCCGTGGCCTCCATGTTCTGGGTCGATGCAGAGCTCGGCAGTGACATCTACTTGGACGGTAAGATACTCGTAATGACACAGCGTGTGTTTTTATATCATGCAGCCGAACCGGTGGTGGGGACACTTTTTGCTTGAAGAAACCATTCATTTTGGTGCTGCCATTTAAAGACATACAGATACATGGAAGTGACATACTGTGTGTGTGTGTGTGTGTGTGTGTGTGTGTGTGTGTGTGTGTGTGTGTGTGTGTGTGTGTGTGTGTCGCTCCTCACTAAATACTCAGCTGTCCGCTCTGTTGTGACAGGCTAGCAAACCAAAAGTGGACTTCCAGTAACTCCGAGAAAAGGGCTTTAGACAAACTGACCAAAATAAGCACCAAAAGGCGCCATTCAGACCAGAATGTGCACAAGTTGTGGACCAACATTTGATACTCTGATCCCTTCGTTCATCCTAGGCATCGTCACTGTCATCGACGCCAAGTATGGACTTCAGGTATGTGATAAGAAGATGTTCAAGAAGCCTCTTATTTTTAGAAAAAATGCCATGTTTGTTGCTGAAATGAATCAATGGAAAATGAAACCACAACAGTTTTGCTTTCTGGTTCAGGCATCTTAGATACATTAAATATATATATGGGTTTTGGACTTAACAAGCACTTTAAAGTTGTCGCTCTAGACTGTGTTCCATTGGGATGTGCATATTTTGCATTTCCTTGACATTAACACATGATTAATCCATTGATTTTTTAAAAACCCTTCTCTGTATTGAAAGTACTCATTGTTGCATTTAAGCATCTGCAGTGTTTCCCCTCTAAGATATAAACCACTAAATTGGGCTTATTGTGACTTTCACTCCAAAATAAGCTGTTAAACTTGTGAGAATTTTCCCACGTGAATAGCAACACACACACACACACACACACACACACACACACACACACACACACACACACACACACACACACACACACACACACACACACACACACACACACACATCCTGCCCTCTCTGTGGTATATAAAAGGAACAGGACAAGTGACACCTAGATAATGGGCTCTAATTTGAAGGTGTCATACTCAGTGAGGTGACACATTTCATGGCCTGTAGGTGCTGCTCTGTCTTCTCATTGGAGAGAGGCGAGATGAAGGAAATAATGACAGAAGGAAGGAGAGGATAACTGATAGTGAAGGAGTAATAGATATCTGAGATGTGACCATTGTAATAGGGCTGTCACATCCACTCACCTGCCTTTCCCCTCATCTGTCCAAGAGGTTTTTCAAGTTGGCCTCACACCTTCTGAAAGTCCTTTGTCTCTTGCTACAGAGGTCGTAGACAACAAAGAAAAAGCAGCAAGTTGCCATTCGATTAAGGCTCTTTTAAAACATTTTGTCATTCATTCCTTCAGAGATGAAGCGGTGATGATGTGCGCAGTGACAGATTAATGTCAGATTGACGCTCAGGGGTCATGACCCAGATTAACGCCTCCTGCTCTTTCTGTAGTTACATATTGAACTGTTTTGAAGAAGCATCCCCAGTGCACAAAAGTCACAAAACATAGGCGGAAAATGAAAAGTCATCTCCAGTGGATTCGTGTGTTGAGAAAGTCAACCACTTCACAAAGATGGATGACAGGCCTTTTCTTTTACCAATTTATCTGTCACATTTCATGTTGGCTGACGCAAACACTCGCTGGTGTATTTTATTTACATTTTTCCCGAGAATGTGCTCTTAGTTTTAGGCTCAGCTTGAGCGGTCGTCTTTTTCCTTTCATTTTCTGGTTGCATGTGTAAGTTATGTCCACCGTCTCTGCTTTCTGTAGCAACTAACAGAGGAAAAAGAGGATGGACTCGTCAATGAAGCAGCCAGGTATGTTAGCTGTATATATTCATTTTTTTATCATTAATTTGACGGTTTGGGATATACACATATTCACCTACTTACAAAGAGAAACCACACTGCCGTTTCTACACTTTTTTTTATTTTTTAGATTAAATAGTCCAGATAGAACATCTTATTTAGTGAGCCAAAGAGAAGCTGGCAGGTGGGTTTGGACAGAGCCATGCTAGCGGTTTCCCCCCGTTTCCAGTCTTTGTGCTAAGCTAAGCTAACAGACTGCTGGTGGTAGCCTGAGCATGAGCGTGGTGTTTCCCATAATGCCAAGCATATGAGACGCCACACTGCGTCTCATAACACGTCGTTGATCGTACTCCTGCCACCCGTCCGTCCGTCTGTCTGTCTGTCTGTCTATCTGCCCGTCTGTCTATCTGTCTGTCTGTGTCTCCCCGGTCTCTCTCTGTTTGTCTCTTCCAGCAGCTGTGTGGTGGTGGTGTTGTTGTTGAACAAATACTCAGCTGAAGAAAGACCAATTGCATGACCCTTTGCATTCTCTGTCTTTGTTTGTGTTTTCACCTCCAAACTAAACAGCGCTCAGCTCCTATTTGAGTCTGGCATGCGCCGCCCACCGGCACCCACGGAAACTCACACACTCACAAGTTATCACGTTACGAAACTCGAACAAGGCGATGACGGCCTCGTTAGAGGATTTCTTTAGACAGGATGTTTAAAAAAATTACGATCGCACAGGAGTTCTATAGACTGTATTGACTTAATGTTTTATTTTATGTCTTTTTTTTTAGGCAGATTGCCGTTGCTGACCTGACCATAATCAACAAGACGGACCTGGTGAATGAAGAGGAGCTCGGTCAAATCCGAGAGGCGGTCAGGTCAGCTTCACATCTCCCTTTTTCCAGTACAGTAGTATTCTGCGTTTCTATCCGTGCTCTCGTGTTTGAGCTCCTTTTGTAACTTTGGGGTTTGTAAATTACGGCGAGAAGAACAGAGGTTTAAGGGGATAGTGGAGACGGAACCACGTCCAATTTGTCCATTATCTAAGTGTTAAACTTTTTTTCCCTTTCACTTCAGGTCTGTAAATGGTCTGGTCAAGATTCTAGAATGCCAGAGGTCAAGGTAAGTCCCCCCCCCCAAAAACAAAGAGAAGATATTTCTTTTGGACTGTGTGTATGTAACTTTGTACCAGGTTCCCTGCTTAGTTTGAACTCCACGTGCTGCTCCTGCTCAGATCTTTATATCAAAGATTAAGCCGTTCAGGGGTGACATCGCTCAAGAGAAACACACACACACACACACACACACACACACGTTCACATAAACAAACTGCTGCACCCTGAATAAACACTGAACCTTCAACGGTGTCCAGTTACCCACAAGTCTTTGCTCTCTGACCCTGGGTCTTCAAGTCGGGGTGGTAGTGTGTGTGTGTGTGTGTATGTATGTGTGTGTGTGTGTGTGTGTGAATGCGCGTGTGCATATACGTGTGTGTGTGTGTACGCGCCCTCTGTGTTAGCATGTTGTGTGTTGTCGGGGCCCAGGTAGCATCTGGCTAACACAAGCCGTGTGTTTCAAAGGTCTGGGTGTGTGTCAGATCTGCTGCTGCCACCCCACAGAGTTCAGACCAGGGTGAGCAGATGAAAGACGCCGTGCAGTGAGGGGTTAATCGGAAAAACATTCCCACAACTTTTTGAGCTCGAGTCGGTTCAATCGTTTGCCCTGAATGTTAGTTTTAGGTAACTTATAATCAGTGATCTTCTTCCACAGGGTGAATCTCTCTGAAGTGCTGGATCTGCATTCCTTCGACAGTAAGGACGGAGCAAAGTGAGTCGATTTTGTCCCCTTTAGGTTCATGTACAATGTATTAATTAGAACGTTAAAATACTCTATTTAACGACCAAGAGATTTACTTCTAAAAATACAGTACTTTATTTTCAAGCCTAATATCAATACTGATATTTGAATCAGCTATCAGCTCATATTTTACATTCATGAGGATCCCTGAAACTTTCCCAAAACTGCCCGTGCTTTCTGACAGACAAGTGATGAAGCGATGACAATGTTTCTAAACTACATATAAAGAAATGATCACATATTTATTATTTTTTTTTTTAAATGAAAAAGAAAAAAGGCAAAGACTGTATGGTACAATCTCAAAAAAATAATGCAAGTAGTTGTCACTTTGCTCATTACTGTATGTTTGAGGCGGATACCAATGTCGAAGGATGTAACACTTGTTTGTATATATATATAGATTAATGATATGATATACTCTCTTTCACACTTTTGATGAAAGTATATGAAGAAGAAAGAAATTTGACTTTTCTCTCTCTAGTGGACCAAATATTAAATGGCAGCACTGATTTCAAAGTGCCTTGAGCATGTCTTTGGCATTTCTTCACTGCAATTTCTTATCGGTTGGCATACTGTATACTCCGATACCAACGTGCCCGCTGACAATATAGTGCCCGTCGTGTTCTATCTGAAAACTTGCACTGGAAGATCAAGACTTGTTAGACTGCGCTGACAGCCTTTGTTGCTCGTCGGTCCGAACGGTGTACCCAGCAGTCTTTGATACTGTTGCTCATCATGTTTCTCTCTAATTAACACACTCTTTTATTGAGCGTCCCCCTGTTACACCGCAGGGTGGTCATCATATTGTATCCCCTGTAGAATGTCATGCTCATGAATAGAGTCAGTGTTCATCCTTTCATGTGAATGAAACGGGCCGCGGCGTTAAAGCTCTCTTACATGCCCTCGGTCAGTGTCTCTGAGACCAGCTGCGGAGGATTAGAGCCGTGTGTGTCCACTGGCTCCCGAGGAGTCCCCCTTGTCCCAACAGATAGCTCCTTTCCCCCTGCCTTTGAGAGTCCAAGCCCCTCCTCCCCTCCATCCCACGCTGGCTGTTTGAAGCGGCCCCCCGCCGCTCCGCCTGTGTGGTACTAACAGCACGCAGGGCTCAAGCTGCTGGACGCTGCATTTAGCCTCCTTGTGAGGTCAGAGAGAAGGGGGAGGATGAGGAGGTCCGACGGGGAGAACAAGGGCCGGAGTTTGTTTGGGGGTGGTGGTCGGTGTTTTGTAGGATTTAATTGCCGTTTCTAAAGTTTTCAGAGCTGTGTCATTAGGCACTGATACAGCATGCAGTGTATTATACTGCGAGACGGGACACAAAAGCCGGTAGAGCAGCAGAGAACGACCTCTTGGTTTGTGAGCTCTAAAGATTCATGCAATGCTCAGCACCGGTTGCTGCATCCTGCGTGTGTGTGTGTGTATGAGAGCGCTGCATCCTGAAAAAGTAGACTATAGTTGTCTAGGATCAGTCCAAAAACAATAACCTAATGAGCCAAACTACTCCAAAATATCAGCCGCCAGAATAGAGAGCACACAGTCTCTGCAGCCATATTTAAATACTGATAATAATAATATAAGAAACTTTTAATTATTCGGTCAACCTTTCTATTGACACAGGGTGTAATTACAGCTCCAAAAAAGAAAGAAAAGTAAATGCCATAAAATCCCCAAATGTAGCTTGGGTCAGTCCATCATGACTCAATGTGCAAAAGCAGCCATGTAGTACAGCCTACGGATACATCTGTAAAATCATATATATATATATATATATATATATATATATATATATATATATATATATATATATATATATATATATATATATATATATATATATAATGCCTGAATTTATTTACAGTAATAAATGCAGCATGGTTGTCCTTTGTGACGTTTTAAGTGGAAATCACACTGGACAAATATGTGATATGATGTTTATCGTTTCTCTCCTCTGAAAAGTCTGGCAGAGAAGCTCCAACTGGTGAAAGACACGAGGCCTCATCTTGACAAGGTATTGTCCGTGTGCTCCGAACGCCGTCCAGTGCATTCTTTCATTTATCCACTGCCGATACTTCATGCATCTCTTATGGTTTTCCTTGTTGTGTTTGCTAATTTATTTCAACACGTCATTTCCTACAGGATAAAGGGAATGCATTCTCCTGAGGCTAACATTGTGCCTTGCATTCCCCCAGGCTGTGACACTGGAGTGAAAACTCCCTCCCTGCTTTGGTTTTTGTTTGGTGATCGACTTCAGGCTTTTGATGTTTCCTTGTAACCCAGTCTCGGTTCCTCCGCGGCATCATAGACATTCAGTAGACTGGGCACACTGGGTTGGCTAGACTGACCAGAGTCTTTGCTTCGTGTTATGGCTTTGCAGTTGTTTGAAACAAGTACAGATGTCATCCGAAGTCCTATACAGACCATGTTTCATCGATCAGATATGAACGGGGAAACCTCTGGTGTATCATTTTATAGCAGAAGACAATGTATCTCCAATATCCAAGCATCAGTTAAATCCAGCTCTCTAAATTCGGAAAAGATATTTATTCCGGGATTAGTCCCATACCATTTGTCTTGATGCTTTCATCAGACCGAATGACTCCTCGCAGCAATTAGGCCTCATCTTGTGCTTTAAACCCACGAGCTTTTATCACAGGATGAGGAGAGATGAGGGTTGTTTGTGTGGGTAAATAACGGCATTGTTGTCTGTTTTCTCCAAGTTCCCTTTCCCGCATGAAGCTCAATCGTCCCTCCAAACCCTCCCCCTTTCCCTCCTCCTCCTCTTCCCCACGTTGCTCTTTTCATGTAAATGAGAATGCTGTTTTTCTGTTGTTATACCAAATGACAAGGAAGTGTGTAACCTTAACACTCCAACACAAAACCCCCAAATATCTACAAAGTGCCCTTTTAATGCTGTAAGGAAGTATAGAGAGGAGTGTGTGTGTGTGTGTGTGTGTGTGTGTGTGTGTGTGTGTGTGTGTCTGTGAGTGTGAGAGAGAGAAAAAGAGAGAGAAAGGGGGATGCAGGCGGATAAAGAGAGGTTTCAGGTGCCGAGTGGAGTTGTGGTTTTTGACACGGTCATTGACAAGTCATCAGCCGGGGCGTAAAAACACTCCTTTTGTTTAACGTTCATAATGACTTTGCAGGTTTCAGTGAACTGAGAAAAAAGTATATTTTGAAAAAGTTTAATCAATAAACTGTGAATTTTAATAACAGCCTGAAAATATACTATATCTCAAAAACATAAAATAATTGATGGAAAGCACACTTATCCAAGTACTGTACTTGTGTTTTAACATTATATGTTTATATATATATATATATATATATATATATATATATATATACTTCTACAATATTTCAGAGGGAAATATTGTACTCAGTGTATAAGATTTGCATTGTAATAAATTACCAAACAGTATAGAAAGTTAAAATGCTGCTTAAACATTACTAAAATATACATAAATGCATACAGATGATGCATATACTCTTTAAATTGGGCTATTTTGCTAAATGGGTACTATTTGATAATAAACTTAAAATGACTTTGTGCTGATAATAGTTATGTGCTTTTTTGTGCTGTAAAATGAGCTTTTCCCTCACGATCCTATTTCAAACAAAGTGTAATTTATTTGTATTTCAGTGAAAAATTTTGGAACTTACTACAATTCTGAACCACAATTTCATCCATGCTTTTCTTCTCAAAACCACAAAATGTCTAATTTGTTATTTCGTAATACATTGATAGCAGTTTCACCTCGTATTTAATGTCATCCGCAGAGTATTTTAACCGTGACGTTTGAAGTGGCCGGAGATCTCTCTGAGGATGCTCTGAATGTCTTCGTCCAGGTTGGTATCCCCTTCGCCATTACTAATTAGCTCAAACACAATACAGTCCTTTGTAAAGTAAACACCCATTTTGCACTGTTTCAGGAGCTCCTGTGGGAGAAGATGTTCAAAAACAAAGAGGGGCAACCCATGACTGTCATTCGGTTAAAGGTACGGTAAGACACAATAGTCACCCGAGTGGCTGCAGTGATCAATAACTGCCACCTTATTATCTGTATTAATCAGTTCCAGACGCTTCATTCAGGGTCGGTTAATGTGTCCCTCGTCACTCGTGACTTGTTTGTTTCCAGGGCATAGTGGCCTTTGCAGGTAAAGCCCACCAAGTGATGCTGCAGGGGGTCCACGAGCTGTATGACCTGAATGAGACTCCACAGCTTTGGGAGGAGAACCCGCGGATCAACCGGCTGGTCTTTATAGGTGAAGACACGCACACTTCTTTCACATGTGTGTCTTTACACAAGTCTTACACACACCACTGTGAAGGCAGCCACTTCATTCAATCGCATTAAATTGACTATGAAGGATTTTTTTTTTTTTTAAAGTAGTCTAATGTTCACTTTACGGCGGTATTACAAAAAACATGAATCGGCAAATTCACCATTTAGTAGCTTTCTGATTCTAGAACACATTTCTATAAGTTCTTGGCGGTAAAACCTGCTTTATTTTATTCTATTCGTCCACAATTTCCTTAAAAGTATTCCAGGAATTTGGTACAAATATTTGAGTCTTTTTACTCATTGTACAGGAGGTCCGCCCAACCTGCAAAAATGTGAAATTTGATTTTAGAACCATATTACATTGTTCTTTCCAGGGAACTTCCTTCCACATTTTTAGGAAATCTTTAGGAAGTTACAGACGTGTAAAATACTTGAGAGCTGTCCACTATGGTACATAACACATCAGTGCTGTCTCACTGCTCACGCTTGTCTCTACTCGGTCCTGCAGGAAGGAACCTGGACAAGAACATTCTGCGGGAGCAGTTCATCTCTACCGTGGTGGAAGGAGCCCAGGGAAATTAGCCACACACTTTTCTTTCCCCTTTGCTTTGAAACCTGAAGATTTTGGGGCAAAAAGTGGTGGTTTTTGGCCATCAATAAACCTGGCAAGCGTGTCTCAGGCGTTTCCTCCTTTCCTACGTGAGAACGCGGTGCGTCAGTGGATGGTTACGGTTACCGTTATGATTCATTTTTTCAGAAAAGATGGCTTTATAAAATCTGCCATTTGTTTCAGGTTGGGAGCCCGAGTAGTGTTAGAAGTTGCAAAGTGGCGCACATAATGTTTTAAGTGTGCTACAAGACTGTACTTTGTAAACAAGTTGATTGTTTCTGGCTTTCAACATCCTGTATTTTTTAAATTATTCCAAATAAACTCATTTTTCCTGAACAAATTCTGTGACCGCTCTGATATACCTCAACAAAATAAATGTTTTTAACCATTTGTAAATCGTTCTATCTGACAACGGCAGGGCATTAACATAACAACAGACAAAAGTACCTTTGTGTTAAAGTTCACCATGATACTCAACAAAGTGTGTGAAAAATGCCTTAAGAGGATTAACATCTTAGCTTTTATTTTTATGAAACTCATACAAGGAGTTTTTTTTTTTTTAAACTTCAGCATTTAGTCGGTAGGCCATGATTTTATAATAAAGTGTTTTTTTCACAGGTGTGATGACTCAAATATTGCAACTACAGTAATGCTTCCTAAAAATAATTGGCTCTAATTATTGTTTATTAAGATATTGTTAGTGTCACGCAAACCTGTTTTATTTTGGTATGATAATGGGTGATACATTAATACAAATTCGGTGAAACTGTTGTTACTGGTTAAGTTTAACCTTACATTCATTGAGTTTTAATGGTTTTTATTTAAATTAGCGTGTGTTTTTTTTAATGATCTTCCGTCATTTCTTTTGCCTTAATTGCTTCAAAACACAGACGGTTTCACTGCATTTAAGACTAAATGCTGAATTGCAGCCTCAATAAAGTCGCAAATACTTGACGTATTGCTGCCATTCTGTCTTCAGGTATTTGTTACTCTGGCCTTTTATTGCTCCAGTCATGTGAGAACCATCTCTCTCACACACACACACACACACACACACAGTAGGCCCAGTAAGGTGAGGAAATAGGTGGAGTTTTCCCAACGTGGTCATTTGCAATGGAGATGGTTTAGCAGCACGGTTTTAGCACATATCCGCTGTAAGACCGGTTTGCTTTGAGGATTGCTCTGCTTATTCATCCCGGTCGTAAAGCCGAGCTGAGCCCTGTAGCCCAGAGCGCACCGTTCAGCTGAGCCGTTTCCTACTCGATTCTGATGCTGATGGCCTCGTTAAGGCGACTATTGCCTCTTTTCTCTGCTGGCTGCGGGGAGCCCTGCCACGGCCATTTTCATGGTCACACCACCTGCGGGCATCCAGAGGTGGCAAACTAAACGAACCCGCGGGGGTTCCGAGAGGGGGAACACTTGATTTCTTAGCGCTGGCAAGGCGTGGTGTTAAAACTCTCAAGAACATCCCACCTCCGACTGTGCTGCTCTATGTTCTGTAATATCAGATGATTAAAAGACCAGGGGTCAACTTTAACCTCATCACATCCATCTATTTTGGTGGCATGTGTGCATGACAGACACAGAACAATGGCGCGCGCACCAACCATTGTGAATGTGTACTGAGTGTGCTGCAGGAGTGCAACACGTTATGAGCACTGCAGTGGCATGTTTGAAAAACAATTATTATTATTTTATTTGTGTGTGTGTGTGTGCACTCACTCTTGCCGTTTAACAATTGGAATGAAACACTTTGCAACAATTTGAGCTTCCTTTGCATGAGTAGACTGTGCGCACTTCAGGACTATACCCGAGCCCTCCCTCCATCTGTGTGCTTCCCTCCTCTGGCTCCCCGCGGCGAGGGGCCACTCTGATAGGTCCAGAGGGTTAATGGGACTGGCCTGCAGGACAGTGGTCTCCCCTGCATATAAAGCCTCAGCCCTCCTTTCCACGGCAAATCGGCACACTAGGTTTAAAGAACCAGGCGGTTGATGCGCTTTTACGCATGAGCAGGGCCCTCTTGGTTTTTACGCACGGCGAACTATTAATGCATCTTTTGGCACAGCTGAGTTTTTAACGCGTTGTTGGACATTCCGCGTGCGACCATGACTCTGTCCAGTGAGTTTGAAGCTTCACAACACGCTGCGTTGCCTTTAGAAGAGGATGAGATTGACATAGTGGGGGAGGACGAGCCTAGCCACGGGCGCTTGTATCGAAAAGAGTGCTCCACGGACCCCGGGTCCTCGGCGGAATCCGGTGCTGAATTTGACTCTTCAGAGCCAGACTCCTCGGGGGAGAGCGAGAACAGCTTCTGCGCAGACGCACCGCCGTCCAGGAAAGCCCAGAGCAGCCCGGTGAAGCCTCCCTACTCCTACATCGCCCTCATCACCATGGCCATCCTGCAGAGCCCAGTGAAGAAGCTGACGCTGAGTGGCATCTGTGACTTCATCAGCAACAAGTTTCCTTACTACAGGGACAAGTTCCCCGCGTGGCAGAACTCCATCAGGCACAACCTCTCCCTCAACGACTGTTTCATCAAGATCCCGAGGGAGCCTGGGAACCCGGGCAAAGGTAACTACTGGTCTCTGGACCCCGCCTCAGAGGACATGTTCGACAACGGCAGCTTCCTTCGGCGAAGGAAGCGCTTCAAGAGAAACCAGCCGGAGTTTGGCAAAGACGGACTTGTGTTTTATTCCAACTTGAACTGCTACCGTCCGTACGGTCAGCCATACTGCGTGCAGGGCCAGGTAAGCCCCCCGGCCGCTGCTCCTATCCGGTACATGCCTGTGCAGGAGGGCATCATGATGCCGCCCACCTCCTATCACCTTCTACCACAAACTTTGAACAGTCACGGCAAGTGCAGTGGGCCTAAAGACTTCAGAGCGCAGCTTTGCGCAGCAGAGCCCGCTGAGCCAAAGCCTGGCCCGCAGGCAAAGTGCTCCTTCAGCATTGACAGCATCATGAGCAAGCCCTCCCCCATCGGCCCGCCGAACCCAAACCCGCAGCAGAGCCCCCGCAGCGCTCTATACGGTCATCTCATGTCGGCCCCTGCTGCCTGTTTGGTTCCGACGCTCCTGCAGGCTCCCAGGACTCCGTTCTGCCATTCCGCCATGCTGAGCACTGCTCCTCTAAGAAACGAGCATCTCAGACTCTCTTACCATCACTGTTGAAGCCTTCAACAGTGTCTGTGTGTCCGATGCTGTGTGAAGACACGTTGGTGTGGCCCATTTCTTAAAGAAATGTTTTGATTGCCTGATATTTATGTGCGTTGAC
This sequence comes from Myoxocephalus aenaeus, assembly GCA_038501785.1. Lineage (NCBI taxonomy): Eukaryota > Metazoa > Chordata > Actinopteri > Perciformes > Cottidae > Myoxocephalus > Myoxocephalus aenaeus. Next base: position 1,047,853 of record JBAMJR010000379.1, read on the forward strand.
ATTCAAAGTTATGTCTTTAAATGAATCTGTGTAAATAAGAGGAGTGGTAATATATATTTGTGAGACTTGTTGCAGTTTAAACCATCGTTGTGTTTTTGTTAGTAATTGTCAAAATAAATGTCTGAAAAATGTCTGTGATGTTCCAAGCTCTTTATTCGGCTACTTAAAGCAGTCATTTACAGTTTGTACATATCTCTTTGGGATCGGGGCGCAGTGGAAATATTATTATATTATTATTACAACAGCCTACTAGAAAAAGCACCTGATACTAATGCTTCTCTGTCTACATTATGAAGTCAAAAACATATTACGATGTTGTTATAGAGATGATGCATCAGGTGTCAGTTTAGAAAGTGCAATTATCTTTACCAAAGTCATAATATTTCACCATTATTAAAGGCAAACAACATGCCCACCTCCTCCCAGTCAGGTCCACTCACGTCCACTATTTGTTAATGATATTTTTAAGTCAACCCATCCTTAAATACCGGTCAAAACCTCTCTTTATAATCTGGACTCATGGAAACAAAAAAGAATTTAAAACACAATTTCCAACCAGCAGATTAGTGAGGATGATACCAGCTTTCGTCCCTGTTGCTTAAAATAAACTCACTGATCTATATATATTTAAATAAACATCTGCATGTATTACTCTTAACACATTGAAAGCTCACACATGTATCTTAATGATTACTTAATTAACAATATAAATCATATCATCACATAATATAATAACATAAATCATTTAAATAATTAAAAAAAACATGAAAACCTCTGTTCAGTTAGATAAAGTTTCTATTAAACATCATAAGCGCTCTTTTAAACGTAGAAACAAAGTGCAGTTCTTCCTTCCCGCCGCAAGGTGGCACTGTTTTACCAGCTATTGGAGCAGACACAACGCAGCCTTCTGCTGATGACCTCCTGCTCGTGTAACAGCAAATACATGCAATGTCACTGATGCGATTCCTTTAAAGCTCCACTAACATATGCAAAGATCCTGCAAAGACAGCTGAGATAACGGTAGACCCTTGAAACAAAGGAGCTTCCAATGAAAAATAAAAAGTTAAAGAGTCATTTATAACCCTGTAGTCACACATGGGGGGGCCATGTGTGACTACAGTCCCGGCTTACGCCTTCATACCGGGCAGTGTGGACGGCACAGGCACGAGCAGTGTCCGGTTGCAGAAAGGGTCCCGACACAATTCCCCTCCACCATCAGTCAACGGTCTATTTTTGGCCAGAGGCTCAGCTGATTGTGGGCCTTGAAGATTCTGGCCCTCCCTGCTTTTTTTTTTTTTTTTTTTTTTTTTTTGTTGCTCTTGTAGTCAGTTGTTCAGGCTTATTAGGAAAAGAGGGGAGTTGTCTAACAGCTAGAGGAGAGTTTTTGCTGAATGCTACTGAGGCGTCCACACACATTGCCGGGGGGGATTTCTTTCTGTCTGGGTGTTTCCCTTCATCCCTGCGTGGGTCACTGCTGTCACTGCTCCACTCCCCTCGGCAGGGACGCAGCAACTGTGCCTTCAACTTCACAGGCCCACGAGGTCCACCTCTGTGCTGCCAACGAGGCTGCTTCTTTTTTTTTTTTTTTTTTTTTGTACTCTCTGTTGGTCGGGAACCAGCAGAAGCGAACTCCAGTAAGTGACCCGCTCGCTGGGTCCCGCAGAGGAAGGATGGAGACGAGCCCCATCCCGGTGTTGACGGTCCAAACCGCGCCCTTCGACGACCAGCGGCCCGGCACCAACGGGCTGCGGAGGAAGACGGCGGTGTTCGAGGGGAAGAAGAACTACCTGCAGAACTACATCCAGAGCGTGCTGTCCTCCATCGACCTGCGGGACCGGCAGGGCTGCACCATGGTGGTGGGCAGCGACGGCCGCTACTTCAGCCGAGCTGCCACCGAGGTGATAGTGCAGATGGCAGCTGCCAACGGGGTAAGGAATAAGGAGGGGGGTGTGACCCACAGGCCTGACATGGGCCCACTGAGTCTGGGGAGCATTTGTTCCAATATATCAACATACTTGTAACCTTCCCAACTATGCACAAGTCTGCCATGTTTGCTGAGTAAAAGAAGAAGTTACATTTAACATAACAGTTGTTACAGGGAAATACATCCACATGTGATTGTATAGCTGCTTATCACTGCAATGAAGAAAAGGGTATTGATTAAACTTCCTGAACATGTTCTACCATAGAGTAAGAAGTAATCACATGTTGTATTCAGGGTGTTCATGTCTCTGCTGTAGCCCTGTGGTTCACAATGATGAGGAAATAAGAAATTACTTTTTCCACTTAATATTTTCCTTTTTGTTGTCAGATACTATATGTATATGTCTTCAAGTCTTTAAAACAAAAAAAGTAAAGTCTGAGAAGTGGAAAATCTCTCTTTCATTGAAGTGCTCTCAACTCATACAGACAATCACCTCAACTTTGTATTAAGGGGTCACCAGTAAGAGAAAGAAAGGGAAGCATTGATGTAACCTATGAAGGTGACCTGTAACGTATTAGGCTGAGAACTGCTCTCAGCAGATTGTTCCACAACTTCTGAAAAAAAACCTAGGCCGCTTATTTGGATTTTGGATTTTAAAAATAAAATTGTACAATTGCGTCACGTTAATCCACATCTTGCATTGCATAGTTAGTCATCGTCTGCTTTAGCATCACAATCTTATCTCCCATTATCGCGTTAGCTCATCCTCACACAGACATGAGCGCTTCACTTTAGGGGAAAAGTAATAATCTGCGGTATTGACACACGCACACCCGTCCAAAATGAGTGTGAACTCCCAAGTGTCGGCAGCAGATAAACGAAAATAGGAAGACCGAGTGGGAGCGGCAGAGGGGAGGAAAATCCCCGCAGCTCATTTTAAAACGCTTGCTCTGAGATCTTTGTGATTGGTTTGGACAGGCTCCAAAGGAAAATCTGAAGGGAATATAATTTGTTTTTGAGATCAGTCTGTTTTTTTTTCTGCTGGCCCAGCTAAGTGTCTCTTGATGTCGGCCTTATCAGCACTTCCATCCATCCTGCTCTATTTTCCTGCCGACGTATGTCCCCCCCCCCCCCTCCCGCCGTCCCACCTCTCCAGGGCCAAAGCTCATGCTTTGGGGGATCCCCTGTCATATGGCATTGAACCAAAAGTCAGGCAACACTTGCAGATGAACCGCCCAATGCATGGGCTATCTCTCTTACACTGGTTACTGAATTCAATGGGATCATAGTGGGAAATAATTGAGCGCTTTACACATCAATTATGTCCTTCATTACACACAATACTATTCTGTCTAAATGTATTTAGAAGAGAACGTGTCTCAGTGTATAGTCCCTCACTTTCCTTGTCTTTTCTTTATATACACAAGCAACATGCCGGATGTTGGGAGGATACACTGACGTCGGGAGAATAAATTCCTCTCCAGTGAGGATACTTTTATTTAGAATGGCTGATATGCAGGGGAATTATGGGATGCTGGTGGTATTACCGCTTTAAAAGTAGCATACAAATTATAAATAGAGAGTGCAGCTCTGTTATTTAGGCACCCTCTTGAGGCAGATCATTTTGCTTTTTTAAAGCTGCCTGTCACTTAGTCACCTGTAGAATGATGCAGTGCTTTGAGCCCGTGTTGCTTTTAGATCCAGTTGGACCCATGGGCTCTTTTACATTTGTTTATAGGTCAGATAGTTTGTTTTTTTTTCTTCTAGATTTTGTGTCACATCTTCTTGGAAAACATTATAACAATATGTGACTGGATGGATGTGCAGCTGACGTTGCTCCTATTTAAAATCTGCTCTGTGCAGATTGGTCGACTGGTAATCGGTCACAACGGCCTCCTGTCCACCCCAGCTGTTTCCTGCATCATCAGGAAGATCAAGGCCATTGGCGGGATCATCCTCACAGCGAGTCACAACCCCGGAGGCCCCGCTGGAGACTTTGGAGTCAAGTTCAATGTGGCGAATGGAGGTGAGCGCTTGTTTTCGGATTCTCCCAGTTGGTCAGGGATGTTTTTTTTCCTTATTTTTTACTGGACAAAAATGACGGCTACCACATATTAACGTATGTCTTTCTTTTGCGTGGTATAGGCCCATCTTCGGACACAGTGATGGAGAGGATCTACCAGGTGAGCCGGACGCTCGAGGAGTATGCAATCTGCCCCGATCTCAGCATTGACCTGTCCAGGCTGGGAAGACAAGAATTTGACCTGGAGAACAAGTTCAAACCTTTCAGAGGTACAACACCCACTCGCTGTTTTCGTCTTTCTTAAATACATACAAACGAACACGTTGCCATCCGGTGCTAAGGATCTCTTCTCTGTGTTCTTCTAGTGGAGATCGTAGACTCAGTTGAGGTGTATCTACAGCTGCTGAAAAACATCTTTGACTTCAGTGCCATTAAAAGTCTTCTCACGGGACCAGATCAGCTCAAGATACACATAGATGCCATGAACGGAGGTCAGACAATTCATCCTCTACCTTACATAGCCCCTGAGCTGTTGTAAATGTTACAGAGACTAAACTGTTGCTGTCTTTTCTCCTCCCCTCATGCTGTGCTACAGTGATGGGCCCCTATGTGCGCAGGATCCTGTGTGATGAGTTGGGAGCTCCCGCTAACTCTGCTGTCAACTGTGTCCCCCTGGAGGACTTTGGTGGTACACCTCCAGAGCCCAACCTGACTTATGCCACCTCTCTGGTCGACGCCATGAAAGGAGGGGACTTTGGCTTTGGAGCTGCATTTGATGCAGACGGGGTGAGACATTGTATTTGTACTGTCTTGAAACATGTCTGGAGTTTTTTTTTAATGCCGTTTTATGCTTTTATATATGTCATGTGTCAAAGTGACTTTGTTTTCTTGTAGTAGTGTAGGAACAAATCCCCAAAAGGGGCTTTAGTTTTCTACTCGAGGTAAAACAAAGTACAACCATGTTCTTTGATAACTGTGAACTATTACGATTTCTTGTACCGATCGTGATTAAATCAGTGTCATTAGACTCCACCCATAGATACCAGAGAGAGCCTTATTTATTTTTTATTTGTTATTGTTTGCTCATTGATAACAGGAAGACAAGAAATGGGGCTGAATAATTCGGTATCCACAATGATCCAACAAGCAGCTCACTTTTTCCACCATGTCATCCAATAGTCATTTCTATGGTGTACACACACACACACACACACACACACACACACACACACACACACACACACACACACACACACACACACACACACACCCTTGGCTGAGTAAATTAGCTTTGCATCAGGAGAATTATGTCATATCTGCTCTGTTTCTCCCACCAGGATCGCTGTCTTCACAGTCATTAGCACCAGTGGTTGTAGTCTTACTAAGTGAAGGTTTCTTTTTTTGGACTCGCTGTTACATAATACCGTAACTAATATCTTTCCTACTTGACTGAGTAATTGTGATTGTTGGAAAAAAGGTTTTCAATTATCTGTGGCGAACATTTGTCTTTACAGCAGAACTACAAATCCAACCGTAACCCAATGGTTGTGCTTTGCGACTGTTAGCTGAATAGATTTACAGTCATATTGTATGTAATTTGTGTATTATATGCAGAATTATTAGGACAACAAAGGAGTCTGTGAAATAAGCTAGTTAGTTTTGGTCTCTTCATCATATGATAAGATCACCAGTCAAGTTTAGGTTCACTTTATTACACTCAAAACTCAAAACTACACTCACTTTCTATTGTATTGTACTGTGCTGTTTGTCAGGACCGGTACATGATCCTCGGAGAAAACGGCTTCTTTGTGAACCCGGCAGACTCGGTGGCCGTCATGGCCGCCAACCTCTCCACCGTCCCGTACTTCAGGCAGATGGGAGTCAAGGGCTTTGCAAGGAGTATGGCCACCAGCACGGCCCTCGACAGGTACAACACACACTAACGCACACACACACACACACACACACACACACACACACACACACACACACACACACACACACACACACACACACACACACTCAGTAGGTCCAAAGAATCCAAGGTTAAAAAGGGACCGGAGCAGTCTGATTGATTTGCAGCCTTTGACAGTGAAATCAGACCAACGTTTTGACTCCACTGTGTTTTTATCAGAGTCGAAGTGGACAAAGACGTAAGGCAAACACATATAGAGCAAACCTAGACCAGGTTTACAATTGTCATCGGATAATTGGTCAAACAGGATTTCAAATCTATTGGACAATAGACATTTGAGATCGAAGGGGTTTTGCCTGCTCTTGTCACACTACCTCGACCTTGCTCCTGCAGCAGCTCTAATGAAGACTCACCCACTAGGAATAAGAGTGTGAGATCACATACTAACACCAGCCCCCCCCCCACACACTTACACATTTACTCACTGCCTATAAATATTGTCCGTTATGTAAGACTAGAGGCGAGCAAGAGGGTGCTGAGTGAGAGGATGTGATCATCCAGGAGGAGGGATCCCAACACCCCAGTGAGGGTTCAACAGAATGCTGCTCAATGGAAATGTGTCATTTCTTATGATGAGGGAACCAGAAAAGATTCAGTGTTCATGCAATTATCAGTTTACTCCATAAAAACTGTGTACTTATGAAGTGTTTCAATTAAAACAACTATTTATTTGAATTTGCGGTGAATTAAATAGAAATTGCCAATAAGGGTCTCCTATCTGAAGAATAGTGTGGGTGTGCAATTGTGTCTCTTAAGAATCAAATATTTTGCATTATCAAAGTATATTTTTTGGGGGCGAGGGGAATATTGATGGTTGTCTTCTGCCCACCAGGCAGAATGGTCACATTGTCCATGAAACTTTAACTTGATTACATGTAGTTAATTGTAATATTGGCAGTCCTGGACTTCCACAATATTTCCAATCCTTCTGACGGTGTACGTTTTGGTTTTATTTAAACTGAATGTGGTGCCGTCAGTTCATTCATCACGGTTTCCTTGAGTCTTGGCGAAGAGTCTGTGGCGGTGGGCATTGCTGTCGGTCACGTTGTCTTTTTTAATCCAAGTGGGGCGAGCCAACATGTCAAATGTCAAAATTCGACATAGTGGCTTAAATGTCAGGGGAAATGGTTGAATAAGAAAAAATTTATTCACTCTCTAGTAAAATATTTGACTGCACATTTTCAGTAAATTACTGGCTACTAGTTGCATTACTTCACAGCAAGTTATTGTGAAAATTGTTTTTTACAATTAATTATATTAAAATAACAGCTTAACTTCACCGTCAAAACATTGAATTTTTTTAGATTTTGTGGTATGTAGCTGTAGTATTACTGCATTGAGCTGGGATTTTACAGTAACATACCCATCAGATAATTATAGCAGTTTGTCGTTGTAGAATTACAGTACAGTGATCCCACTATACTTCAGGAAGTTCAAACAAAAAATTCCTGTTTAATAGTCCTCCGGCATTGATTACACATTAAAAGCACATGTATTGCGAAATATCACAATTGAAGCCTGTGAAATGATAAAAGTGTAATTTATTGTGAAATATTACACATTTACAATTTACATGTTCACCACTGAACATTGTGTGTGTGTGTGTGTGTGTGTGTGTGTGTGTGTGTGTGTGTGTGTGTGTGTGTGTGTGTGTGTGTGTGTGTGTGTGCATTGTTAGCACTGGCAGACATTAAGGAAGTGACCTCACTGCCAATCCCGATCTCTCTGGGTTTGACCGTTACAAGTAAAGCTTAGATATGTAGGATGTTACTTCACAGAATTATTGGTAGAGACTCCTACAGCCCAACCCTGCTCTTCGCCTAAGGCTGTGTCTTAAGATGCTGAACCGTAACGAACCCAATGAAGAGCTGCGTGAAAGTTTTGCTCATAATGGTTCCCATGTCAGCCTCGCCTCATCACTCTGACTCTCACACATATGCATACGCAAACACACACACACTGAGACCTGTCAGATGTTCCGCTACAATCCTGAGCCATAGACCTCTCATAGAGCACACCCACACACTAACTGTAGATAAAATGGCCTTTTCATCATTTACGCCAAAAAATATCTCCTTTATCCCTCTTTGTCTATTTTCTCAGCATTTGCCCTTTTTTGTATTGATAAAAGCCTAAATTTAATTTCCTGGAATCTCGGTTGTGCAATCTCCTGAGAAGTAGAATTACCTTACAGTGTGATATCTCTTACAGATAATACCCTAAGCTACAGATAATAGCATGCTCTGGGCTTTCTGAAGAGCGTTGTCAGAAATAAATTGCATTATATAAGATTTTCCTATTTTATTTCCTTGTTAAACCCAATATTCGCCGGCATACTCTCGGGTGTGTGGGCTCATGCAAAGCACGCCTACCTTTTCAATGAGCGTTTAACTGATAGTTACTGGCCTCGTAGCAGGACAGGGTCACTTTGTTCAGCTTCATAACCACCACTTAAGCTCCTAATGTAACACCGCTGCCTCTGGAAGCAGAATGTCGAAGTACTTTGCGGGGTGGTGTCGGAGCCTGGAGCCGGTCCAAGTGTAGGCCTTTTTAGGAGAGCGAGTGGCCCCTGTGTGTGTCTGTATGCAGAGTGTTTAGACTGAGCAGCCCTCCCTGCCGTGTGTTTATGCATAGTCAAGCAAACTGTGTTATAAAAGCCTTGATACATTTATCGGTTTATGGACTGTATGTAGTTGTGTGAGGGAATACGGTAAAACGACAGGGAGACATGGAGGGTGCATTTGGATTCAGATGGTAACAGGTACAGGTGTAACATCTTGGTTAGGCTGAGGCTGTCTGACTGCGTTGTGTCTCTCTGTGCAAATACAATAAGTCAAGGCTGATACAGAGAGGGAGGGGTCGGAGGAAGAGAAGGCGGGGAGGGGAAACTTCGGTAAAGGAAACATCTGCCTCTCCATGAACCATCCCAGGGATGGGAGGACGTAGGGAGAAGAGAAGGCTGAGCCTCTTGTTCTGAATCGTTGATTAGCACGGCGAAGTAGAGGGGTCAAATGTTAAATGCTGTAGTGTAGCTGAGCTGTTTTTTATTGTTTGATATTTCTGTTGTGCTGGTTACTATGACCAAGATCAAATCAAAAGACTGTATTGTTTTGCACATCTGCCAATGCTTAAGCCCTTGTAAGACATGGATGTGCTACAACCACAGGGTGGGCTTTTTATGGATCCATGTTCACCCTACGGGACCATTTAGTATTGTGATATTTGTATAGTATTTTTCATGAGGTGCCCAACAGGGATGTATGGTCCCGAGCAAAGATCCCATCCATGTCCACATTCCTCGAGCAGAGATGGTCACCTGCACCGTATGGCGGATGGTACCAGGACGGCTACAGCTACGCAACAAAGACGTATGTGAATGTCAGCTGAAAGCCACCGACATTGACACCAATACTTGGGAAGCCCCTGTAAAAGGAAGAAATCCAAAGAGGTCAGCTTCGAAGAACAGCAGGTGCTTCACTAGGACAAGATGAGGACAAGGTGAGGGCCTGCAGAGGTGCAAGAAACCCATTTGAAAGACCGGCCATCCCCTAAACCTGTGACAGTAGCAGAAGGACTAGCACTCCCGTGTGGGACTTTAAAGTGAAGAGGCTCTGCTCCAGCACCACAGTGGGCAACCAAGAGCTCTCATCCAATCTTGAGAGGAACAGGATGACTCCAAGGAAAAGAAACCAAGAAATGATAAACTCAATAGATTGACCAAACCAGTTTTGGTAGGCCTGGACTTGTGTCCCCGTTGCCGCGGTTTAGTTCATTTGTAGAGCTGAAAAGCTGAGCACTACAAAAAAAAAAAGGATTAGAAATTCTGTCATCTGGTTCACATTTTGTATTATTATACACCAATATTTTGATAGGAAGCAAGGTGCAGAATGTAGCCAAATAAAATATTGACCCATCAAGCACATTTCTCCCCCCTGATATAATATTATTAGATGAAGATTTATTTTTGACACAGTTTTGGAAAAGCCCATAAAATAGTTTTAAAAGAATGTCAGAAAGATATTTTGATACTGACCACACAAAACAATGTAGGTAACATATATGACCATTTACAGAAGTCCTCTCAACTTTGATTTAAGTTCTTCACTTTTTAGGATTTTCAATGTTGGCCACCATGGCAATATCTTCACGGTATTCATTTCAGTGTTTTGGTGAAGTCCAGTGAAGGTTCCTGGTTCAGGTCAAGAAGAATATTTCAAGCCCAAGTAAAGCTCCAGCGTGCTGCACTTTTTGTCTGACTGCCAGCCTAAAGCTTTTAAGTTCAGGCTGAGCTCTCTTCAGTGGGGGGAGGTGAGGAGAGAGGGCACTGGATGCTATGTTTGGTAAAATATCAAGCCAAGGCCAAAAGCTGCCAATATTACACTCGGCGGATTCTTCATACCTCACATTACTCCTTTCTATATCCTGATAAATACAAGATAGAACCAGAGAGAAAACTAAAGAGATATTGGTTGATACGTGTATACATGTGTGTATTTACTGTCTATGAAGTCATACTGTAGGTGTGTGTGTGTGTGTGTGTGTGTGTGTCAGTCTGGTGTAAGTGTGTCACCCTGAGCTGTGAGCCCAGAGTGTGAGGATGATGGAAGGTGGTCATAGCTGTTCATGAAATCTCCTTCACCCCATACTCATGACAGACCTTTTCTATCTCTGTTCAATTTCATTTCATCAGACAGACAGGAGAGGTCTTGCAGAAAGTATATTTTTGTGGTCATAGTAGCCTCATCTCTTGCTGCAGTGATTTTGATTTGATTTATGGATAAAGAAGACAGAACAAGCCATGGGATAACATGTAAAGAACACTTCTTTCCAACGTGGTCCCCGATTCAACAGGACGGACAATTACACACAACATGCACAGAAGCTGTAAAACGATAAGCAACAAAACCAAGGACCAACAGAAATTAGATTGTCAACTTTATCCTAGTATTTTCCTTTTCTTCACAATCTATATGCCCGAAAATCATTCACAACGGGCCCTCCTTCTTGAATTTGTTACATGCATTCTGTTATCTAGATAGAAGATAACACATTTTATCTTGCGCATCCTGCATCTTGTTCTTTAGTGTGCTTTTTATTGCTATATCAAACTGCCTTGTTCTGCAATATAGAAACTTAAGTTTAAGGTGTAAGTGGTATTGTTGTTCTACCAGTGTGAAAAATTGGACATCAACCTTACAGTTGAGAGGTCACACCTACACACGGGGGGATTACAGCCCTAAATAGAAATCTTCCAAGTTTATTCCCCGAGGCTGCCAGCATTTTTCTGTTTTGGCAAAGCCTGTGAAGAGAGAGGCAGAACCCTCTGATCCTGACCGGCCTGAAACAGTGTACTGTATCTCAATACGTATGCTTGTGTTTGAGTATGATTGTATTTGCCTCCATTTCTTGAGTTCAAAAGGAAGCTTATTCTAGTGGATCTGAAACCAGACTGTGATTCTGTTTGACAAATGCCATGATCGTTGATTGTGCTTGTTCCCCTGAGTTTGTGTTTTAGTGGCTTAACGCTGTTTTTCAGTTAAAACTCAACTGGTGCAAATTTCTCACGTTGTTTTGTCCCCGACACTTTTGCAACACAAATGGAGCTGGTGGGGTCAGTTTCAGTGCTTATGTTGGCCATGTACGTGCCATCTAAAACGTCACAGGCCAGAGTTTCTGTTTTCTTTTAGGAATGCCAGGCTTTCCGTTCCAGCTCTCGCTTCCCCAGAGGGGAATGAAGTTGGTTACTCTTATTTGGTATTCCATCCCATTCGCATGTTTATTTATGTGCATGATGGTTGTGTGGATGTGGAAGAACACTTAAAAACATTGAAACCCACCCACATCCGCATATATTGCACTGTGAATTCCAACAGCATACAGTTAAGTATTTTGAGATCGACAGATCTACATGTTAATTTCTTAGTGAGCAACAACAATTTGTTTGCATTGAATATTTCTCCCAGCCATTCTTACCTGAGTCCTGGGAATTGTGTTTACATTTCTTGGCAGTTACTGAGTAGGTGTGGATGATGTGGTTGAGGAGTGATGCTTGGGGATTGGCAGAACACTGGGCAGTCTTCTTTGTTGCACACTAAATATCTCCGCAAGCAGGCTTGAAATGGTAACTTTCATCATACAATATTATACAGATTAGCTTTCACAGAGACACAATAGATATTCTCATGCAGAGTGTGTTTTGTCACTTTTTCTGAAAAGATGAAACATTTTAGTTTGGTTCTCTGTTCATAATCTAAGCTACATGGGAATATATTACGACAGTGAACAGTAAAAATACGAGAGCCTCATTTTAATAATGACAAAGCAATGATTATTCTGCTCACATTCAACAACTACAGCTCCCATGAGGAGCTAGGGCTGTAGTCAGGATTCAGAAATACTGAGGGAAAATTCTTCCGGTGAAACCTCACCCCTATTTTCTGACTTACCACCAAAGAAATTGTAATACACAAGAGTCAAAATACGGTTTCTACGTTTTTTTTCCCCCGCCAAACTGTCTGGAATATAATTCTCTTTGAGAAAAAAATAAATCTTGTATTCTTATTATGCCTAAAAGCAGTGCCATTTAAACTTGCACGAAGAGATTGTTGGGCCAATGCTGGGCGGCAAAAATAAGCAACACAAAGACAACACAAACACGTCACCTTTATCCAGTTGACATGATCGCTTTGTTAGCTATGATGATAAATACTCACTTCTTTTTTAGCTCCTGAGGAAAATATCCGGTTAAATGCTCCGCTATGTTCAGCAGCTAGTCGCTAACGTTGTCGTCCCGGCCGTTTGGTGCTGAGAAGATAGCGTCCAGTAGGTTTATCTGAGCTTTTTTGTTGTTGCTGAGAACAGCTGCATGCTGCTGCTGGACACTATGCTATGACAGTTGTGGGTCGTAAACTGGAAACAATGAGATGGAAGTTGCTGAAATGCTTCGTAGAGCTGAGGGAGACTGCAGGTCCCTATATACATAACTCTCTGTGGGTTCAACACGACGTGAAACTCCTTTCACATCCAAAAGGTCATTTGAACTATTCCTATTAAAGAAATGTTGATCAAAGCACCCTTACAGATATGGGTTATTAAAAAAGCTTGTCAGTTTTAGTAAATACACCGTGTATACTGTAGCTGTAGAATGTGAACTCTACCAAAGGTCAGTGAAACCTTTGGATTCCAGAAACAACCATTAGGACATGACCTTGGTGTCCTTAACTATAGCTATGACCTTGCCCTGCTTTGACACTGTGCCAGTCGCTGACTCACATGTTATTACTGAATGTCAATTGTCATGGTTGTTGTGATTATAATGAGTTTAGTTTAGAATATGAAAGCTTTTTAGTTGATGCAAGTGGAACCGAGGCCAGCTAGAAGAGGAGGCGGGACTCTGGCTCCAAGTCGAAGTGCCAAGATCTAATTATTTTAATTGCTGCTGATTTTGTTTATTATTCGATATTACGTTATTTTATTTTGCATTTTATCCAAATGTGTCAACTCTCTTTCTCAAAATGTACTGGTTTGTAATAATATTACTGTAACTCCGTTGTATTCAGCCAGATACTTTTGTACATTTTCACTGACAAGTTTTATTCGACTTTCCCTTTGCCCTTTCCCCCTCGTCTGATTCTTTGCGATGCCTCTCCTCTCACACATTGCACTGTCTTCACCTTTATCCCTCCCCGGGACCCCAACATACACATCTATCCACATACATAGAAACTCTCTCTCTCACACACACACACACACTTACACACTTACACACACACACACACACACACACACACACACACACACACACACACACACACACACACACACACACACACACACACGCGCGCTCCCTCTGCTTCTCTCCCCAGTGCGAGTCCATGGCTCAGGTTCAAAGCAAACATCGGCTAAAAGGTTAACTCACTTTGTTCTTGCTGCCTTTGCCTTATTAAGTTATTGGATGAGCTGCTGGAAGATTACACTTGTCATACAACATTTGGTTTGGTTTATTTCAAAAGGTCAGAGGATTGTTTATATCTCTGTATCCGAACTGAGAAAGGCTGGCGTTAGATATTAGAGATAAATACATTGTGTGTGCATACTAGCTTTGTTTCCCTCTGTATGTTCGTAGGGTTGCCAAGGCCATGAAACTGGCGCTGTATGAGACTCCCACGGGCTGGAGGTACTTCGGGAACCTGATGGATTCTGGGCGTTGTTCCCTCTGCGGGGAGGAGAGCTTTGGGACAGGTACGATCTCTTCTGCTCCTCACACTCACAAAAAACAAACAACACAGTCCACTCATAAAGACAATGCTCCGTGACATCGGAACAGAAAGCCAATGAATACAGATACAAAGCAGGAGTAGCCTTTTAGCTCGTGTGGAGAAGGTCACTGATTCAAATCCCCGGACCTGTTTGGAAAATGTGAGTGGGTGTGCGACTGAGAAATCCCCTCCCCTCAGCAGCAACTGTTGCTGAGGTTCCTGCAAACAAGGCCGTCGCTAGAAGACTGCGCTAACTGTGAGGGGCTCGCTGAAACACAAGTGTGATCTGTCAAGCGTCTCTCCAAATTAAAAGGAAAGTTTATGACAAATTGTATCGTATTGTTGTAGTTTTAGTCGTCTTTGATATTGGTTATGAGAACACTTTAATCAGTTATTTTCAGCAATTTTCAGTGACACCACTATAATGAAGTCCAATGGGCCAACAAGATACAAGCGGTCGGAGGATCGGACAGTCTGTAACTGGATGTTTAGATGGCGGCGTTAGTCATGTTTAAGATACTGTGGGACCAGAAAGGTTTGAAGTAGAGCCATGGGTTTAAAAGTTTATCAGATTCCATAATACTGCACAGCGGTTTGAATAAAGACAGGATTTTACAACTCTGGAAAGTTACAAAGGTGGAAATCATTTGATCCTTCAGGAATGGGCCCAAGGCGGCACATTGCCTAATGATGTTGCATTGCGTTGCTGGAAAAGTTGAGCCAGGTTCAACTTTTTTGCGGCGGCACTTTTGTCACAGCACACCTGCAGCGGAATATGGGATTGGGTTTTTTATGCTGCAATAATATATGTCTCAACAGCGTAGCCAGATTTTCTAAACCACTTTGTTTTGGGATGAAGCTGAAAGTGAACACAGATGAAATGTAATAATCCCTTATCCCAGCCAGCATGTCCATGTGGGGCCCATAAGGTTTAAATTTGGGCTGCCGATAAGGGTCCCAAGTGGGTTTTTCCGCAGTTTCCACGGTGGCCTCACCTGTGTTTGCCCATACTGGGTTTATTCACCGGTTTATTCACCGACTTTAAGAGGGATCTGACTGGGCTTTAAGTGGGACCCAAATTGGCTACAAATTGGCCTCACCTGTGTTTGCCCAGTATGGGCAAACACAGGTGAGGCCACCGTGGAAACTGCGGACAAACCCACTTGGGACCCTTATCGGCAGCCCAAATTTAAACCTTATGGGCCCCACATGGACATGCTGGCTGGGATTGTACAGGAAAAACAGTGAGCTCCAGTCCAGTTTATTTATATATCCTCAAATCACAAATTGTACAGTATATGACACCCTCTATCCTCTGGTCAAAGTTGAACCAGGAAGTGGTGCTGTAAACCACGATGTTGACAAAGAACTATTTGTGCTATAATTTCAATACTTTGCTTTTGTTTTATCCTCAAAAATAAGTTTGACTAACCGGAGGGTTGTTTAAATCCTGCATCATCTTTTTTCCACACACTCAGCAGCCTGTCCCAGGTCTCGGGTTGTAAGCAATGCATCCTGACTGCCTGTAGCTCCAGTCAGAGCCGTGTAATAGATGTGAGGGCTGTGACCCTGACTGCATGTGTAAATAATCCCCATTCTTCTGCTATAAAAGGAGACGGGCCTCCCTGAATGACTGCAACATGAGGACAGGCCTCCAGTGGCAATTTCTGTGAATGTAGACGCACACATACACCTTCAGAAAGTATAAACAATGTGCACGCACACATAATACACATTATCTACAGCTGTTTTAATTTCACTTTTATCTTCCGCTTTTTACATTTTCTCGAGTTTTCCTTTTCTCTCTGACATTCATTCTTCATTCATCCTTTTAATTGGAGATCATGTCTCACTCTTAAAAACCGAGGGAACAAGGGAAAAGAAAAATGTTAGTAGGTATGAACAAGATTGAAGAAAAGCTGGAACGAGGGGGGGGGGGAGCGAGTTGGGAGAGTCCAAATATGAGAAGTATTGACGAGGAAGAAAATAAATGGAAGGAGCAGAGAGCACGGAGGACTATGGGAGCTTACTCGTTGTCTACCCATGTAAGGCCAAAAGCTCAGCGAGAGTCCTGCGTAGTAAATCATCAGAGCTGTACACCACTCCTGTTCTTTACGAACCCTCACACGGCTTATTCAGGAAAACACAGCATGTACATGTACATTTTGGCAGTTCTGTCAAACTTTGCTGTGTAAGTTTGGGAGGTTTTGTGATCGTTGCCAGCTTCAGAATTTAAAAAGGGTAATGCTCTCAACAAGTACGGTTTTATGTCTTTGGAAAAAACAATAGCAACATACAAAACATTGTGTGTATATTATTTCTTTCCCACATTGAGTTAAAAACACTAAAATCAGTCTCCCCCAAAAACATTGGGATATCGATAGCTCTGACTTTAGGACTTCCTTGTTGCAGCATTACACTGTTTAATAAGTTATTGTAACTTTATTTGAACAAGATTAACAGTACAGAGAAAACATTTAACAGTGTCGTAGGAAACGTTCTGTTTGTCCTTTGGTGGTATGAAAATTGGATGAGTAAGTTCTACTCTGTCTCGCTCTGTGTCAGAGAGTGAGATAAAAGTAGACAGGCAGTGAGACAGGGATTAAATAATGACAACTGTCAGTTTCCTAACAGCTGTATACTGCTAGAGCCGGAGGAAGAAAGTACACTTCTTGTTGTCAGTGTTTGGTGGAGAAAACCAAAGCGAAGAATTGTTTCTGCTATAAAACAGACATAATGATACCTTCATGTCCTTCTCATTAAATAAATGTGCATGTAACTTAAAATGACACCCAACCGCTGAGTTTGTGTTCTGCTCCAAGCTCTGCCGCGGAAACATTACTAACATATTCTATCTTATTAAAATGTCAAAGTGCCCCCTTAACAGATACCTTTACTGTGCAGCTGTTTTCAAGAACAGAGTGATAGCTCCCCAGTGAAGGAGGCTGATCAAGGGTGTGAAAACTCCTCTGTTGGTGTGTGTGTGTGTGTGTGTGTGTGTGTGTGTGTGTGTGTGTGTGTGTGTGTGTGTGTGTGTGTGTGTGTGTTTTAGGGTGGGCAGCAGGAGACATTTTTTGGTGTGGGGATGTTTGGTTCATCTCCAAGCACAAGCACTCTCCCTGACCTTTTGTTACATATGGTGGAGTTGAATACTAAGCTAAATCCGACTACCGTTTTCCATTTGGCTTAGCTTAGCTTAGCTTAGCATAAAGATGAGAAACAGGGTGAAAGCAGCTAGCTTGGCTCTGTACAAAGGAGAAAAATAAATAGTAGCCTACCATTCTCTAAAGCTCACTAAGTACTGTAATGCATATTCGTGCTCAGCTAAGATAAGGGGCGGCCTACGAAGTTCTCATAATTTCTGAAAATGTATGATTTGAATGTCTTATCAATAAGGCACATAATCTGTTCTGGAAGTCTGTATACTATTAATACACATAAAGAAATCCAACATAAATATGTGAAAAAAGATAGCTTAGCTACACCAATAATCATAAATTACACCAGGGTCAGAAGTGTTTTTGCGTCCTGAATTAATTTCCACAAGTCTATTAAGAGTTGTCGTATTGTATTGTTTCCTTTGTCCTCCAGGTTCAGACCACATTCGTGAGAAAGATGGTCTGTGGTCGGTGTTGGTGTGGTTGTCCATCCTAGCCGCCAGGAAACAGGGTGTGGAGCAGATCATCAGAGAACACTGGGCCAAGTTTGGACGTAACTACTTCTGCAGGTAATCAGCTGAATAAGTTCTTTGAATATGGAGCTGTGCTTTCTTAATGCATTCGATGAGGGATTTCTTTTTTTCCCTATCATTCGTCTCTTTATTGGTCTACCTACATTGTTACTTTCCTTGTTTGACTCATTATTGAATTGATCTCAATCAACAAGCCCTGAGATCGACTTAGCTTTTCCCAAAAGTCTCAATCCTTTGTATCCCGAGCAACGCCAAATATGTCTCCAAGGCCTTCACCTTCGTCCATTTCTCTTCCAGTCCTCTTCCTCTTCCAGTCAGTTGTTCTTATTTTAACCTCTCCCCTGTGACAGGCAGAGATGGTTCCTGCAGTCAATGTTCCCACTGACAGTTGCTGCAGCTTTTCATGTTCCCACAGAGAGCGTTCTAAATTTGATGTAGATTTCCAACAACAGGAAGATGGAGAGCCCATACAGTACAGGCCAAGGACCAGATCCCCAAAAAGTCCACAAAACACAAACAGCTGTCATCATTTTAAGGAAAATCGACAAATCACTCGTGCAGTTTAGGGCCATTTTAAGTAAAAGCAATGCTGTAAAAATGTATGTTTATCTAAGACAAATCATTTTCCTGAAAACATTTCCTTTTCTGTGTATGGTGGGTGTGTAAGTGACCTACTAAGCATCTATGTGTTTGTGTTGTTGGTTCTTGTCAGGTTTGATTACGAAGCCCTGGACCCGCGCGCAGCCTTTTACCTGATGAGGGATCTGGAGTCAGTCATTTCAGACAAAGCATTCACCAGCCAGAAGTTTGCCGTGGGAGACCACGTATACAGCGTGGAGAGGGCCGACAACTTCGAGTACATCGACCCTGTGGATGGGACAGTGGCTCGAAACCAGGTCAGTCTGGGATAAGAGAAGGAAGATAGAACATGGAAAATTAAAGTTAAAAGTCGAATTAGAGAAGTGGAAAAGGAGTACTTTCATAATGCGTACAGTACAGATAGACTTAACAGTGATATTATAGCTGCTAGAATTTAGATATATTTCTAGAACTCAAATCTAGATGTACTTATGTCTTATTTTCTTTGTGTAGAAAAGTAAAAAAATAAATAAAAAATGGTCGTTCGGTTGTCAGGTCCACCCGAAAGCATCTTAAACACACACACACACACACACACACACACACACACACACACACACACACACACACACACACACACACACACACACACACACACACACACCTCTGTGCTCCCTTTCAAACACATACTCACTCGTCATCCTCTTGTGAGCTAGACCACCCACTAAGCTTCAATGTTGTCTCATTAGAGAGGTTCCATGTTTGGACATGAGAGTATATCATTCATTTAAAACCATAAACATATGCATAAACACATAACATACAGCACATATCCACACACACTGATAAGTCCCTCGGCCATATAAACTCCTCTCTCCCTCCCCCTCACAGTCTGTGAGGTTTACCCAGCTGACTCCCTCGGTTCTGCCCAGAATTTGTGGAAACTCATTCCTGGCGTCGACCCTTCTTAGCCTCTGCTCCGCCTAATACCACATACACACATATACTGTGCACTTTGGTGTAAGCACTGTCCGTCAGTTATCCCTGTGCACAAGTGTGAACACATGCATACACCTGCATGGCCTTCACATGTTCACACTTGTGTTTGTCGGCAAAGTGGTGCCTACAATCCGTCCGTCCACTTCCCCTTATGTACCTTAACAGCAATAAAGGTCTCACTGTCCCGCTGTGAATACTTCTCTGTGTTACCATGGTTACAGCAGCTCCACAGCTAGTTAGTCAGTCACCCCAAAATGTGATTTAACCTCAGAGGCAAATCCTCAGCATCCCAGTCGCCCCAGTGTGTATTATTACAGTACAGCACACATTCCTGCCAGGACAGAATTATATCAGCTGTCGTCTCACTTGCAGTCTCTCCACTGCAAGTGTGTTTAAAGGGGGGGCAAGTTGGCACATAAACGCACACACATAAACACACACACACACACACACACACACACACACACACACACACACACACACATGGGAAGACAAAGCATGGGGGATTTACACAGCAGTGGCATGGCAGCCTTTTGTTGTCGACTACTGAACTAATTCTGCATTGTCTGCATATCAGACAGATAGTGGATGAATATAAATCATTGCCATATAACCTATATACTACCTAAATGCAGATACTGCACTTTTGGAAAATGCAGTAGGCCTGTATACCAACAATTTTTTTGTTTTGCTAATTAAGCTAGCTACACTTAGCAAGAGTTTAGCTGTGAGTGTTTTTTTTTTAAGACTATGGCTTCATTAGTTAATAACTGAACTAACAAACTGAAAAAAAGATTTAATTTTATTAAATAGATATTTTCCATATACAGGAAACAGCCAAGGAAAATGGACAAGTAAATGTAGTGTTAGGGTTAGCTAAGGCTAGCCGTGGCTTTCTCACCCTTGTTATCTATTAAAACAGATGAAATTCAGGTCAAATGTACTGCATTTTGTCTTTGTATGACTAAATAAATAGACAGAGACAGACATACACACACTGTGGCTGGTATGCACTCTACTCAGGGAACTCTGAACTTTACAGCGGACATGGTTTTTAACAGGCATTAGTCAGCCTCCTGATAACTGCTTCTCTATTGTTAGAGATGAGCTGACACACTCACAAATAGAAAGACAGACAGGCAGGCGGACGGACATCTTTCATTATCACCGTCTCTCCTCACCTGGACTCTGACATGGTACACTCCTGAGCCAAACTCATTATGAGGACGGCTTTACTTTACTTTTATTAAGACTATAAGTCTATAAACTATGAAGCTGAGTCACAGTTTGAAGAGGAGTACTAGTCTGTCATGGGGTCACTGTCATACTGGGGCAGTACACCCACTTGACTTTCTTATCCTATAATAGTTTGTTAAACTCTTCTGTACTATACTAAGAATAAACAACACATCATTTGTGAATATCAAGACGCATGTAGCAGCCTACATTTCTTTAGCCCTTATGATGATATGAATGTTTTGACAGCACTTCTTTGGACAATTAGTCAGTCAAGTTGATCTATAAAGTGTGTTTTATTAAAGCCCTTGGGACATTTTTACTTAGTTATGCTCCTTGCTTTGTCTCAAAACACATTACTGTCTTTTCCCCGAGCTTGTCTTTTGCTCCAATGGGATAAGGGAAGCGGCACGGTGGAATTTAGGACAGATAAAAGTCATCACACATCCATTAGTCAAAGAGTCTTATCTTGCTTACGTCAGCTAGCAAGAGTTGTGGTTGGTTACCCCAATGCAACAATATCCTGTTTCTCTTGAAAACAGAGATGTTGAGTTCAGAAGAGTTCAGTAGCTTCTACTGTTAACTCTCTGAACTTAACCTCAACTGTGAAATTGTTCTCCGGTGTCAGAATTTGAAGGCAACTGTGTAAATACATCCTCTGAGCTACCAAACCAAATCAATGTGGGACTGTAGTTTATAAAGTTTCTTGGAATTCCACTGAACACTAGCAGTAGTTATGACCTTCCATAACTTTAAAGACATTACTGTGGGGGGAACAAGGATTCCTCGTTGGTCCCAGCAAATCACATAATGACATCTAGTGGATGTTTGTAGTTACTGCACATTAAATAATTATTCTCTTTCCTGACTCTTTAACCATTTTTCCTGTTTCATATTAACAGTATTGCCAATTTGCATTATTAATCAATGATTTATGATCATATTTGAATTATAGGAGTGTATACACTTTCAATACATCGGATACTAAAAAATGTGTATTGTGGGATGAAGCTCATGGTTTTTTATTAAGTAATATGTAGAATTAGGTTCTACATATAGTTTAGTAAGCAGTGCCAATAGGATTCTGTTAGACAATGTCCATTCAAATCCATTAGTCGTTTTGATAATTTAGCAAGCGCTGAATACAAAAACAAACAACACAATTGATAACGTGAACATTGTTCTGTATATTTCTAGGGTTTAAGGATCGTCTTCACTGATGCGTCCCGCCTAGTGTTTCGGATGAGCGGGAGCGGTGGAGGGACAGGTGCCACCATCCGCATTTACGCAGAGAGCTTCGAGAGAGACCCCGAGAGACACAACAGAGAGACACAGGTACAGCAAGAGTGGGGTTGTGTGTCTGATCTGTGTCGGTGTGTGAATGAGACTCTGAGACAGAGATTCTGAATGTTTGTGCACATAAAGGCGTTGTCACCTGACAATGGCATGACCTAAAATCCCTCATCCAAAATGAGTCTTTTGTTATGCAGTATTCTGCCATTCTAGTCCCCATAAAAAAAGATAGTATCAAATCTTTATTGAATGATATGAGACAGTAGCAGAAGTAATGTATTATGATGACAGTGCTCTTGTCTGTATATATTATATCCTGTAGACTATGGAGACTGGATATAAGATACATAATAGATTCACATCTGGCACACCATTCTTTGAGTGATGGGATACATTTCAGATTCCTATTGCTAAATATTGAAAACTACATGAATGAAAACTGCCACACACAACCAATCTTCTCGCCTGTTTTTGTTCAGCTGGCATAATCTTTGCATTAAATAGCCTTTTTTTTCTCCTCCACACTATTCATTTCCATCATCATTTCTTTGGTATTAACCCCCCCGGAAGCCATTTGAGTTGACGTGTAATTTTGATCAGTGGTTCGTATTGAATTGAACAACAAGAATAAATTCCACAGATTTGTGCAGATACTGCGGCGGTAATACGGCCAAAGCTGTGAAATGCCATCTAATTGACCTGTAGGCTTTGGAGTGATTAGCAACACTAGCTTCTTGTGTGGTTATGGATGTTGGGATAGATAGTGCACTTTAACCATACCCAGGGGTTGTAAAGTTGCAGTCATGATGGCGAGACAGCCTCATTTAGATTTGGCCACCGAACAGTCCAGCTTCATCAAAGATGCGTGTTAATAACCCTTTGTGCCCTTCTTTCTACAAGTCAAAAGACAACCAATGATGTCTTCAGCTTGCTAACTTGAGCATCAAAGATTGCATTTGTTACCATAATTCAAACTTAACTCAGGTGTAAGAATGTAAAACATATGGGAGAACACACACATTATTAAACTCTTCCTCTATTAACTGATTAAACTTCAAAGTGATACCACAAAGTCAAATTGTAGATCCCCCACTTCTAATTTTAGAAAAAGTGGATCCATTCATCAAGTATGGATCACCTATCGATGAGTTACAGCTGAACATTTTAGTCAGTAAAACATATTGTTTCAGCCCGTCATTACATTCCCCTCGTCCGCGTTATGTAACTTACACTTAACCCTTGGGCAATCTATCATCAATTATTGTTAGATCATAAATGTAATTCCTAATCATTCTGGCCCTTACCCAACGCACATAAATCATCACGCACATGATTAGACAACATGCCCGCGAGGCTGAAAGCGCTCCAAATATTTGTATATACAGCTTGTGTGTGTTTGTATTCCACCCACAAGACACAGCAACTCCTCACAGTTTGTATACTATACTATACTATACTATACTATACTACGGTATACTATATGGTATACCAAATGGTGTGTGTGATGTATTCCATCACACAACCCTGTGCGCTGAAGGGTTAAAAACAACACCATGACACACAACTCCTGGGTCATGTCATATCATTCTTGATCAATGTTGGTGACATTTTAAGATGTGTTTTAAATGTTTCGAGATATTTAGCTGCACGTAGCTCAGGTTATACACCTGTCAGGAGGAAACTCATTTCCTCATCGCTAATATATTCATCATCCCACCATCACAAAAATGTTTGAATGAATCTTAATCGTAATCTCATAGTTATGTAATTAAACTGGGCTCTATGGATGCTTATAATAACTCAAAAACTATATATATATATATATATATATATATATATATATATATATATATATATATATATATATATATATATCAAGTTGTGTATCACGTTTTTGACTTGATACACGATGGATTTCTTCTGTAAAAAAAAATTATGTAACCAAATTATCCAAAAGAAAGTTTTGCAAAGGTGCAACATAGTACAAACAATGCAATACAAAAAATTAGACAATTCTTTAAAAGACCCCCCCCCCCCCCCAAGTTCTACATTGGCATCTTTATCTTTGCTGAAAACATGTTGTGATGTCTTCTTCACTGCAGGTGGTGCTGGGTCCTCTCATCGCCATCGCCCTGAAGATCTCCAACGTCCATGAGAGGACAGGGCGCCGTGGTCCTAACATCATCACATGAGCCACCAGAACAACACAGTCACATGCACGCACACACACACACACACACACACACACACACACACACACACACACACACACACACACACATGCATCTACCTGCTCACACATACAAATAAAATAACTTGTCCCGTACTTCTTTGTCATTTAAAAAAAATCCCTTCTCTGTGGCTTCATGGTCATTTATTCTACTTTTTTCTTCAAATGATGACTAAACTGAGGGTGCTTATCTCTCAAAAAGAAAGCGCAGTGTTTGAATAATCGATAACGTAGAATATTTAGTTTCCAAACCATGCAGGCTATTTAATTATTTCCATAAATAAATAATGCAAAAGACAGCAAACCTATTATGAATGTGCAGACTGACTGTTAATGTTTGTGGCTTGCCGTTATAAAGACTTATTGAGTAAGGGAGCCTGAGATATTTTTTTTTATTCACCGTGCTGTTCTTGTATAACAGTGCAGTGTTTGCTTGTCATATTGCTTGTACCTGTCCTCTCATATATGTAATTTTTTTCAACCATTTAATGCAGGGTTAATCAAACTTTTGTCCATGTGTAAAATAAAATAGGCATTGCATCACAACTAATATATCAGCGAATTGACTTAGTTAGTTTATGTTTGATATGAATTAATGCGTATCTCGCTTTGAATAGTGGGAATTTATCAGACTTGTGTTTACTACCTAGGGAGAGGTTTTCCAAAAATGTAAAATAACGAAATAGCAAATGAGGCCACAGGTAATAAAAAATAAAATACATATTTTAGATGTGTTTGCTGATCTGGCTTTCGCTTTAATTTGTCAGTTTAGGCCTTTGGGAATGACATATAACTATATTTGAATATATTATTATTATACTTTCTTTTTTTATCCAAATAAACTTTTTTTGTGTGTGGTATTTGCCTTTTTTAATTGAAACAGACAGGTCTGATGGGGACAAATACAAATACATTAGTGTGAGATATGTTGCCCTTAGGCATTCTGGGATTGTAATTAAACATATTCTTCATAATTAGGAGCACCATGTTGTGCTGATACTATCATGTGGCGATTAAACATCCTTATGGAAAAGGCTTTTGTTTATCGAGCGCAGCATCGGCTTTTGAGCCGAGTGTGAGATATGTGTTGAGATAAGAAATGAAGAGGGCTGATCTTTATACGGCTTATAAGACGTAGAGAGCAGGAACTCATAAACACACTGATTGCCGTCATTATGAGTTGAGTAGATGCCAGTGGATATCCTCAAGGATGTGTTCATTCAGTCAGCCAGACATGACCTGTCAGCCATTACAGGCTATTGCCCCATCCAACTGTTCTTTGCCTGAATTTGTTCATGTGTCAGAGACAAGTGTCTAATAGGTATACTAATACATCTTTTAAAGTACTCGGTAATTAAAATGGTGCCAACAACCAATCCTTTTTTATTTCTAATGTGCATAAACATGAACGACACAGTTGAATCGTTGCTCCACCGTTATCTTTATTGTGGTGAACTTTTCAACTGCGCTGTCAGGTGTGCTTGAGAGAAAACCCATAATGTATTAAAACATTCTGTTAGGACATCATGGTGTCTTCGTATATATACACAGGTGTCAAACACAGTAATCGTGTACAAATTCACCACGGACTGAGAAGACTTGTTTGAGTCACAAGTCTCTGGGTAGACGTCCGTATAATCATGAGCTCAAATCACAAGACATATATCTGCTGTCTGTCCTCGATGTGGAGACAGATTTGACAGAAAGCTGTTGTGTTTCTGCTCCAGCTACTAAGAATAGTCTGCACAAGGGATTTAAATTGATGAGTCTATTTAAGTATAATTTTTTGTTTTAGTATTATTTTGTCCGTCGTCTGATTTTGGATCATCTGCAACTTTTCGTGCAGTCATCTTGGCCATGTCTCCCTTGCGTTTTTCCAGCTCATTGGGACTTTCCTAGCAAATGAAACGCTGTATAACAATAAATAAATAAAACAATGTAATTTATAGGACATTTTGGTGGCCGATATGTTTCTCAGATGTTGTCCATGCAATCCTAATAACCCTGGTTAAATTCTGAATATGCTTCAAATAAATTAAGTGTTGGCTGGACCTACTTTTAAATGAGATAAAGCGGCCTGTTGTTTTACTTTTAAAAGTAATTTATGAAAAATTATTATTAAATGTTTGCATTTATAATGCAGAATAAAGTCTCACATTGGTTGGCTTTATAGTGGAAAAGAAACATATCGAACACAAGCGAAGTGACTTCATATTTATATTTCCATAATACAAATAACCCTAGAACAGGGTTAGCTACATTAACTCAAATACAAATAGCAGTATTATACTTTCAATAATTTAATAGTGTACAAATTGGAGATACAGTGCGGCTAAAAGTAATCGCTGCATTCAGACCTTTATGGATCCAGCTGGATTAATACTGTCCTCAGTTATTTGTCAATCCACTAAGCAGCAACTCAAATGTGAAGCTCATCCTTGCTCTATTTGAGCAACAAACAACACCAAACCACAGTTTAACCTCTTTTCTGACCCCTGAGCTTGGGTCAGCACAGAGAGGTCGGAGTGAAGACTGGTGCCAGCACGTCTCTGTGGTCCATCATTGAGTAGCCAAGCAGTACAACCATATTTAAAAAGGCATCTCCCATTCTTCTGGAACTTTCTGTCGTATCCATTCCTGCTTGTCCCTCAGTCAGTTCGGCAAAAACTTGTCCTTCCTTCAGCGTCCCGGCAACGCCCCCCTCCGCTCCTCTGCATCCACCTCTCCCCGCTGAACGCGCCCCACCTGACTGTACCGAGGAGGCTGCTCCCAGCTCCACGTGCAGTCTGGGGCGTCCGAGCTGACCCGGCTGTACAGAGGAGGAGCGAGGCCCATCGCCACATCCACCCCATCAACCACGACCTCAAGCTCGCGGTCTGTAGCAGGACTCTGCTGGCTGCCTTGGGACTCCTCGTACGATGGAGGGAAGGAGCACGGTCTGCAGAGGAAAATACATACAATACAATAGGTTTAATAGTTTTATTTTACCGGGACAACGTCTATTGATCAACCTAGCACTCATCCCTGGCCAGATGTCAGAAACACACCCTAGAATAGTAGTTGAAAAGACATTTGGGATACCCAATGAACAAACAGTAGGTGAGAAATTATATTTGTATTGACTTTTGATTCCAAAACATTTTCTGGAGAGAGTTACTTCAAATAATTCAAATTCACTTGCGATCGTTATTATTTTGGCAACAGTAATTCAATTAAATAGAAGAGGAAAACATTGTTTTGTTTAAATGAAGTAATTACCTTAACATTGTTTATGTTTGTGCTCTGATTCATTTTTTTATAAATATTTTTAATTGATTTACACATGCAAGGTGCCACATCAGGATCATCAACCATTCATACACCGTAGGCGCAGCTACGGGAGCAATTTAGGGTTAAGTGTCTTGCTCAAGGACACATCGACATGGGCTAGCGGAGCCGGGGATCGAACCACCGATCCTCTGATTGAAGGAGCCACAGCCGCCCTATTATTATGATTTCTCTTTTTAAAGTGGCCCAGGCGGTGTTACCTGTCAATAGTGTAGACCCGGAGGTGGCGTTCATGTCGTCTTCTCTGGTACATCTTGCTCTTCATGCTGTGGCAGATGGTCCAGAAGACTCCGATGAGCACAACCAGGATGCCAAACACAACCATGATGTAGGCAGAGATGAACGTCAGAGTGTAGTAGTACTCCTCTGTGTGCTGGGACACAAGGTAGGCCCCGATGCAGGTCAACGCAAATCCCATACCGGGCAACACCATGCGGGCCAGGGACCACAGCTGCTTCCTCACATTCATGATCATTTAACTCACTTGTTGTTTCTTTATTGCAGTTTCCAGGTTCCCTTTCCTTCTTTTTATTGGAGTTTCCAGGTGCCCTCTCCTTCTTCTTCCAGTACACTGATAGAGAGAGAGACACTGGTATCAGGCAGGAGGTAAATAAATAAATCCTTTAACCAGCTAAGTACCAACAAGTGTGGCTGCAGTTGAAGGTGTGTGAGTCTTCAGACATTGGGGGAGGCGTCTAGGATGTTACTGCCCCCTCGGTTTTATATTAACATCGGCTGACAAGATTTGGGAATTCATTTTACATGTTTGAAATATGTGATATTTGTTGTTTACTGTGATATCTGATGAGTAGATCCTTCGGTCAAATTTCCTTTCATCTGTGTCATGACAGTCGAAATGTATGTAAATATAATGCAACGCTGATCAAATACCCGTTCAATTTAGCAAGCGAGTTTAGCAAGTGTTTAGCAAGTGTTTTTAAGTGTTCCCACTCTCCGCCAAGTTGCATGTCAAGCCTACGTTTACAGTTTTTACAATTGATACAAGGAAATATATTTATACTTTGAAGTCGTTAGATTATGTTGATAGATTTCAAATCTTCCCCATCATTCAGATCAACTTCAATACCAGATAGTGCACTAAAACATGCAGTAAGGAAATTCATGTTCAAAGTCATCTCTTTCAACTAGCAGCTGGCAGTAAGCCTGCAGCTTGAGACAGTTTGTGCTGATAAAATGTATTGCACAACATTTATCTCTGACGCAGCATAATGGAGAAGTCATAAGGTCATTTTCCCATGAACCTGTTTTCCTGAACCTGCAAAGTGATCCTCATGTGTGCAGCATGATAGCGCACACACAAGCACTATTTAAAATTAAAAACATATTTTAGCGGCTTTAAAATGATCATTCATTGAGTTATATTTATTTATACCTTTTACTTTGGAAGATGGATTTACATTTATTTGGATTCATTTACTGTATTCATTTGTTTGTAAGTAATTCTATATATGATTTTTCCTTTGAACCTTTTCTTTTCCCCCTTATCTTTCTTCTCAAACATTATGTAATTGCTCCAATGGATGAAAACATGTCAAAATGCTCTGAATGTACTTTGGCCTCGATACCTATAAAGTTGTAATGTTCAAACTTCTTTTCAGTGAAAATATGACTTCCTTGTTGCATAAAGCTGAATACTAAACAAAGCGGTAAGCGGGTCAAACCCAGAACAAGCTCCGGTCCTCAAAAAAACAATTTTTACATTTTCTGTCCA
Source organism: Myoxocephalus aenaeus (assembly GCA_038501785.1). Lineage (NCBI taxonomy): Eukaryota > Metazoa > Chordata > Actinopteri > Perciformes > Cottidae > Myoxocephalus > Myoxocephalus aenaeus. The sequence continues at coordinate 1,077,120 of JBAMJR010000379.1, forward strand.
GTCACCTGTTGATCTTTTCTATATTGTCCTCATCAGAGAAAGTTCTGCATGGACCAGATATCTTTGGTTTCAATGTGACAAAACACATTAAGGAACGTATCAGACAAATCCTAACTTTTGTGCCGTTGTAATATGTTGTGGATTGCTCTGTAGCTTTGTAGAGATGGATACTATAACATGTATACTTGTACATGAATTGTCAAGGATTTATCATATTATTAGATTATATTCTGCTATGTTGCACGTGTGAGTTTACTCCCTCTTTCTGTTTGCCATTGACCTACAGCCTCTACTTTGCACTTTCCTCTTTGTATATAGGTCATAACTCTTCATTTGATGAGACTTCGTTATAAGTAGGCTATTCTTGGATGGTATTATGAATGAATATCTATTCACTGCCACTCAACGCTTGTTGTGAATGCAGCACAGTCATCAGAGCTCTTATTGGCACTCTGAGAGTGTAATGGTTTTATGAACCGTAACACTCTTATCAGCGTGGAGTTAATCCTCCGAGCTCAGCTCTGGTGGTATCTAGATATTGCACCACAGCGAGGTTTTTCGACAGGTTAACACACCCCTGTGTCTGATGCCCAGGTGAGATCGAGTATTGGCTTCTTAATTGGCAGAAATTACCCAGTAATGAGGGTTAATAGTGGCACTTATAATTGTTAAGTAGATTATAAATCTTTGTGGCTACACATTCAGCGGTCTGATGTAATTATAGTGCCCTGTGAGAGGGCAACATTGTGATACTTTCAACAGTGCAGACATCTGGTCTGATAGCACAAAATGATCTGAGCTGTAAGCGCAGATACAACAGGAGCATGACACTGCAATGCAATGCACGTACAGTTAGTACATAGACGATAGTCAGCGAATAATCAAAGACAAGTGTTCATCTGTGCCGTGGTGTAATTTTCACCTGGGAATGCTTTATTGCTCATGGGGATTTCAGTGTCTGTGTCATTATAACAGATCCACTGTAGGTGAGAAGTTATTTTTCAAAGTGTTTCTCTGCATTCCGGTTTTATTTGTGTAGAATGACTGAATTCATGTGTGTTGTGGGGCCTTCGTGGCCACATCGGAGGGAGCTGTTGCTGGTCTGATATGCAGCTGTTTGGCGAAAAAAATACAGCCTCATTATGAGTGTCTCTATCATGAACAGATTAGTTGACATACATTAGAGCTGTACAGCTGCTACGCTCATTGACTGCGCTTCACTTTTGCTGCTGGATTTAGCCTGCTAACGCTACATCAATGCTGGATATAAAAAATATATACTTTCTTAATTTCCCTGGTGACAACGAGTGGATAGACTACAGGAACAGCGCCACACTGACACATCTCCAATTGTAGATATTTTTGCCATACATTAGTATGGCAAAAATATCTACAATGCTGTGGCAGATGGTCCAGAAGACTCGGATGAGCACAATCAGGATGCCAAACACAACCATGACGTAGGCAGAGATGAACGTCAGAGTGTAGTAGTACTCCTCTGTGTGCTGGGACACAAGGTAGGCCAGCACACAGATCATTTAACTCACTTGTTGTTTCTTTATTGCAGTTTACAAGGTAGGCCAGCACACAGATCATTTAACTCACTTGTTGTTTCTTTATTGCAGTTTACAAGGTAGGCCAGCACACAGATCATTTAACTCACTTGTTGTTTCTTTATTGCAGTTTCCAGGTTCCCTTTCCTTCTTTTTATTAGAGTTTCCAGGTGCCCTGTCCTTCTTCTTCCAGTACACTGATAGAGAGAGAGACACTGGTATCAGGCAGGAGGTACTCAAGTGTGTTTATAGGTTGGTCTCTGTAACACCTGTTGATGTAGCATTGTAGACACAGCACAGGTGGCAAAACAACTCCCTCATGGCCACCTGTGCTGTGCCTAAAACCCTCGGCTGTGTTTTGAAGTTGCATACTAACGTAGTCCTACTGTATACTACGTACTAAAATCAGTATGTACTGCATACTGGCCTTAACATGTATGATTTCACCAGCAGACTGTTGACACTGTGGGTTCACTGAAATATGCCGCAGCTCTCACATCTCCAAAAACGATCGGAAATGTCCAAACAGGCCTTTTTTCTTTCCACACAGTACAAAGTCCTGTATTCAAATGTTTTACTTCAAGTAGAGTTAAAGAGAAGCATTATCAGCACAATGTACTTACATTTACTTCTTTCAATTTATAAAGCTGGATAGTTCAATGAATAATAACCCATCATATTTTAATTATATATTTTGCGAGTAAAATCTGAATATGCAATGTAAGTCAGGTTGATGTAGTACTATAAAGTTCTGATCTAACGTAGAAGTACACAGTCGAGTCGCGTATTCTTTTGGGGCCTTAAAGTTCTTTAAGGGTGCAATGAGGGAAATCATATCTTAACATCATTATTAATCTACAGCTGTTTGGGGCCCTTTTAGATTGGTGCCTAACTGTAAAGTTGGGTCTTTTTTTCCTAATCCAGTCTATTTCTCTGGTGTTTCTGACCGTGAAAAGCCACAACTTGGGTGTGTGATGCAACTATGTCATGGCAAGTGTATTGCTGAGGACCAAAGGAAGCACAGTGCTGAGAGATAAGGTGTTTTTATGAGCACTTGTCAATAAATCTACAAGCAGCAGCACACTGCACACGAAAAACCAAAGAAACCGAACATCAAACAAACAACCACTGTAGCCTCATCGCAAGCTGGCAATTCCTCCTCCTCCTCCTCTCCCCAGTGATTGGGCTTTTATCTATTCAGCCACACCTAATTGGAACCTACCACTTGCCCAGATACGTAAGGGTGAGCTAAACTAAAACAAGCATCCACATTCCGACAGAATTATGAACATACCATAAATACAAGATTTATCAGTTACTGCTGAGGTCACAGTTCATCTATGGGCACTCATTACATATCTAACGATGAGCACACCAAATAAAAACTAATAAAAAAAAAGAAATAGCTTCCCTCTCTTCTTCATCGTAACAGAGCCCAGTCCCTCCCTGCTAAGAGGACATGATTAAGCAAACCTGTTAACACTTTCCTTGATTGAGCAGCTGATCTACTACAACATCCCAGGCAGAACTAGAACCCCTCAAATCCTGAACCCTCAGGGACTAAAGGGTAGTCACCTGGGGGATGGTTGAACCTGAAAGGGCTTGGATTTGTAAAAATATGAATGGGACAGCGCTATAATGCGACACATCACGTTTGATGGCACAATAACATTGTATGTACAATTGTGGGCTCTTATCTCATTTTTTTGCATCCTGATTTTAACAAGATATTTTTCAAATAATTTTAAAGAACTCGCTTTTTTTTTGTTGTCACAAAAGCAGAGGCACACAGTCAAACACACTACCGAACTACCCAGGCTTACAACAAAGGATCCCATGATCCCATAAAACAGACAAACTAAACAGGTTTGTGTCATTTGTACTGCTTAATGGATAATGTCTCAAATACACAGAAAGATTTGACTGAAATTGATAATGAAGCCGACACAAAAATACTGTTAATGTTGGGGAACAAAACCTTGTGAGAAGGGAGTAAAGAAACCTTTTATATTGTTATTGGATAAGTATTGCTGATGTAGTGACATGTAAGTGGCCTTCTGCTGTTGTAGTTGGTCAACATGGAGCACATTTTTACTTTTTGATACATTTTTGAGAGTAAATTAATCTCTAACAATGAATAGATTGTGTTATATAGAATATAACAATCTATAACAGTGATTTTTATAAATTCATCATGTTTTCTATGACAGGTCTGCGAAGTAACGATATAGCGGTCAAATACATTTTGTAAAAACTAGTAGTGAAAACTACAATTATCTCTCTGTTTTGTACCTATAAAGTAGCACAAAATGAATATGAATGACCTTTTTGCACATGTAAACAATTAATAATATGTATAATACATGTGCAGTCTATGAACCTCCAAATTAGGCTATCTCCTTCCTGCTTACACACACACACACACACACACACACACACACACACACACACCCTCTTTTAGACCTCATTATTAGGTGATAATTATAGACAGGGTGAGACAGAGAGCCATTAGTTGTGAGGGAAGGAGTGAAGGGCCAGTTATTAATCAGCTGCACTCTGATGAGGACCTGCCATCCCCTCTGTCATTAATACACATCACGGTCAGACTGCACACTCAGCAGTACACAAGTTCACTCATTATACGGCCACTAAATCTGGATGGAAGACACACACAGAGAAGGTGGATATGAATTATTGGATTGTTTGGATGATCTGTAATAAACACATGGTCAGTTTATGCATTTACAGTAGTAGTACCACAAAAGGTCCAGTGGGGGCGACGTTGCATTATTTTCTTTCACCAATGCCAGTGGCGAGTGAGCAAAAGCCCTGCAGCACTGCTTGGTAAAAACTATTTAATTAGGGAGTAATTAAGATATTTCACTAAAGCTCCCCCTTTCTTCGAGCACAGCAGGTCCACTGGGTGGATCCTGTGGAGTAAAGTTATCTCTCGATCCTTCAGTCCCACATGTGATCCTTATGTGAAAGTGTGAAAGGTCCCGCCTGCCTGGTCTCGACAACCTTGATGCTCACCAGATTTTTTTGCGTCGTCTTGTCACAGATTATAAATCTCCTCAATTTTGGATAACATCTTTATATTGTAAAAAACATTCTCTTACACACAAGCCATGGTGTCAATTTATCATTTTGGAGATGCTATTAAAGATAAAAGGGATATCTCAAATGTGAGACCTTGTGTATGTTGAAAGAAAAAAAGAGGTCTTAAAACTTCAAAAAGAAAAGAAAGAAGGAGGGAGGGGGTGATGGGGTTGTGACTGTAAATCGAGAAGAAAGTGGTAGGTATGAAAGGAAGGAAGGAAGGTTTTTAAACTTTTCAAACTTTCACTCCCTCTCAGAGTCTCCGTGTCTCTTCTTCTAAGTGGCTCTCTTCTCTCTCACCTCTCGTTCCGTGTCCATCCTCTGGTGTTTCATGTGCTCCTGGCTGTAGGGTTTCACTGCTTATCCCTGTAGTAGCTATATAAACCCCTCACAGTTGTCTGGACTAGCCTAGCAGGAGGGGATCAATGAGGAGATCGATAGGGTCCCTGGGAGTCCTAATAGCCCTGTTACGGCTCCCTGACTCCCTGCCTGGCTGCTTGATATAGCGGCGCACTGGGAGGGGGGAGTCTGTATATATGTATGTGTGTGTCTTCCAAATCCCTGTCTACAACCCCCCCGCTGAGTCTGTACTTACACTTAGGTCATGATACAGCACAACAAGTTCTCTAATTGTGTCCATTGATGGAGCTGATGGCTGCGAATGATCTGTATGTGCTGCGTGGCCTTCTGCTGTGTTCACTTTCAGTCTGCAGTCCCTGAAAGAAGAGAATAGTGGACATGACACACTAACGATGGAACATGTAGTGCACTTTAATAAAAAATGTTGAGCTACCTCTACTTTACTTTAAGGGGCACTGCACCAATTTTACAAATCCATTGTCCTGGGAAGTTAGTTCACATTGGGCGTTTCAGCAGTAGTGTGATGACGCATTACAGGATGCACCAATGGTATGAAATGGTATAGACTTGCGAGAGTGCGTTGCTGAAACAGAGGATCTAACAGCTTTTTTTTTTGGTCTGTCTGAAAAAGGCCATTTTATTGGGCGATAGAATTGCTCATAATCTGTGTTCAAGTGTATTTCTCCCACGTGACACAGACACAGGATACATACTATACTTATGTACGGAGGACATAAAGCAAGGGCTGGAGTTGCCATGTGCATATTGTAGAGAGCGCAATATAAAACAACTTTGGTGTTGGATGTAAAACATGTTGTCACCGCTTAGCCTTTGAAAACAGTTGTAGCCTTTAATGTCAGTTATGTGGCTCTGGAGGGGCCTCAGTGTCTGAGAGGAAGAGGAGAGGAAGCCTCCCGATGATGGCCGCTCTACCAACTGGAGGCGTGGAGTCGGAAAGACATGGGTGTTTAACAGGGTCTAATGAAAGACATATACAGTTGCATTGTGGGTTGTCTCAGATCCAAAGTTTGTGGAGGGTCGTACAACGTATTTGTACCTATCTATTAAATTATTTTGTTACATGTTAGTGGTTGCTGCAAGTTATTGTGAAGCACATTCAGCTTTCTTGTAATGAAATGTGCTACATCAATATAATTGTCTTGCCATGCCCAAATCACCGGAGAACACCTTTAAGTATTTCACTTTTATGCTCCTTTATATGCTCATTATTTCAGGGGGAAATATTGCTGGTCTTACTTCACTACATGTAGTTGATAACAATATTTTACTTGTTACACTACACTTCATCTAAACCATAAAATCATCTTCTAAAAGGAAATGGATTGTTATTGATAAACTATCCAGCAGTATAAACGTAAGCCATGACCAGCTACAACACACACATGCTGCTTAAATGGCAATGCATGAGAAATAATAATTCAATAATTGATACACTCTGTTGTTGAATTGCTTTGGATTTTATTGAGAGGGTGTTTCATATTATTTTGTCATTGATATGAATGTGTTGGACAAAATATGAGAAACACATGACTGAAACATGACTAATACTTTGACTTGAAATGGAGTAGGTCTGTATGCCGCTTTCTTTACTCAGATAAAAGGCTTCACGTACTTACACCACTGGCTGCTGACACATTTTCAGATGGAAAAAGCAATATAACGGCACCCTCAGCTCCACCTGGTGTGCATTTGGTTCTACTCAGGTCTACAAAGACATGTGATGCTGTGTGCCAGATATTACAGGAAGGAATCTGTAAGGGAAAACTTTTGCAAACTCTCCAGAGAAATGTCTGACTTGTAGCTTAGATGATGAAGCCTGCTGCATTGCATGTGTCATCCAGTTCTTGCCCCCCCTCCCCCGTGCCTGCATTGATATTTACAGGTTCTCTCGGTGTGCCCCACTTGAAAATTAGTTGTGGAAAAAGTACAATATATATCACGACAGCCAACGCTCGCTGCTTTATAAACTCCACGCTGATTTCCCAGATTATCAGGCTTCACACCGGCACCTCAGTGGTAACAACATGAGAAAAGGATCAACAACAAGGTGAGTCTAATGTAAGGGATTTTTACGGTCTGAATTTCAGGATATCATTTGTGCCGATTAGATCAAAAAAATCAAGAACTATGAGTTTTGAGAATTTGGCTTTGGAACCAGATTTCTTTGTAGTTGGGTCAACGCTGGGTTTCCCCCAAACATCAGAAACAGATGGGAAGAAAGAAAGACTACAAACTAATAAGCACGTCGAAGCAGCAGCATCTGAGGGGCCAACAGAATCTGGGCTTTGCACTTTACACACATTGGAGACACTTTTAAACGTGAGGTGCGGTGGAACTTTAGGAGCGCAGACGGACTAAGTTACAGGGCTTGGAAATAAAAAAATAAACCTTGGTGGGTTTGTGCTTTAGCGCCAGAGAGAATAAGTTCAGAATTTCCCCATCATGTAGGGATCAGTGACTCTAATTAAATGTATAGATACAGCTATGTTAGTGTATCCCACTATAGCTTCCCACAAATAAGCCTGTGATCCCAGTCACATACATCACATACTCTGGATGTAAAGTTCAAAGATCCGCAGCGGAGTCATGTTGAAGGCAGATGTTGCGCTGTATATCAAGAATTCCTGCGTTACGTTCCTCCTGGGTAAGATGATAAGAGGATAAGGCCAGGGCCGACCTGCATGCACGGGCCGGGGGGAGAGGTAATAATCGCAGCGTATAATTCAGGGTAATGAAGGCTCCGCCACTAGATCAGCCATAAAGAATGATAGGGGAGGCAGGCGGGGAGGCGCTGCCGTGTCTGACCTCCACTGGCATCCCTCCACTTTCTATAAATTTGCTCTGCGATCTGACTCCGGGTAAAGGAGAGGCGGGAGGCGAAAGGAAGGAGATGGACAGATGTAGAGGAAGAGGGGGAGGAGGAGGAGGAGGGAGAGAGGAAGATGAGTGACAGAGCAAAAGAGAGAGAAGGTGCGCATGATTTAGCCTCCGCCAAGACACAGGTCAGATCTTGTTCTCTGATCTTCAGAGAAATATACTGTACTTCCTGTGTCCTTTGAGACTAATGGTCCCAGAGAAGCGCTGCATAATGTATCAAGCAGTGTCGAAACTTCTCTGAGAGGAGAGACGGATGAAAGCAAGAGCCTTCTTTGTTTAATTTCTTTTGATTGCAGCAGCTTAAGGATTCTGTCAGCTGTGATTGACAGATGAAAACATCCCCAAAATAAACTGCGGCATCTATTACCATCAAAAAATTAAAAAGGAAACGTTGTGCCATCTCTCACACAACTCTCGTCCCCATCTCTCTGTTTTCACCCTCCAGTTCATCGGTATGCAGGCGGTGTGGCGCTGTACTGTGGGCAGACTGGGCTGCGCTGCTCTGCTCTCCTCTACATGTCTGCTAAATGACAGTAATTATTTTCCTGGGCTGCAGGCGACTCATGCATGTTTTATTTCCACCTCCACCTCCCCCATCTGCCTGCATGGCGATGCATGGCACACACCGTGGTGGAATGGAAAAAGAAGAAGAAGAAGAAGAAGAAGAAGAAGAAGAAGAAGAAGAAGAGGAAAAAAACAGCAAAGCATTTTTATTTCTCTCCATACCTTCCAATGAGTCCCCACTGGGTTCTCCAGCCTCGGTTCCTTTACTGAGGGGGCCCGTCCTTTTATGGTACCAGAGGGGGTTTTGCAGGGACTGACAGATGCTGTTAGGCTGGTCTCATGATGGCCTAGACACAGATAAAGATACCTAATGGTGGTTCACGCACACTGGATGCAGTTGTAAGCATTTTTCCACAAAATGGCTACCGTGTTTCAATTCAGGTCCAGGTGTCACTTGGTGTCGGGGGTGACATCCATCAGTGCAGTTTCTCTTGATTTCGCCTAACCTACAAAACTGCATGACTTACCAAACATTTTCTCTGACAGAACAGCTGATCATAGTTTAAACAATAGAAAACCAACCCTGTCATAGCTCAGACCAGGCTGCCTGATGAATACATCCTATTAAATCCGGAGAAGGTTGTATCTTTTTTTCCCCCCCTTCATGGCACCGTGTTGTGTGTCATGCCGTCCTGTGACATGCAGCTCGTTTGGTGCGACTCGGGGGATCTCTAATACCCCTGCAGCTTTCATAATGAACATGTGGCTTCTCTCTCTTGGGCACAATTTAGCGTAATTCATAAGCAGAGGACGGAGCATTAGCCAGATGGTGCTGTGGGTTGCATCCTTTCTCTGGCCATCCATTAGAACTGTGTTGGTGACAAAATTCCAATGTGAGAAGACGGACAAGGAATCCGATTTCAGCACCCATCCAATTGTTTATGTGTGTGTGTGTGTGTGTGTGTGTGTGTGTGTGTGTGTGTGTGTGTGTGTGTGTGTGTGTGTGTGTGTGTGTGTGTGTGTGTGTGTGTGTGTGTGTGTGTGTGTGTGAGCAGTGAGGATGTTTTAAGTAGGTAACTTAACTTGTAAAAAATAGTAAAAGTAAAAGTTGTGAGACAAATCAACCAATTAACACATTTAGATGGGGGGATACTTTAACCCTTATTAAAAACAACATTAATTATGGTATTAGCCAGAAATCAGATTCTTTAAAGCTACAAAATGTAACATTTTCCTACGAACAATGAGACAAATGAGTACCTGTAATGTGAAAGGGTTGTTTGTAGTGATGAACCCACCCACAGATAATTATCACCCAACTCTGCAGATCCCCTCAGCTCTATATGGAGTGTTTTACGCAGCTGGCAATTACTTACTTTCTGCAAACATGCTCTTATAAGCACTGAACGCTACCTGCCTGGCACCAAACAGTAGACAGACACAGCTAGCATCTCACTGCTGAGCACAGTGCAACATTTAGCAGCTATCATAGTCATACGGCCCAAACCTTGACTCCAGCTGAATGCTATTGATGCTCGTGTCTGGTCGATGTACAGTACTAACAGGCTGCTTGCCAGCGTGTTATAAACTCTATGTCTAGATTTTCAGCTTGTTTGGGAGATCTGCCCCCATGGGGCAAACAACTAACTAATAATGCAGCTCTGTGGACTGGGAAAAAAACATAACCATCTTGTTTCCAAATATGAAAATTGACAGCTGTTATACACTTGGGAAAAGTTCCCAGGGGAAAAAAAAAACTCGTTTTTATATGTTGGGACTGACTTTATGGTTTCACTTATGTCTCCATGCTGCTTGGTGTTAAAGGAACCACAATAGTGTCATAAAGATGACTTGGTTTTCTTTAGAATTATTATTATTATTTTATTTGTTAATCAGGGTATTTGTAAATCCAGCTGTTTTTCTTTCTTTGTGATTATTTGGATATTAGTTTGTTGATTTAGCTCAGGTATTGAGTATTTTTCTGCCACTGAAAGCCATCTATCTCCAAATTGTGTGATGTTGTATGTTTTAGATACACCAAAGGACTAAATTAAGGCGATTTTTAATGTAATTAGTTGAAAAATGTATTATCACAAAGCTGAACACTGAGTTTTGTTTTGTTTTTCTCATGAAAAGTTGACGTTTTGGAGATAATTTTTTTTTTTTTGATTTGACCATAAAACTTGAAAAATTCAAGTTTGAAATGAATATTAAAAAAAGAAAGGACTAATGAATAAAAATCAAGAATTTATATGAGCCAAAGATTAGCAAAAGGCACCCAATTATTTCAACATGCGCATAAATTGATACCTCCACACACACACACACACACACACACACACACACACACACATTCTGATCAGCAACTCATCCTTGCGTGGCTCTCACTTCGTCAGTGGAGGTGTCAGTGTCCCCATGGCAACTGTATAATGGGGCAGGCCTAATTCAATCCCAGGGGCGAATGGTGGGTCTGGCGGAGACGCAGAGGGAGAATTGGTCTGGATCTGAAACCCATTCAAGTCAGAGCTGATGTGTTTTAGCTGCCGCATGCTCAGTCACCGAAGAGAAAACATTCTGTCTCCACTCGTGCCCAACTTTTGCATTCACTCTTAATCTCTTCTTTTGGCATAAATCCTCTTCGTTCTCTTCCTCCTTTCATTCTCTCTCTCTCTCTGATTATTTTCACGCCGTTCCTCCTCAAACCCCGCTCTCACTTTTATTCACTTCTATCGTTCTCTCTCCACGACTCCTCTTCCTTGCCTCTCTTTCTTCCTCCTCGCTCCCCCCCCCTCCCCTCTCTATCTCTCTTGTGCGCTTTGGTCTCCACTCAATCAATACCTCATACACTCTCTCCGTCTCCTCTCTCTACCTCGCTCTACCTCTCTCTCTGACATTCAGACTCAGAAACCTGATAGGATTTCATTAGTACCTCTGGATCTTGTTGTATTATTGTTATCCCTCCCAGAAGAAGACAGGGATTAGCGCTGGGGCTGGAGACAACTTAAAGTAATAAGCCTGGAGCCAACAGTCTACAATCACACATACGCGGATAGAGAGTACACACACACACACACACACACACACACACACTCACAAAAAGGTGAGCGGGGAAGGGAAGGAGAGAGGAGGCGTTAAAGCTCCACATGCAAAAAGGGAGGAGGCAGCCAGCACGCCGTTCCCGTATTGTTATGGCCGTGGCAAACCAATCACACAGCTTCACACATGCAGCCCAGTGAGAGAGCGAGGCTCGCAGCTTGTTAGGGAGGGAACAGTTTGTTACAGGAGTATGGTGTGTAACTCCTGTCACTGGTTCTGCATATAGAAAGGCCTGGGACTGGCCCGGGGCTATCTGTGTTTGCAGATGGGGGAGGGGAGGAAGGAAGGTTTGTAGATTTGCATCCCTTTGACTCTGTATCTCAGAGCACCAGAGGAAGAGGGAGAGGAAGGAGGAGAGGAGGGAGGAGGAGGAGAGGAAAGGAGAGGCTGTGTGAAAACACCAAAAATTATACTGGGGAAACTGTTGGCTGGTAGCTGTTGCTGATTGGTGCCGTCGAGCTCTACTCATGCAGGAGTTTATTCCACTCTGATTTACATATTGTAGTGTCCGCCACAGTTGCACTTGACGTAAAGTGTTTTTCACTAATACAAGCCCAGCCACACTCATGAGAGCGAGAGAGAAGATCTAGAGCCGAGGCTGCACTGTTCACACAGCCATGCACAGGCTCCGAGATTGGCCATTACATTGACTTGAATAGATTTCTTGTGTGCATGAATAGCCCAGTGAGAAGAAAAAGAAGAAAAAAAAGACTGTTTCCTCTCCATGGGTTCATATTGATATTCATAGTGGCTCTCCACACCGAGAGCACAAATGTCACTGAAAGCGGCCTTGATATATGCTCTCATTCTCTCCTCTTCCTGTCGCTCCATCCCTCTTTCTCTCTGTCTCTCTTCCCCCTTCTTTGTTCCCCGTTCGCCGGACGCTCGCTGCCTGCTGCTGCCGGAAAGAAGAAGAGGAAGAAGAAAAAAAAGCCCACTGGATGATGGAGTGAGTGTGGGACGCCACGCTGTTACTCATTTAGTCTTTTAATCAACCAGCAATGGAATGTTAAAGCCGTCTCTCCACCTGTAAAGCCTGCTAACCTTGACTATGGTGTTGTTTACTCCTGCAGTGCTGCCCCAGAACCTCAGCCCATGCCGCACTCACTATTAAATGTCACATTTTCAGCTCAAAACTCGTCTCTATCCTTTCCTTATCAACGTCCGCCTTTGCCATGCCATAGAAAATTCAAATGCAATGTCGGTGCGACGTTCTATTGCATGTGTGCTTTCTGTCTATGAAACATATTAGGCGTGGAAAAGAGGAGTCAAGTAGGTTTCTCCTCCATTTCTCAGCATTCATTGTGACATTATAAACACCGGCAGACAGATTTAGAGCATTTGGACAGGCATCCGGCAGAGTGTTGGCAATAACAGTGAGAGATGAAGTGAAAGTATTTTGGGGTTTTGGGTGGGAGCACTCGGGTCGCAGGTGCATAAATCACCGTGTATTTGTTAATTGTCCTTGGGAATCGTTGGACGACAGCACTGTTGGCTCAGGTTCGCGGCTCAGGCTGGGAAGTAGGCAAGGTGCGGGGATAAACGTCAAGCAAGTTATTTGGTTCTACCTCACCTATCAAGATGAACTCGCTACTCACACTGCACCGACAACAAGCCTGCATTTAAAAAAATAAAAAAAAGAGGACAAACTTAGTTGTGAAAGAGTCATGGGGGCGATTCGGTAAAAACGATATGCATAAAACAAACACCAGACGAGGCCCTGCAGAGTAGCTGGTGGTAGTTCAAATGACATTTGGCTGACTTGTTATACATAGCTCAATATCTTCCAATAGATTATAATGATTACCAATACTGGAACCAATAAAACATTTGTGAGCCAGAAATTGTGAAAGAATAAAATTAAACGATGTGTGTAACTTTGTTCTAACGCTTTATGTCCCTCCACGGCTCGTTCCGCTCTGCCTGAAAACTGCGAGAATGTCAAAAGAGGTAAAAAAGATGGCACCGCAGTGTGTGCTCAGGGTGTAAGTTATGGCCGTAACTTTCTCACTCTGTCAGGCGCTTTAACCGTCTGTCCTGGAGGACACATTAACTTGGTATCCTTAAATAAAGTCCTTTAAATAAAGCTGGGGGAGTTAAATAATGAGAAAGCTGCTCCCACTGTCCTTTCTGCTTTTAAATGAACCTCTGCCTTTCTTATTAATGTCCCCTTATCGCTCATCACAGCCACTGACCCGCTGCTGTAACCCTTTTCCACTCAACCACATGAGAAGCTCCGGCAAGTGGTCGCCGCAGAAATAATTGAGGGCAATTTTCAAATTAAAATTTAAACCCCTCGTCCATCTTCATGCGCTGGGAGGGAGCGGAGCAGAGGGGTTTTGGGGCTGATGACTTGATCAGGTTTTGCGAGCCGGGCAGGTACTCGGGCTGGGCGAGGTGGCATGATGAACGAGGGGCATTAATCTCTGTGACAGAGAGAGAGGAGTTAGCAGCGGTGATAGCAGCGCTAACGGCTTTAATTAGCATTTAATCAGACGCCTCAGGGCCGATGGAGGGGGAGAGAGGAGATCAAACTCCAGCGGCCCTCTGTAAGAAGAGGAGGAAAGGAAGACCGTCCCTGTGGTAGAAGCCGGGCTGACGCTGCAGGCTGTGTTGAAGAACACATGCCTATGATCCTTTTGTTGTACTGTAATGATAGCAAGCTAGATGCACCACAAAGGCCCTCAGTTAGAAGAACATTGACTGCACTCTCAGATGCCGTAAACGTTCAGACTGTGAGCTTTCCCTCGATAGTTTGACTCCACAAGTACTGAAAAGATTGTTTTCAGAAAAGGGGCTAGTAGGGAATGGGGATATATTTTGGGGTCCAAAGCATATTTGTGGACCCAACATATACCACCAAATTATAGAGTTGTGACGTGCATGGGAGGAGTTGCTTTCAGGATCCACGGTCCTGAAAATGTTGGTAGTTTTCTGTATAAACACTGTTTATTACTTCTTAGGCTTAAACTCCGTTAAATCATTAATACAAATGATGGCAATATAAATCAAAATTCAAAGTGAGAAACCTTTAAAATGTTGAAAAGTCAAGTAAACGAGCAAACGGAGGCCGGAAAGCTACATTTTGGATAAATATAGCAGCTAGCAGTGTTTTGAAGTTACTGCAGCAAAGGACCATGGGTATTGTAGGATTTAGAGCCATCTACAACACTAACAGGACTTTTCGTGACCCACAGATAGACAAAAGTGTAATGTTTTTGGGAACTCCTATATTTCCACAAACCGCTAGCCACAGCTGCAGCCTGCGCAGCGGACTTAATGCGTTCCAGCAAAGAAGAAGAAGAAAAAGAGAACAAAGAAACACATTCTGTGTAAATTCCGAGATAAAAAGTGAAAGACATTTGTGAATTGAATAGATTATAAACTGCCTTTGAAGATGCAACCTGCTGCTGGATAACAAGGTAAAGATTTTTTTTTTTTCACTTTATCAACAATTTTGCACGGGGAGCACTGTGTGAACAAATCATGGATGGACTGCTGAGGTAACAATGGGACTGAACAATTTCTCATGTAATTTCTGAGGGCCATAACACAGCGCTATTCAAGCTAATCGGCGCCCTGGACCGCTAGGGAACAAATACAATCTGTCAGAGAACAAAGGAAGAACCGGTATATATGCCCCAGGGAGCTAATGAGGGAATGACAACCAGGTGCGTGGGGTAGTGCAGGTGAGGTGATTCAATTGGCAGAAGACTGGCCGGGTCTGAAACGACAGCACAGTTAGCACAAGGATGAGCAAACGACAAGACAAGGAATAAATGCAATACTTGCAGAACCAGTGCTCTGTAGATCTGTTGTCAAGTCAATCTAGCTGGGGTCTGCAGATTAGGACTTTTAACGTCAAGATATAATGAAAGGTACCACAGCATATTGCTTTGCAGCCTTGTCCTGCCACTATAAGCTATGTATTGTATAGGTGAAACTGTACAACAGTTCGACAGGAAAACGTCCAGGCCTTGATGTTGTGTGTGAAAGAGATGGAGTAAGAGAGGGAGCGAACGCTCTGGATGGGAGTTTTGATCGTGACGGTGAGGAAGAGGACTTTTGGCATGATCGTGGCCGGTGTGTGATCATAATGTCATTAGGAGTATACAGTGAGACAGACCGGAGGAGGCTGCTGCACCGCGCTACACCCAAGGGACGTCATTACCAACTGGAACTGAGCAGGGACCCGAGCACAGGGCAGACACACAGGAAGTGGTCTCACGCACACAAACAAGTGTATACTTACCTGCATGGATGCACACATACATGTGTGCGTTTATGGTCTGACACACACACACACACACACACACACACACACACACACACACACACACACACACACACACACACACACACACACCACATAACAAATGGACAGTTCGGTCTGTCCTCTGACAGCAGACGGGTGCTTTTGTTGCTAAACCTGACGAATTCCTCAATATCTAAGCGGACACCTCTTTGGACAAATGTGCCTCATTAAGGAGCGCACACAGATGGACAAAGCGCACACACACACAGCGCGCGGACCGAGAGCTCGTGCTGTGCGAAGTTGCAGTGTGTATACCGGTGTAGCCGTCTGCACTTCATTACTGTTCATACACAGACAGTTGCAGTGTTTTTGTGTCAATGTTTAATGAGGGGCTGGGAGTCTGGGGACCTTACTGCTGTCAGGAGCTCCTGTAGTCTGGAGCTACCACCTGTTCCCATTCATTCCCTTAAGGCCTTAACACACACACACACACACACACACACACACACTCACAAGACAGGCACACACAGGCATGCAAACAAGCAGGATCACGTGCAAAAGCATGTCTGTACAAACACACACACACACCTGACAAACTACATACAGTGATTTAGTCATCCTGGTGCACCACTGTCAGTGTTCGATGCATGTAAACAGGTTATTGTGGTTGGCTGAGCCTGGCTGCCTGACAGAAGCTACAAAGACCATGGGAATATCAATTGATTCATTTCATATTCCTCGTCAACTCGCCCGAGATGACAGCGTGAAATCTGCTGCCAGTGAGAGTGATCCCTCTCTGGCTTTTTTTTCTGACACCGCTGTTTGATGGAGATCTGAACGGCCCTGGCGCCGATACGCCGACCGACGCTCTCGCCTCCAAGCTCGCAGGCCGCTCGCCGTAACAATCCACGACACATTTTCTGAGACAAAAGTGCAGCTGCACACACACAAAAACAAAAATCCTGGTTCAGGATGCAAAACAAAAAGCAGCGGGAAGTAAATATACATTTCAAAAAACTAACTTTTATTAAAACAAAAAACAAAACAAAATAAAACAAAAAAATCAATTATTGACTCATTAACAAGATTATAAAACAGTGATTTAGTTACATAAATAAATTGATATCGGTGTATCAAATCTTAATTTCATAAGCATGTATACATGGGTCATTGTAATAAATAAAATGGGAGAGCAAAAGATTCCTACACAAAACAAACAAACAAACAAAACAAAAAACAAAAGAAGAAGAAAAAAAACAGCTAGAAAGACTCAGAGGAAATTGTTTCTGAAGAGAACAAGAGACACTGGACAACGTATTTTTTCACCAAACACACGTGAGGAATTGCTTTGTTAAAGCATGAGTTACACAGCCATTCACTTACTAATTAAGGACACTAAAGCTGGGACCAAGGTGGGTCGTCTCACCTCTTAGAACGCGTTTGGTTGTTAGATAGATCTCCTGTTTGGTTACTTTAAAGCGTTAAGACAAGGCAAGAGAAAAGGCTGCTTTTATCTTTAATGAACACAAGATAGAAAAAGAGATGCACAGAAGAAAAAAAAAAAAGAAAAGAAAAAAAATCAGACATATAAAGAAGGTAAAAAAAAAAGGCAAGTAATGATAGGACAGCTGAACATTGCAGAGGAGACACTGGAAATGCTGCGGTGAATGAAAGGGAGATCTGAGGAGACTTGTTTCTTTAATCTTAGCTAGATAGAACCTGTGCATAATTATCAATATGAGTCTTGTTGAGTTACACAAGTTACTCTGACAAGGGTTCAAGGGTTATAGTAAAGCAACATGAGACAGACGTCAGCCAAGAGATGGCCTTAAATGCATGTAAGGCTGGACACATGATACATGATTTTTAACCAGATTCATCTCCAATTAGGTCCTGTATAAAGCACATTACAGTTTTTCCCCATAGGATCCTATGGAAAACTAGGCTAGTGCAACTGCTTACATGCATAATCAAGTCCTGTATTGTGTTTTCATACATGTATCGACCAACGGCCTGAAGTAGTCTCCACCCCCTTTCTATGCTTTAGTCAGCAGGAATGAACAACAATGTCTTTCTCCGCCGTCACCAATCTGACTCAACCTGCATTTCATGACGGGATCCAGCGTCTCAAGTATGAACACGTGAGGCCTTGTGAGTCCAAAAAGCAAGGTCAGTCTAGTCCTTCTGATATGTTCTGTTTTCAACGAAAGACCAAAAAAGAAAAAAGAAAAAGAGAAGACAAAAGAGAGAAGGAGAGCCAGAGAGAGAGAGAGCAAACTACAGCGGCTTCAAGTATTTCACATTACATAGAATACTCTGTATAAATTAGTTAACATATACTTTCAGATCCTCCATATTCAGACATATACTATGGCATATATACAGAGTACAATAAATGCTCGCTCATGTTGTGTCACGTTTTTGTCTTTTTTCCTGTAGTCAGTCGATCATTTGTTCCGCCTTTTTCCTGTGTAGAGAAATCCCTGAGAACGTTCTGGTTGACAATTACTGAAGGTTCCACACAATGAACTTTAACAGTAGAGAGTCTAATTTCTATGATTCACATGCACAGAGGGAAATGACACTGGCCTGGTCTGAAAAATACCGTACAATGGTGGCTGTTGGGAGATGAGAGGGGACTGACACACTGACACATTTTTTTCAAGGTCTGTTAGAGCCAATTTTGGGGGGGGGGCGTAAGTACCGATGCCGGGGCCGCGACGCACAGCAGCGCCAAGCTCACAAACACTTGGCGGGAATCTGACTCCACGTCTCCTCGTAACCTTGGTCTCACTAGTGACTCCTCTGTTTCAATAAAACGGTCAGCTATCATACAGTAGATGGTACATATCATGATAGCAAGAAAAGGAGAGTGAAAAAAAAAAGGGGAGCAGGTTCAATACCGTATCATGAGGTAGTCGTCTCCCTCAACTATGGCGGATATTTAGTTAAGAATCACAGCTGTACTACGTTTCATGAATGGAACAATACTACTCATTATCTTTGTGTAATGTGCCATCGCTGTCATGCCTGCGTACTGCCCTCTGTCTAAAACAGACTATGAAGGTGGGGAGGATTACAACAATAACAACAACACGAGTTTGCTAAGAGCATTGTTGTGTGTAATGAAGCTAGTGCCTGGGACCCAGAGAAAACTAATGGCTGCTCAAGTGCTGCTGCTGCTGCTACTGCTGTGTCTAAAGAAATGCTGATGGCGGCTTTCTGTCAGTGCTAACCCAAGCTGTGCCGAGCCGAGCCGAGCCGAGCTAAGCTGTGCAGTGCTGCCCAGCGCCCACCGGTGAGGGCCTGGACAGAGGGAGGTGCTCTGTGTGGTTTAAAGCCTTAGTTTCTCTTTGAGGATGCCGAGACGTAGTTTTTTTAGTTTCTTCTTCTTTTTCTACTTCTTCTTCTTCTTCTTCTCCTGTATGTTTTTTCATGAGCGCTATTGTAAAAGGGCTTCAGCCACATGACGACATATAACTCAATATACACTGGAAAAGGGAGAAAAAAAAAAGGATGCTTTAAAATCATAAAAATAACCCCAAAAAAAAAGAAAAAAGCCATTTCACTTTTCATTTTCCTCTCGCACACATGTAGAGAAATACACACAACATTCACAACGTGACAAATTTCCTCTCTTCTGAAAAATAAAAACACTTCTGTACACATAGTAGTAATAATATTATTAATAATAATAATAGTAATAATGTTTATAACAATAACAACAGCAAGAACAATAATACCGCTTGTGGCTCTGTTGATTTTTTTGTCATCTTTTCCTTTCTCATTTTGCTTCACATCCCTCGTTTTACTTGTCTATTGTATATGTCCAAAAGAAGTTCAAAAGGCAGACTCAAGTTAATAGAAAAGTACTAGAGTGGAGAGGGGAGCGTTCGGCGACCCCCCAGCCTCACCCTCAGCCGAACCGCTCCCTCACCAGCATCATTAGTTTCTTTTTGCCCTTGTAGATCTGTTTCAGGTTGTCTATGAACTGGGTGAACTGAATGTGTCCGTCGTGAGCCATCATGAATGTCTCCCGGGCCTTGCCCAGGAACTCTATGAACTCGCTGTAGTGGCGCGGGCTGATGTGTGTGAGCCGCGAGTGTGTGGTGTTGATGTATGCCCCGATGGTTGCGTCCAGCAGCTGCCTGAGCGGCGCCTTGTCCAGGGACATCAGCTTCCCAGAGTTCCTGCGGCTGTGCAGCACCGACACCAAACCCGGCGTGGTCAGCGTGCACCGCCGCAAAATGTCCGAGAGCACGGTGGCGCACTTCACGCTCTTGACCACCAGGGGGATGACGGCGGCTAGCTCGTTCTTCCCCAGCGAGTGGCTGAGCGCGCAGGCCCAGAGCACGTCGTTGATGGCCGGGTGTGTGTCCTGGTTGTAACTGAGGTTCAGGTGAGCCATGGCTAGCGTCGCCAGCTTGTACGCCCGCATCGGGTAACCACGGTGCTCCATGTAGCGCGCGATAGTGAACAGCTGCGTGTAGCTCATCCCCGTCGCCGCCGCGTCCAGTACAATCTGGTAGGCTGTCTCGAAGGCAATGTGGTCCTTTTCACAGAGTGTAAGAGCAGAGAGGGCGCAGTTCTGGGGGTCCTTCATGGCACATTGCAGGGCGAGGGTTCGGGCGGACGAAGCCAGGTTCTCCTGCTGGTGGCAGTCCAGGTGGAGGCGGACGATGGTGCTGTTGGACATGACGGTGGTGGCCACGATACTGGTGGCTTCTGTGGGGGTGAAGAGGGTGAACCAGCTCTGCATGATGCTGTCCAGTGCGTACACACCTGGCAGAGACAAACGGGACAGAGTGAGGAGAAGATTGGGAGACGGAGGGATTAGATCGAGCGCGTCTTGAAAGAATCAAAAACAGAAGCGCTCACGTAGCCAGGCACACTTACCCACTTCAGTGGCACATGTGACTAACCAGCGCACCATCTCTCTCCTCCTCCAGTTTAACGTGGACAGGGTTATTCTCATCACCTGAGGAAGATGGAAAAGAAAGGAGGACTGACAGGTGAGCTGGAGAAGAAATACTTTAAACTTGGAACATCTACAGTAAGGCTGAATGACTGTAAGGGAAACAGATTGTGTTATATTTTCAACAACCATGAAACAGGGACTCTGTTTTTCCATGGTTGACTTGGTTGTCAAAGATGCTCAAACCTTCTTTCTGTTTCACTTCCCATGTGTATCTCGTAACTGGCTGAGGGACACAGCTGCTTTGAGGATGACAAACCCTCAAGAAAACCATCGAAGTAAATACATATATTATACGTATGGGGACGTTACAGGGAATGTAGTCCAAGAGCAGCTTGGCTTCCTACAGCACTACAGGCTTGCTTGACAGACGTCAAGGAATTTATGCGTAAAATCCCCCCAAAAAACGAAACACCCTTTACAAAGTGCGAAATCAAAATAAAGAATGACTGCAATTAAAATGACGGAAAACACTTTGAGTCGTCTTCAACCCTTTTTCAGAACGCTAAGGGATACACAGAGCTGTATCTGTGATGGCGGTGGTCATCTCATGGGAGTCTGCAGGCCTGGTGATCGCGCCGCATGTTCGAATAAGGAAGCATAGCATGGAGTAAAGAGCCGTTTAACATTTAAGGAACAACTGCACCCTGTGGTGCAGATACTGTTCCCTTAAATGAGGGGTGGGCAATTCATTTTCCCAAGGGGCCACATGAGATATTGGGACCGTTGTGGAGGGCCGAACCAATATGCTGAACTTAATTCAATTAACTCAATATTAATGTTATTACTTTATAAAAACAATGTAAATTATATTGTTTTGAGCTGCTACTGGTAAGAATACATGTTACAATAAGGCTATGAAAATATGTAAAAAATTCAATTACATTTTAAGATACCTTTAAACCTTACCTTAAATATGTATGTTAAAGACCAGCAATTGATTAACTTTATACAAAAGCAATAAGTGCTTTTGATGTTATTCCAAGACAGTAACGCCAACCCACAACCTTTTAAAATTCATGAACACCAGAATAAAGTCCTCCCATGGACCCAACAGATCTCAACATAAGCGAATCATTATGGCAACACGTGATGTAAACTTTCCATGTATACAAAATTATTAAATATCTATAATTTCAGGAGCTTCATAGCTGTTTCTAAGAGTGACAGTAACCTCACAGGCACCTGGTTTGAGTAAAATATCACTAACACACACACATAACAAAGGGATGCCATGGAAGTTTGTTTGGTTTTGGTTATCTTTGGTCTCCAGACTCAAATGGTCATTCTGCTCAACCTTAAAATTAGCACGGCCTGCTGTAACACATGCATGTCATGATGTTGGTTTGTCTAGGTGTCCTGTCTTATTGTGAAGTTCTTGTCTTGGGTATCCTCTGTGTTCCTGCACTTCCTCCCCTGTGATTGTCGGTGATTGTCTGTCTGCCCTGTTCCCTGATTGTGTATTCCTTTCACCTGTGCTGCCCTCAGTGTTTCCACCTGTTCCTCGTTACCCTCTTGTATTTAAGCCCTGTCTGTCTCCTGCCCCTTGTCGGATTGTACTGGTTTTTCCCCCGTCTGTTACCCCTGTCGTGAGTAAGTCTTGTCCCGGTCTGTTGGAGTCCTGTTTTGTTTTTGTAGCCTTTGTAGTTTTGAAGCCTGTCTTTAGTTTTGTTTATAGAAATAAATTTACTTTCAACCGTTGCTGCTGCGTTTGGGTCCTCTCCTTCCCCACACCTGACAATGCATACAATTTCATACACCCTGACCTGACAGCCTCCTAAAAAAAAAAGGTGCCAATGAATATACAGCTACACCCAGTTTGACAAACAGTGTGGGCGTGTTCCCGTACCTGCAGTCCCAGCTCCAGAGAGACTTTGAGAAGCGTGATGTCAGGCAGGCTGTCCATCAGAGTGGCGATCTTGAACGCATCTTGTGCCAGTTTGAAGATGTGAGACGAGGAGTGAATGTTTTTCTGGATGGACTCCAGGACTGTCTCCAGCCTGCGACTGTCACCTAGAAGGGATTCGAACAGAAGGAGCGCTTCAGACGGTTGCTAATGCTATCCGGGAGCCTTCCCTAACATCGAGTGAGTTAGCGGCATGGCCCTTTTTTTCTGTGTGCAATATTAGTGTGTTCCTGTGTGTGTTTGCGAATATCTCAGCACCTTTGGCAGCAGTGAGCATGGTGGAGGCCAGCTCACACTGCTGAGACTCTATGTGGCTCAGGGTGAACCAGCGCGGGTAGCGGTTGGGCACCACTGACACGATGTGGTGGGGTCGTGACAGGTCACCGGACGAGGCCGTCGACTCCAACACCGGCAACCTGACGGAGAGAGAGAAAGAGAGGGAGACAGAAAATTAGATCCGCGTAATGAGCATTCAACAGAGCATGAAAAAGTATAGCGTTAGCATAAGAAAGACAGAGTGGCAGAGAAATAGAGTGAATGATAATCAAAGAGACACCAAAGGTCCACGAATCATCAGAATCCCTGTGAAATCAGACAGACAGAAATACTGTACAGACGGAGAAAGTCTTCATTATGATGGTCTGAAAGTGACTTCAAAATGAAAATGGCTTTAGTGATCACAGGGGGATTACAGTTCGCCTATTCCTGCAATTTACTCCAAAGCCTACTATCTAATCACCTAGAAACCAAGGTATAATTAGTATTTTCTTCACTCTAATTGGTCATAATGAAGTCAGAGCCGTGCAACACCTGCTAGTGGATGAAGGGGCTCCACTAGTCTCTCTCTCCGTCTCTCATTATAATAATACTGACTGGGCCAAGTCTTCGCCAGCACCACCACCACCATTACCACTGTGGCCGGCTCATCTCCTATTCTGCTTCACTTCACTTCCCTCCGCTCCCACCTCAGTTTCAAAGGTCTCCTTTCCTTCAGAAGACAGCACAACCTGGCCTTCTCTCAGCCAATCACAAAGCTAATTGAGTCCATGGGGAAATTAAGGAATTCACCTTCCAGCCCCGTAAGGCTGGACACACATCAAACAAATACCGACACACATGAATGAAGAGTGCCAGCACACAGACACACACATGCTCAGATAGGCAGGCACACACACACACACATACACATACCTGCCCTTTTTGAAAACACATCAAAGCAGCCCGGTAAAGGCAACGTGATGCTAAATGCCAGTTCCAATTTCAGAGCAAAGTGCATGTGATATTGTTGCCACCCGAGTGAAGGCATGCGCGAAAACATCCTCTTCTTCACTCGCTTGCTGCCCAAGAGGGCACAAGCGGGACTCGTCGCTCAGAAAAGAAAGAGAGAGGGAAAGTAACAAAAACCCAGTCGAGATGCGCGCGAGTGTGAACACTGACACTTGGTGTGAAACGGAGATTTTTTAGAAGCCGTGGAAATAGCTGGGTTCACTCCACACACACACACACACACACACACACACCTAAAGAGCTGCTAAAAGCTTCCACCACACTGGGGCCTTCTGGAAGATTCCTGGTGTGTAGCAAAGCAAAAAAAGAAAGGTTCCCTGGGTAAAGATGGAGGCCTCATCAACATTCCTGTCTTTGTTTGGTTTTCACCAGAGAGCCGGAGGCCTCCATTGGATCGGAGCTTGAGAGGCCTGGGTTGCTGAAAAATAACCTCCTCTAAATGTTGGGGAGGAAAAATCCATAGTGGGCTATTGTTCCATGAGAAACAAGCAACACATATATTTATATAAACCATGAAAAAATCCTAATGGACCGCTCTGAAGCGTTCAATCTAAGCACAAGTACAGTGCATTTAGCGATGAATGCATTCCCATTGAGGAAGCTTGTAAACAAACTACTGCAAAATGGTGAACGCTGGTTATGAACATGATCATCTTCTCCACGCAATAACACGACACAAACACTCAACTCAATGACAAGTGTGCTTAAAACATCAAATTGAACTTTTATGTCTTCACAGCACTGCGATGCCTGGATATTATCAATGCTATATAAAACACTAACAGTCGGCTGGAAGAGGCAGTAAGGGCGGTGGATGGGGGGCCCTGTAGCACCCCGTCCCGTCTGAAAAGCAGCACGGCGGTACTCGTCGTACCAATATTCAAAAGGTGAAGGGGTTCTGAAGGGGACCATGGAAGGGAAAGCGAGGAAGAAAGAACAAGACGTTGATAAAAAGCAGCCGAGACAGATTTGAACCTAAATCCTAGAGGCCCTCGGGGAGCTCTGGTCAGCATCACCACGACGACTGACCTCTCTACCGCACGCTCCTTTCCCCCTCTGACTGTAAACACGCTTCACTTTTATAATCCATCAAGCCCACATCTATCAGCAAAGTGTCACATCCCCTGGCAGACGTCCACTCTTTACACAAACCCAAAGTTAAAAAACCCTTCATAACGCCTGACAGCGGGGATCAAGTCCCGCGTGACCCCAACACGTAGCCCCTCATTTCAGGTTACCCCTCTCAAGTGCCGTGGACGCTTGAGATGACGTCCGCTTCGGGTGAAGCATTGTTTTTGACACAGCGAATCAGAAAGTCCTCACTGTCACTTCTCTGTAATTTTGGGGCGGCTGTAGCTCGTGGTAACCGCAAGGTCGCAAGGTCGCAAGTCATAGTGTCCTTGAGCAAGACACTGAACCCCAAGTTGCTCCCCGGGCGCCTCACAGGGCAGCACACTGCTCCTTAATTAAGGATGGGTTAAATGCAGAGAATAATTTCCCCAAAGAAGAAAAGAAGATACTTTCTTCTTCTTTTCTTTCTTCTAATCTAGGGAAATAGCCTTTTTTTTTCTTTTTTTTCGAGAGGCGTCAAAAACTAATTTTATGAGCACCGAGGGGTTGTAGGATTTCAACTGAAATATATATATATATATTTTTTTTTTTAAGAAATCCAGATTCTAATGATATTGCTCCAATTTAAGTTATTAGTATTAGTAGTAATATTATCATCATCATTCAAATTATTCATTCAAATTATCTGTGTGTGTTTGTGTTACAGTGTGTGTCTAAGTACATTGAAGTTCAGTACTTAGGGACACATTTGAGGTACTTGCACTTGAGATGCTCGAGTATTTCTACTTGTTGCTACAACTGCATTATATAAAACTCCACAACATTTCAGAGGGAAACCTTAGTAGCTTTCTTTTAACCATTTCATCGGTTTACTTTTCAGATAAGGGTTCTATATACAGAGCATACAGTTGGTTTATAAAATAAGATGCGACACTAAGATGATGTGTTGCATTTAGCTTCACCTCAACCAGATGCTGCTAAAATGCTGCTTACATGTTAAGCATCAGTAAAGATACGTTATTAATTGAACATTTGAATGCATTTGAATGTGGGACTCTTATTTGAAATGTAGTATTGTTTTTAGGGTGGTGTGGATACTTTAACTCCGGTTTTTCATTGTATTAGTTTATCCCCAAACCACAGTTACAATATACAGCGTTTTATAGATTCAAAGATTATGGATTAAGCAGCGGATCAAAGGTTGTGGAATACAGCGAGGATCTAGAATCATTAGCATTGGAAGACTCGTATCTCAGATGGAAATCTCATATGCAAACAGGCGGCAGGGATTTGTCTCTTTTGGCTTCTAAAGAGTTGCAATAAGGACAGTCTCTGGCGAGGCAGCGAGTTTCTTCTTCTTCTTCTTCTTCTTCTTCCACTTCTGTGGCTGCAGTCAAATTCTGGGCAGTGCGTGAACCAGTAGGCAGCTCCTCTGTTTTTGTTTTGGCCGCTCACACCAAGCCATTGCACAGCATATGCTGCTCTCACACACTTTAATTAACTATATGCACAAACACACACATGCACACACTTCAAAATACTGGATATGCATTTGTGTATAGAGGCCGTCAGACTTTCGCGCATAAAAAAAGAAGAAGAAAAAAAAGAAAAGCTGGGTTGAGAGCAACGGCGAAGGAGAAGACAAATAGAGAAAGCGAGTTGAAAAGTAAGTGTGTGTGTGTGTGTGTGTGTGTGTGTGTGTGTGTGTGTGTGTGTGTGTGTGTGTGTGTGAGAGAGTGTGAGAGTGTGTAAATGAGCGAGGGAGACTTTCTCCCTCTCTCCTTGTATCAATGATAGTGTTATAATGGGTCCATTAAAATAGCCCTGGTTCTTTTACCTCCTCCTCTATATTTAACTGTCCGCCGTCCCGTGGGAGCGGGGAGGTATATGCTATCATATTACACTACGCTACATTACACACATTCATTATGTGCTGAGTAGACACCCCTGGCTCCCAGGAGCACCCATAAGTGGCCATATTATTCTAAATCGCCGGTTTCACACCACAGGAGTGAGGATGGAGGAGGCAAGGGGAGGAAACGGGGAAGGTGAAGGGAGGTAGCGAGGCAGGGAGGGGAGCGGCTGACTCAGGGAAAACTGGTCTGGGGCTCGGGTTTGGAGGCAAAGAGGGGGACACACCGAGCGGTTGGACGCGCAACCTTGAAACCACACAGCCCCCTCCATGGGAAAGCCAACCGTGTTGTTTGGGGTTATTTCAACTCCTGACTCCTCCTAACCGGTTAAGTGGCGGAAAGTGTGAATGATGCGTTTGTCGTGCCATTGTTCCACATTCGTCCGCCTGTGACACGCGATGGTACGAGCCAGCACTTATCATTCATTCACTAATCATTTGCCAGTTTCTCAGCGATGGACTCTGAGAAGCTTTGTAGAAGCACAACAAACATCCTTCCCACACTGCCCTCTCCCTGTTGGCCCTTGTGTGTGTGTGTGTGTGTGTGTGTGTGTGTGTGTGTGTGTGTGTGTGTGTGTGTGTGTGTGTGTGTGTGTGTGTGTGTGTGT
This sequence comes from Myoxocephalus aenaeus, assembly GCA_038501785.1. Lineage (NCBI taxonomy): Eukaryota > Metazoa > Chordata > Actinopteri > Perciformes > Cottidae > Myoxocephalus > Myoxocephalus aenaeus. The sequence goes on from JBAMJR010000379.1 coordinate 1,104,644, forward strand.
GTGTGTGTTTCTCTTCCTCATTACAGCCACACTAATTACACTCTCATTAATGTAATTAATATTCACTGATCCAGCTCCCACTAGTCACAACATCAAAACACAGCAGCGCAGACTGATTAACACGCATACACATGTACACATTGTCCACAGATGAATACAAACATGAGCTTAATATAGAGAGATCACATGGAAAATGCACAGTCAGACCCACAAACGGGGCAGATTCCCAACTAAGCACACGTAAACACGCAGACAAAATGCTCTGTATTTTCCGAAAATAACCACGATTCAGCCACGATGACTGACTCTAAAGTTCGGGACGAGCATGCAGGGGTCTGCACAGGAACAGGAGAGATCACAAAATGTTACTTTGAAGCTAGTTACTTTAGTCACAATATATAATAATATGTTTCAGAGTTGAAATCTGGACAAATCTGAATGTGATTCTCCAGTTTCAGGTGGTTAAAAGTCAGATGATCACATTCAATTTGAGATTTTAGTCTTTGCTTTACAATGTAACCCGCCTACATGTTTAAGAGTTTTCCGTAGTAATTTTTTAAAAGGCTCCATTAGCCCAAACTTGGGAGAATTTGTTTAACCCGAAGACCAGCATTTAAATCTTCACATAAAAATCAATTAAACGTGATTCAAAAGGTTTTGACAGGATGACAGCCACACACGCACACGCACACACACACACACACACACACACACACACACACACACACACACTTAGGACTTACCGCATGGCTCTCAGTGCAATTTTGTACGCCAGTTCAGCGTCGTGAGGTAGGAGAGAGGTGAAGAGATAGCGGGCAAAGGTGTGCATGGGAACACTCTCTCTGTGGACGATCTCTCCAAGGCCAGAGTACGGACCAGCTGCTCCAAAAAGAAAGAGAAGACAGGGGTTTGGGGGGTTGTTTTTAACGATGGAACAAAGAGGTGGAGGAAATTCAATACAGAATCCTCAGGTCAATTCATGTTGTGGTATAGTATTAAGGTTTAAGGTGTGTATAGCAGACAAAGGACAAGTGTATATTTACTTTGTTGTGTATCAAGTTGTGTTTTTTCCATCGCACACCAAGGAGTCACTTATCCCTCGCAGCCAGGAAGCGGCAAAGCCACGCGGCATTAAGACAAACTGTGACGTGAAAAAACCATATGGTCCTGTGTGTGCAGACTGCGCGTCGCACTCCCTCCCCTCCCCCCCATCTCTTCCTGCACTTCCCCTTGTCTCTGGTGGGTTATTTTAAACCCCAACAGGCTCCTAAGCCACAGACCACATCACACAGTGGCGCGGCTGCAGCCTCCAGGGACCCGCAGAGGCCTCAGAGCCTGGTGCTCTATTAGCGACGGAGCCAGAGGTGGGTGGTCGCGCCGGGGCAGGGCTGGGGTTTGGGTGGGGACTGAGTGGGGTTTGACTGGGGGCCGAGGAGCTCCTCCTCCGATAACCAAACCTCCTCCTCCTCCTCCCATAACCAAACCTCACTCTGCTCCAGCCCCAGTCCTGTAAATGTACACACTGCTGTGTGTGCACGCATGTGTGTGCTGCTGACACAATACCCCTGGTGTTACTGTGTAAAGAGCTCATTTTGGTCTGGCCCAGGGCAGCTCAGCCTCTATTTGCACCACAAAATGAAAGGATAATAAATAGTGAGACAGAGCCCAATGTGTTTTTTTTCCTGTTTTAGCAAGAATGTGTCGGCCCCAGTGCGTGGGAGGGAGAGAAAGGAAAGACAGAGGAGGGGTGTCTACGTGTGTCTGTATGTGCGGAGACTGCTGGGAGATGTAAATGAAATAAAAGGGACAGTAAGGGTGAAATATTATCTGTTAGCTCCCTCACCCTCGAGCAGAAAGACGGCCTGTTTACGGAAGATTTTGACCAGCGAGTCGTCCAGATCCACTTCCTGCAGCTTGGCCAATAGCTGCTCTTCGTTGCGACACACCTTCTCTTGAGCGTACAGCCCGTCAGGCATCACCCGCTGCTGGCCCAAGCCAATCAGAGCCGTCTCCACCGCCAGCGCCACGTATGATTCGCCGTCCCCCAACAATCGCTGCACGGGCATCCGCTGGAGCTCCGCTCGGCTTACGACACTGGAGCAGTCTGTGGAGAAGAGAGAGGAACGTTAGATAGCTGAAACAGGGTCGGCATAAAGAGCCCGTAAATGTCTGTGTTATTCTCTGAGGTTTTGGGCACTAGATGAGTTTTGTCCCGTATGGAAAACCACTGTGTCAGTCACATAGCAGAGGTTTGAACCCAGCGACCATCCAAAATAAAGACCAACGCCTCAAGAGCATTCCTCTGTTCAACTCTCTACCTCAGAGGAGAGGGCTATTTCTGTGAGCTGAGGAGGCAACGAGGGACAAAAACGAGTGATCGCAGAGCGTAGGAGAATAAAATAAGAAAAGAAAGAAAAATACATGAGAGGAGGCATGCTAAGAGAAGACAAAGAGACTGAAGGTGAATGTGCACTTAAACTATGCTAAGTAGAGAAATTTGAAAGACTTGAAAAATGCGTCTTATTATGCAGCAACATAGACTAAAACTGACTCGACTGTAATCAACAGGGCAGGGATGCGAGTATACATCTTGCATATTAAAAATAAATCACTTTGAATAATATACAGCATGTTGAACAATTTATATTGTATAAACATCTGTGTATAAATATTCAAATGTTCATGTACTTTTTCTTCCGTGATGATAGCCCTGCTCATTTGGTATAACGCGATACTTTAAGTATTGCTTTCTGTGTGTTGGTCAGGATGCCCTTGTGTACAGTATGTTATTACACAGCACAAGTCATATATATCATATACAAATCATACAGTACAATGTGGTAATAAGGAAGCACAGACGGCTTTGTGTTGGCCAGAACGTTTTGTTTCTTGTGCTGCCATAAAACCAGGGCCATATTCAAGTACATGTGTAAATGTGTTTCATTCAGTCTGCCAGGTACTGGAAGCCATCAGCACCTGAGAGGTCTAAGCAGGTGTTGGAGCCCTCGTCTCCCCCTCGTCCCGACTCTGTCAGGGTGCTGAACAGGGTACCGATGGGATCCAGGGGGTGTCCCACCCAGCCCTCCATGTTGGTGATGGAGGTATGGCCTTTATGGAGCAACTCTGAGACGAGACAGAGCAGATAAACGACACAGTTAACAAAAGACAAAACCATAAAATAACCAGACCTATATCAAATTAAATGAATAGGACAGTGAATAAAAAATTGAATTAAAAAAAAAGGAACGGAAAGAGGTGGCACCATTTTTTCCCTTTGCTCCTGGCTATTATTTACTCTATCTTACAAAAATTGTCGCAGAATTTTGGAGACATTTCCTCCTCTCTTCTTCTGTCCACGCTTTTATATTCCCCTTTTTGCAATATAGGGTATTTATGTATGGGACGGAAAAAGGATGGTAGTGTTTATATATAATTAAAAAAAGAATGGTTTGCTTGACAACATTTTTCTTTATAAAAACTAGCTTCACCTTTCTTGTGTCGACGGAAGTGCTCCATTTGCCTCTGCTGTTGCCGCCGTAACGTGTTCACTACGGCGATGGCCAGTCGGAGGGCTTCCCTCGGGTACCCGTGCGAGCGCAGGGCGTCCACCCTGGCGCAGGACGTTGGGACGTGTTCTGAGAGGGAGACAGGAGTTTAAACTCACACTATTCTCCCCCGCCGGCTCCTGTGCGCGCGCTCGGTGCAACTTACGTGCGCACGTCGACTCACCGTGCCACAACGGCCAGCCGCGCGTGTCAAAGAGGGAGCCCTCCTGGTTGTCATGGTAACAGTAGTTGGCATAGAGGTCACTGGCGATAATGTGCTGGAGGTGTCGGTCCTGCCAGTGCAGGTCACAGGCCTCAATGGCCCGTGTGAACACAGTCCTGTGGGGGCGCATCTCTGCAGCAGGAGGAGGGGAAGAAGTGTGAGAAGATGGCTCACAAGCATGGTCGTTCGGTCGCTTTTTTATTCCTGAATGCCCAAGCATTTTAACATCTATTAATAATACATTGGTTTTTTTGTCCAGTTAAGTATAATTACTATAAACAAACATTCCCATCAATGACAAGATTGGCAGCAGCGGCTTCTACACTGCAGTTGATCTGCTGGGGCGTTACTAACATTTGAGAGAAGCTGTTTTCTGCTCAACTGCCCGAAAGCTTCGACAGTGAACGGGCGGCTCGGGGAAGATCCCCTCCAACAGGTTGATCGGGGTTTAGTGAAGCAAAAATAAAAACCAATACGTTCATCCCAAGCGTGATGTTTGGGATGATGAGCGGCGATGTTTCCGCCTCTGATGTTTACAAGCGCTACATGCGATGCGGGCGCCCCTCCCCCTGAGATACGTTACAAAGTACACGTGTTGTTGACAGACGTACAAAAACGGGTCAATCTCTGACCTTGGTTGCCGTGGGCACCCTGAGGCAGTGAGTGGGTGAGGTTGGGCAGCTCGTTGCCGTGGTTACCGTCCTCCCAGGGGCAGACGTCCACGCTGTTCCATCTGCGCAGCTGGCGCAGCCACGAGGACTTCTGCTCCGCTTTGCAGTGGGGGTTCAGTACGATGCACATCCACAGGGCACCTGGACACACACACACACACAAGCATTAACACACGCACACACACACACACACACACACACTTCAGTCAGCTGCCCTACTTCCCAGTGTGTGACAGTGACGTCAGCAATAAGTCATGCAATGCAGGCAGGTGTGTTTTTTGAGGTTTAGAAAAAAAAAAAAATCCTAAATACAGTCATCATGCAGCAGAACACTGGAGGCAGTTTTTCAAAGATGTGCAGCATTCATAACATTGTTTCTTGTTCTTTCGGTGCACATTTTGTACGGCGCCGCCATCTTGCACTAGAATACAAAAGTCTGTGAAAACAGAGAACTTAACTAGTCCCGAGGCAGCGCCGACTGCACACACATCATTTTGGAGTAAATTGGAACAAACAGAATATGAAAAGTGGCGATGTCTCTGGGGATGCAAGCACATTCAGGGATTTTACTCTCAAGACTGCTGGAGATATGTTAACTCTACAGTGGGGGTGTGTGGGTGTGTGGGTGTGTGTGTGTGTGTTGGGCGTATGCAAGTGTTCAGAGGCGGAGAGAGTTTTGGAGGGGAAGGACGAAGACAAGGACAGAGACTGAACACGAAAATACAAAAGAACAGAGGGAGAGTAGAAAATAAAGGGACGTTGAAAATGAAATGGGAGCGGAGATGATTTGGACGAGGAGACATGGGTGAGGACAAGTGAATGAGGCCTGGCTTTGTGTCTGGTGGAGAGCAGTAGCTGCTGCTCAAAGAGGAGAAAGACAAAAGAGGGGGAGAGGGAGAGGGAGAGCGGCGCCGAGAGGCAGCATTCACCACACATCAGGGGGAGTGATAAGGACTTGGGAAGAAGGGTTTGAAGTGTGGACTTCAAAGAGACTGTACACACACACACACAGTACACACACAGTACACACACAGTACACACACAGTACACACACAGTACACACACTCTTCCAAAAATACGTGGGATTGAAACAGATGAGATCACTGCGCTGTCCTCACAAAGTGCAGAACAAGACCAAAGGGAGGAAAAGGAACATCATCATCAACAGCAGCAGCTATAGCAGAAGCAGCAACATCAACCAAGACATTAAAAGGGAAACAACAAAGACGGGGAGACAAACACAACTGCCGTGCCGGTGACGGGCTTGTTTTTTTTTTGTTTTTTTTCACGAGGAAGTGTTTTGCTGTAGGTGCAGCACATCTGTCAGAAGGACTGCCCTCTATATCACGCCAAACGACGGCGTGGCGAGCGGTGCTCTGTCACATCAACTGAATGTGTAATGTGAAGTGTTTCAAAACATTACGGAGGTCATAATATTCTGGGTTTTGATGAGGCGCGATGTGCTGCAATAAACGGCGTGTAATTCACAAAGACACTCTTGCTGAGCTGCCAAAGCTGCGTTCGCAGTGAGAGGGAGAGACTGGGCTGTCAGAGTGTGTGTGTGTGTGAGTGTGTGTGTGTGTGTGTGGGCTGTCTTGGACACAAAGGACAAATAAACAAACAAAAATATGAGAGAGAGTGTGTGTGTGTGTGTGTGTGTGTGTGTGTGTGCCTTTGTCTCTCTGTCTGGGTTCGATCGCCCACCTTGCTAAATCTGTCCGTGCCTGTGCATACTGTAGGACAGCCAGTGTGTGTGTGTGTGTGTGTGTGTGTGTGTGTGTGTGTGTGTGTGTGTGTGTGTGTGTGTGTGTGTGTGTGTGTGTGTTTTCCCCCCTCACCTAGCTCGTCCCAGAGCTGTCTGTACTTGTCGGTCATGGTGGTGCCCTGCTGTCTCCACAGCGCCAGCCGAGGGTCGGCCATGAACTGTTCTGTGATCAGTGCTAACATCCTCGCTCCGTTGGAGTCACGCATCTTCAGCATCTCCCTCACCTGCAGGAGGCGAGGAGGAGGAGACAGGAAGGACAGTTAGGAACACACACAGAAACACATACACACACACACACGGTTTGCACAAGCAAAGAGCTATGACACAAACACAAAGAGCGCTCACACAACTTCAGGGACATGAAGCTCTAGCGTAAGTTTAGACAGGAAGACTATTCCCTCACGTCAGGCCCGTAGGCCTCTCACCCATACTGTCCGTCACCAGCAGCACACATTCCATACTGGATGTCTCTGTCAGATGTGTCAGAAGTGTCAGACTCTCAGCTGTTCAGCAGCCAATAGCGCAGAGTCACGCCCTCTTTGCTAGCCTATCAGCTTGTTGGCATTTCCTTAAATGTACTCTATCCCCGCCTCTAGTGTCCTGCTGCTGCTGTCTCATGCGACCCGCCGCCTCCCCAGCATCATCCGCCTTCTCAGATTCAGCACCCCGTCTGCATCTCCAGCAGAACCTCCAGCCACCAGCACCAGTGTCTGGACTCCTCGGGGAGGATCTACAGATTGCTGCCGCTCAGGGCAAACGCAGCGCGATCTCAAATCTCCTCGTTGAGTTCAAGCGCCAAATAAATTCTGTGTAACCCATGAACGCATCATCTGGCATAATAAACGTTAACTACTAATCACTCACTCTCTCTCCTGATTGAAATACAGGACTACGTCGGACGGCACACTAAATAAATGACAGAGACACAAAAAGCCCATGTGGAAGACAAAGTGAAGGGGCCGCCAAACAAATTGATGCAGCGCTTTTAAGTTTTTGGACGCCCTCATTAACATGTGTATCTTTTGAGAACAATTCCACATTATTTTTGTTTGTAAGTATAGCACTATATATAGTGTATGATGTATCTTGTGTGTGTCATCTGCTGACCTGGGTGGTGAGCTGGTGCAAACAAATGTCTTTATAGGGATGAATGAAGTCGATACTGTATGCAGACACGTTTCCAGACACAACTCAGAAAACATCATTTTTGACTGACGTGCTTTAAAAAAAGGACCGGTATCCACTTGCTAATGTACTGTCTAGCCACAGAGCCAGTGCTCCAGACTGGGCAGTAGTCTGTTGTTACTTAGAGAGAGGTGTCTGGCGTTTAACTTCCATGGTCGAATCAAGCTACATTGTACTTTTTGGCTCAATATTTTCAGTCTTTAGTATTCCAGAAATGATTTGGCGTTTATTGTTGATACCTTTTCATTTTTTTCATCCAATAAAAGACAAAGAACACAACCATCTGTGTGGAGAATAAAAACTGCTCTAAAAAGACAGCTTTCTTCTTCTCAGGTGCATGACCAGCATCGTAGTTTTCTCTTCACGTTCTCGAACTGGGAGATTTTCAGAGTTGTCCTAATCGCAACAGGGACTCGTTTGTTGTAAACTTCGGTGGTCAGCATCTTCCAGCAGCAGGAAAAACAGCCACTCTTTGGTTGCGTTGGGGATATAAAATCCAGGAAAACAATGTTTAAACTGCTCTGCCACTCTTTTAAGTTGAGGGTGCAGTAAAAAAATAAAAAATAAACTGCGATTCTTAACTTGACTTCCTGGGTAGAAGTTATATGCGTTTTGTGTCTCTGCGGTAGGAGGAGTGGCGGCATTTTATTTAACAATCGCACAGCAGGGGGAAAAAAACACGGGAGCACATATGCAGTAGGTGTGCCTTTAGCTCGCTGTACGTGCCAATGTGTGCGTGACTCTCCACGTGGGTTGTGCGAGTGGACAAGCGCAGATGTGTCTGTCGGTGGGCGTGTGAGCTGAAAAGGTCATCAGCGAGCACGAAGCCGAGAGACATCCTAAAAGCCGGGCAGGGTGGACGATAATGGCCTTGGCTCGCAGTCTTTACATAGCGAGCGCAGAACATTAATGCCGGCCTCACTCTGCCACTGTAATACACACACATCTCTCATGTAATCGTTTAATCGCGGCTACAGAGTAGTACAAAGAGCGAGCTTTTCCTCTTTCGCTCTCTTTATGTTACACTCCCTTTCTGCAATTAGCTCTGGCTAAGAGGCAGCCGGCCTTTTAATGTATGTGCCAATATATGCGAGTTGTTTTGTCTGGGATTACTTTGAACCGAGAAGGCCTCTTTTCACGAGGGGATAGAAGAGAAGTGCACTAAAGAGACGGACAACTTATTTATCAGCAGGATGCAGAGGGGAGCACCTAAAAGGGAGGGAGATGAGCGGCGTGTCCTGCGGCTGGTGTGTGATGCCCGTGTGTGTTCTGGATGCGGGTGAATGAATGCTGACCTTGCTGAAGAGCAGGTTGAGTTGCTTGCCCGAGCCGTGGTACCCTCCCTGCGACAGGAAGAGCTTGACCTGCTCCTGGACCTGCTCCTCATCCAGATGCCAACAGTTCTCATCGTCCACGCTGGCTCCTGCTGTGGGGTCCGGGGCCCCTACACACAGAAACATACAGATGTGTTATACGTCTATTACACCACTGTATTCCTGGTACAGAATGATGTATCAATATTATAGGCTCATGTGCAGTATATTATACAGATGCAAAACTCATGCTAAGATTCACAGCTTCACCCTTGTACAATTAAAGCTCATTCTTACCTGAGCAAAAAGACCAACACTGAACAAAAAGACCAACAGTTATCCTAACTTCAGAGCATTTAATTCCTTTTTCTCCACCCGTGGGAACTTCTAATTGTGCCCTCAGACACTCAATATAAGAACATGTGCAAATACACTGCCACTGTTGAGGACAAAGTAGGACCGTAACAACTAATCCATTAGTCAATCAACAGAGATTGAACTGGCCACTCAAACAATTAATCGATTATCGGATAAAACACCCTCTGATTTGATTCCAGCTCCTCAAAAGTGAGGATTTGCTGATTGTCTTCATTGTACGTGGTGGTAAACTGAATAGCTTTTGGTTAATGAGTGCTAGTTAGAAAAAGCAAGCAGCGTGAAAACAGGAAATTGTGAATTCAATATTCTAATTTGAGAAAATAATGGTCAGTTTAAAAAAAAAAAACGTAGCTCAAAGTAAAATCAACCTCTGATACAAACACACACAAACACGCACACAAACATGCATATCAGACTGTCATAAAAGCAGCAGCAGTTTCTTTTGCAAATGTTTTTCTTTCTTTTTCCCCAGAGGGAAAATTAACAGCGATACAAAAAACTGAATAGCTTTTGGTTAATGAGTGCTAGTTAGAAAAAGCAAGCAGCGTGAAAACAGGAAATTGTGAATTCAATATTTTAAAAAAAAGTTTAAAAAAAAAAACGTAGTAATCTAACGGCCACTATGTGCAATACCATGCAATAACACACAATCATATTTGTGTTTTTCAGCCTTTAGTACACAATTCTACACTATGGCAATGCAGGTGGGATCAATTTTAGAAAACAAAACAGCAAAGCCTCTCAGTCAATTTGTCACGACTCTCAAAACCAAAATGGGTTGCAATTGTAATTTAACATCAATATCTCGTGTGGTCTGCATATCCTCCATTACTACTATCCTCCAATACTATCCAAGACGTTGTTTTATGAAAGCAGCCGGGAGCGAAACTAAACAATGATCCTTTACTCGTCATAGAAAGTATTATCGTGACGTCCCTTCAAACGTTTTAAAGCGACACGTTGTGCTGCTGTTTGAACAATTCAGCAACATTTATTTATTGATACCACATTAGAAAGACGGTATAGTGTGCCTGTTTCTTACTGTAATACCTCAAAACTGCTGTCATGTTGTTTCCTAGAATGAAAAAGTCAACGACAATGAAGTAAAGTACAGCAATTCTGAAAAAAGCGTAACAGTAAATGAATACGCGTGTGCACCTGAAGACGATGGAATAGAAATAATTCTTTCAGATACTTTCATCCAAATGACTCGTTTTAGTTTTACATGATTATTGACGTGAGGGCAACAAATCAATAGGCTGTCAACTTTTTTAAAAAAACTTTAAAAAAAAAACTTTGTCACAGCCCTTTTGTGATGAAGATCTCTCTCATTCTCTGGGTTGCTTTTATTTCTGTCAACCATTCCCAAAAGTTTCTATGTCTACTTTCTTTCCACCTCACTTCTTTTCATCCCCCAAACTTTTTCCCAGCATGCCTGGGAAAAAGTTCTCCCAGAATTTCCTTCCCTCGTTTCCTTCTTTACTTCCGAGATACGAACCAGTTTGACTTTTTCATGCTTTCCTCTCCTGTTTTCACTGGCTTCTTTCTGCCTGTGTTGTTTGCCCTTCAGTCTTCTCCCTCTTTTATTAAGATAAGCGGCAAGTACAGTATCGATAACAAGAGATATGCGCCTTTCTTTGTCTCTCTGCTAACCTCTTCGTCTCTGTTTTATCTCTGTATCGTTCTCCCACTCTCAGAGGTAAATAACAGGTCTATAGTGTTGATTAGCAGCACGCAGTCTCTCCTTTACTGTCTGGATCTCACTAATGAGTAACATTGATCCTGCCACACTTTACCTTCATCGGGCAGTCAATACACGCCTGCATCTAGGAGGCAGGAAAACACACACACACACACACACCTGCATGATCACGAACATGTCCGCGGCTTCACACACACAACACACACACACACACACACACACACACACCCCCTCACCGTGAACCTGGTTGATCTCGGAGTTCTGCGACAGGATCTCGTCGGCCAGTTTCTGCGCGGTAGGCAACACTTCGGTGTGGTGGACTGAAATCAGATACTGGACGAACTTTTGCAGCTGGTCTCTGCTCATCTGGAACAGGGTTTCCGAGATGGGCAGGTGCAGTTTGACCTGTTCGGGCTTCCGTACTCTGTAAAGCGACAGCGCCACTACATGGGCGCAGTAGAAGATGTCTTTGTTGCCGCAGGTGCACGTTACCGCCGTGATCTTGCAGCGGTCGAAGCTGACGCTGACGCTGCAAACGAGCTCCGGGGTCGAGGGTGTGGCGGGGTCCGTTACTGTGCCGCTGAGATGGAAACCTGAAAAAGGCGAGAGGGAAAGTTATTTTTGATCTTTTTGAAGAAATGTGTGTCGAGGTATCCCCCCCATTCCCTCTTCTCCTCCTTACATTCCCTCTTCTCCACCGGTTCCAGTCTCTCAAATGTTCTTTCACTAATATGATTGTTAATTGAACATCTGGGCGCTGTGAATTTGAAGAGAAAACAATCCTCAGATCAATCCATAATGAAAATAATCATTGGCGACTAATTTAGCAATGAACAAATTTGCTTGAAACTTTAGCCATTATGTTTCAAGCAACTTTGACTGCTACTACAAGATCAGAGGTTCAACCAATCACCATTAAGTGAGGCAGAGATAAGATCAGGCAGCCATCGTCTCCAAAAGAGGAATTGGGTGACTTGATCAACTCATTGAATGTGCCCTTTAGTAAACGACATTAGTAAATGAATCTCTTTAGGAATGAATGCACATTAGGACGAATCAGAATCAGCAGTCACCTGCCAAAAGGCCTCATGTTCTCTGATCATGAGAGCGTGATCGGGACCAGCTGCAGACCGCTGTTACGACCCTGACAGAGAGTCAGTGAGCCGGACTGATATCTAGATGCAGGAACTCAGTTCGGGGGGGATCCACTGAAAGAGGAACCGAGAAAGAGACGAGGAAGTGAGCCGTGAGCCGTGAGCAGTGAGCGCGGCTGTTACAGTATGAATTATACAGCCTCTTGTTTGAATATAATGTTTGATCTTATCCTGACTGCGCTATCCGGAGGCGCGGCTAGTCATTATGCGAGGATGAATATGAATGAGCAGGGCGGGGTCCCCGGCAGTGGCCTAAAAACACACACACACACACACACACACACACACACGAGCATATGAAAGAGGCCCACATGTACGCACACACTGAGCCACTGCGTGAGATCATGCATTTATTAATAATGGGAGTGGTTAGGAGAGACAGAGAGCAGCTTATGAATGCATTAATGTGAGCAGGAGAGATCACTGGAATGCATGCGCACCAGGCGAAGACATACATCTCTTAAATACGTTTATCAAAGGGCTGAGCGCACGCATTGCTGCGGTATCAAGCGCGTATTAACGCATATATCAAAGCATCTTCTAGGCCTCTGAATTAGGTAAGAAGGGGAGGGGCAGGAGTTGAATATTTCATAGGACAGAGATGGAGATGGGGTGAGGGGTACACAAGCGAGATGAACAGAGGTAAGGTCATGGGGTGCACGAAGAAAGCAGACGAATTGGAAGATAAAAGAGAGGAAGGAAGTAAACAGGGTCACAACCCTATAGTATGGATATAAAAATAAAACAAGCCGGTAATAGGGGCCTCGTATTTATCCTCTGCAGTGTCCCAGAAGCAGTTTTGTAAAAAAAACAGGAAACCCATTTAAACAGCATCTGAATCAGTTCGACTGATGCCTCGGACATGTTTAGCGATCTGAAAAAGCTCCATTAGCTCGGATGCTGTAATCCAGCAACATTTGCAAAGAGCGTCACAGCAGAAATAGCAATGTTTTGTTATTGTATTGCAGAACTAAGACGTGTTGGCTGCAAATATCCAACGGTACAGAACTGCAGAACATCGCCATGGAGATGCGCTTTTTCCATTTTGAGAGCCAGCTGGCAGAGGAAGTACATGTTCGTTAACAATGTACACAGAAGAGGGGTGTGGATCCAATATGGCAGCCACTTGCATCTGCAAAGCCTATATGACTACAGCTGTGAGAGACAGACAGACTCACTCTTAAACGAGACAAAAAGGTTTACATGGTGCAGCTGCTTGTGGAATGGAGGGCTAACTTATTAAGCTGTATAACAACTTACAAATGAGCAACGGCTTGTAATATTTGCCGATACATTAAGTGTGTGTGTGTGTGTGTGTGTGTGTGTGTGTGTGTGTGTGTGTGTGTGTGTGTGTGTGTGTGTGTGTGTGTGTGTGTCACAAGCTTATGTTTCAAGAGTGGCCTCTGGTCCAGAGAGGGGAGAGAAAAAGAGAACATCAAAAACATGTGGGGCTGAGAGAGCTCAAAGTAAAATCAACCTCTGATACAAACACACACAAACACACACACGAACATGCATATCAGACAGTCATAAAAGCAGCAGCAGTTTCTTTTGCAAATGTTTTTCTTTCTTTTTCCCCAGAGGGAAAATTAACAGCGATACAAAAAAAAAAATCCAAAACACATGAAGTATGAAAAACTACACAGTGATAAAAGACGTATCCTTGTTGGGAAACTCGGCTGTGTTCCCCTTCGCTTTGATGGACACTCTCACTCTCACTCTCTCCACTTCCAAGCCCTTTTCATGAGTCCCTCCCTCCCTCCATCCGCATTCCCACAGCTCTTTCTCTCTCGCTCTCTGACAGATGGGTAGGTAATGAGTTTCGCCTTTCCCCGTCCAATCGTCTGGGCACCAAAAACTGGCCCCCCACGCCAAAAATGCCCTTTTAATTTAGCCAAGCACTGAGTACAGGGCTATTACTGTTTAGATACACACACACACTCACTCACATGCACACACGCACGCACACAGACACACACACACACCTCCCATGACTCCTGGTTGGGTGGGTATGAAACCTCCAATGTCTCATGTGCTAGCTATTAAAGAGCCTGGTTCCCCCCTCACCCAGTCCACCCAGCTCCCCTCCCCGAGTGGTGCTCAGGGCTCTTTTCTGTGCATGTTCAAGAGGCCAGGGTTGGCTTTCAAAGTAACCATGGCGGCCATTTTTAGAACAAGGCCTCTGTGAGGTTGCCCTAGAAACCCCTTGTGACCGCCCCAGTGAAATCACACTTGGCCCGAGGAACTGTGTAAAGGCAGCAAGAACAGTGTGTGAAAGAGTGGGCAAGAATTAGCGTATGTATATATATATGTTCAAAACCCACAAAGGCCTGCAGACCACCCACACTTTTCGGGGGACCCACATCAAAGCATTCCCCCAAATAGCAATTCGCTCTATCTTTCTGTTTGGTTTTGAACTTGTATAAGTGCCGATAAGCCAGCATGCGCTCTCTTGACCAGCTAGGACCACTTCTGTCTATTCAACGAGGGGCCCCAGAAATACCGGACTCCTGCTCTCATTTCAGGGAGGAAAGGCCCTGACTAAGACCTGCAACTCCTTCAACATACATCTGCCGTGACGGAAGAATGCCGCCTTTATACACTCCCTATAAAACAGGATTTAGCTTCCCACATGAAGGCAGACGGCGGGTATCAGGGCTGGGCCTGAAAGGTCTGCTTGCCTAAGCACAAAAGTGCTCAGTGTTCCAAAAATCACTGGGGTAAATTAGATTGAGCAACATACATATATTTCCACAATCAAATTAAGATTCCAAGTCAAAGGAGAAAAATTCAGGCCCAGCAGTCGGGAGGTCATTAAGTTTATTGGCTGAATTGGTTCGTGAGTGACTGTCACCTAAATCTAATATGGCACCATGTGGTTCAGGCAGCCCTCGTCTGTATTTGCGTGTGTGTGTGTGCGCATGTGATAGAGAGATTCTGAATACATGATTGATTTCAGTGCGAGAAGTAAGTTGAAACAAATGGGCTGGTGTGAAAGCGAGTCAACAAGCGAGGGGGAAGAAACAATCGGAGCAAGTAGATATTTAAGGCACTTTTCTGCCTGCGCCGATTCACTTAAGCCTCGCACATTAATCAAATTACCTCATGAGCTACAGACGGACAGAAAGCAACACCTTAATCTGACTCGGGCGCTGCTGGAGCTTCTCCGATCCACGGGGGGCCACCTGCAGTAGCTGGAGCTTTAACGTGGGATCCTCCTTCGCGTCGAACCACAGATAGCTAAAACCTCAACTGAGAAAAAGCCGCCTGACTGGAATCCAATCTGTTTGGCCAGACCGAACCGAGAGGCCCCACTGAAAGGAGATCTGGTCCACTACTGAAGACGAGCAAAGGCTCCGCGGAAGGTTGAGGACGGGTCGGGAGCTGCTGGGCGACCCCACCTTCGACACCAGCTTCTTCCACCCCACAGCGGTGATTCCCTTCAACCCGGCTCTTTCAACTGGCCCAATTAATACGCTTATAAAAACAAATATCTTACAGGGTAGGTCTGTGTGAGCAACAATGAACACATGCGTGTGTGGTCATATAAGGAAGCACCCATACAGAGACTATAAACAGAGATCAATGCTATCCTGCAGGAGACCTTGCTCCGGGC
The DNA here is from genome assembly GCA_038501785.1 of Myoxocephalus aenaeus. Taxonomy (NCBI): domain Eukaryota; kingdom Metazoa; phylum Chordata; class Actinopteri; order Perciformes; family Cottidae; genus Myoxocephalus; species Myoxocephalus aenaeus. The sequence continues at coordinate 1,120,196 of JBAMJR010000379.1, forward strand.
ATGTGTGTGCACGTGTGTGTGTGTGTGTGTGTGTGTGTGTGTGTGTGTGTGTGTGTGTGTGTGTGTGTGTGTGTGTGTGTGTGTGTGTGTGTGTGTGTGTGTGTGTGTGTGTGTCTGTCTGTGTGTGTCCTAGGTGTGGGGCGGGCTGGAATAACACAGCTGAGCTCCAGGGGCGGCCATATTTATGCCTGAAACCCTATGGTAGACCAGAAAGCCTCTTTCTCCCTACACACGTGCACAAACCTGAAAAAAAAGCGTATTTTTTCACGGTCTGAATGCTTATCCCGGCAGACACAAACGGGCAGGAATTAATGTTTTGAGATATTCTATGAATTTCAATGCTTTTACTTCCGCTTCAGATTCTGACAGCAATATATGCATGCTAATCACAGGGCTGGGAGGAAGAGAATATCCGTGTGCCTGTGTGTGTATGTGTATGTGTGTCTGTGTGTGTGTGTGTGTGTGTGCGCATTGACGGCTGTGTGGGTGATTGGAGGTGTCATCAGCTGGCAGTTGAAATGACAGTCGACTACTGGGCTGCTGCCACTTAGTTGTCATGCGGTGCATCAGAAATGACTTGCAATTTTCTAACTATCACTTTCAAGATGGATTCTAATTTTGCTGGATTGGGCCTGTCAAGCAGCGCTGGTGTTGCCGCTCTGCTGAGGTTGGCGTTCAGAAGGCTGACCAGTGCGGAGAGACAGTGAAGCCTCAGTTCAGGGAAGTGATAGACGCAAGACAAAAAGGATAAAGTGATGAGAAAATGAGTTCTGTTAGTGCGAGATGAAAGACACGCTTTCAAGAAACCTGTTTTTTTTTGGGGAGAATTAGCTGGGGTGGGATTCTATCAAAGGAATAGTTTGACATTTTGGGAAGTGCGCATTCTTGCCAAGAGTTAGATGACAAGATCGATAGCCCCGTCATGTCAAGGAAAATGTAAAGCTGGAACCTGCAACTGGTTAGCTTAGCTTAGCACAAACACTGGGAACAGGGGGATAACCGTTAGCATGTCTCCATCCAAAAGGTAAGAAAAATCCCCCCACCAGCACCTTGAATGCGTCACGTCTCTTTTGCTTAACCCGCACACAAACCAAAGCACAGAGACGAGAAGATGTGGCTCTAAAGGGGGGATTATGTACCAGGTCATGTCTTGCACAAAAGCGGGTACCTTTGGTTACATTCCATCCATTTCCCCCTGTTTACAGTACTAATGCTAAACTAATCTAGCGTAACTGCTGGCAGTAGCTGCATATTAACTCCACAGATAAAAGTGTTATCAATCTTCTCATCTCACTGGACAGAAATCAAATATGCGTATCTTCCTAAATGCCAACTACTCTTTGAAGTGCAGATAGCGATATGTATTCAAATAGCTACTCACCATAATGTCACAGCTATTGATAAGAAGATAACAGCAATATCCGATGCAGCCATTTCACGCAAAAAAAAGACAAACACAAATTGTTTTATATGTTTTTTATCAAATGATGTATCTAACAAGGCTGTAATAGTTGACTTAGACACATCATAGCCTTCCACGTTGGTCTAAAATTACTATTGGGTGTAATTTCAGAGTGGCAGTCGGGTGGTATTGGGTGAACTGTGCTATTCAACAAATCTCTGTCACTGGAGGAGCCAGTAGCCGGCTAATTCCGTCTCCTGGCTGTACATTAACTATACATTATCCCAATCCGTGTGCAAGGTTCATTAGTGTGAATGAAATTACAGCTGGCTGCAAATGAATGTGTATAATTAGCAAAGGTCTGTCCCAGTAGAGCCACGCAAGCTATAGACGGAGGTAATGGGATCCATTGAAAAGCCATTGTCTACTGCTTCATGACTTCAGTATCTTTCTAATGACAAACCTATGCAGCCGAAACATTATAGCTCTAGCTTCCTTGTGAAGGAGGGGGGGAGTCTGGGTTGAGATTAGCCAGTATTTGTCGGTTGAGAAGACTGCACATATTGTAAAACGGCAATAACAAAGAACATGGCGATACATGATTCGGAATCGTTTTTTGTGTGCGTTTGTGAGGCGGGAGCTGTGTTTTGTCGGATCTCGCGCATAATTTGCACGCAGAAAGAGTGCCAAAATGACATTTGCTGCGCCTGTCGGAATTGATTACAAATGTGTTTCTCTTGCTTAAATTTGAACCTTCAAATCCTTTTGAGATTAATCTTTTTGATAAAAAAAAAAAAAACACTTTCCAAAATGCATCTTGACATCAAAGTTAAAAAAAAAAGGTTAAAAAAAACTAAAATACAGTATGCAAAAAAAGATTCAGTGAAGTTAGTGAGTGCAGCGCACAGGCAGAAAGGCCCGACTGTGGAAGCCAACATGGCTGAACGGGAACAGAAATCATTTGCTTATGAAAATAGCTGGGCACTAACAGCACTGGACTGAAACACTACCGCATGACTGTGTGCACACATGTGTGTGTGCTTGTGTGTGTGCTTGTGTGTGTGTGTTTGTGTGTGTTTTTAGGTTCACTTGTCCACGCCAGGAAACAACCTTACACTCTTTACCCTTCCCATTTCATTTGGAAAGTCACTCGACACACTCCACCACCACAACACGCCCCCGCGCGCGCGCACACGCACACGCGCACGCACACACACACACACACACACAACTCCACCCTTTGACACACACTCATGATGCCTTCATGCATGCACGCATACTGGCTTCAGTGACTCCCTGCAGTCAACCTCCTTCTGCTCACAAACAGCCCCTCCTCTTTCCTTTTTCTCTCTCCAATAACTGACTCCTCCCTTGCCCCCCCCCCCCCCCCTCCGACAACACACGCGCACACACACACACACACACAGAACGTTGCCTAGCCCTAAGCTGACCCGTTGTGTGTACTGACGTCACACACTAGACAAGGGGAGGCATCATTCCAGACAGACACACATACACAAACACGTGCACACCCACACATGAACACACGAACACATACACACACACACACACACACACACACCAGCCGAGGGGGAAGCTGCATTCCAGCACAGGCACACAGACACACAAACACACATCACCACGCCTGGCGGTGGGAAGCATGGGGAGCGCTCAGCTGTAGCGGGGAGGTGGGGAAGCGGGCCAGGGGAGGCGAAGGGAGGGGGTGTGTGGGGGGGAGTTTCAGTGGAGGGAGGAGGGGAGCCATGGCTGTGAGCCAGTGTTCCTCTGAGCTCAGCACTTCCCCTTTCAGCTCCAGCCAGCCGCCAGTTTGCGTAACGCAGCCCATGCAGCCCTGCCGGCTCGCGCTTAACCCCTTCCTTCCTGGAAGTCACTGAGGTCACACCCGCTGTTCTCTGTTCGGCGACGCATGGCACATCCTGGCGTAAACCCCACCCCCTTTGCCCAACATCCCCCTGCTCAGGCTGTCCCATTATAACATTGGGCACACAGGCCCACTACTCATACTTCCTCATTACTACCTGACACACAGGGAAGCAGACGCACAACACACACAGAAATGAAACCCTCGCCAGGAAATAGGTTAACCTTTTACGTGCCACTTTCCTTCTTCATTGTAAACATAGGTACGTCTTTGTTCTTGAATACAGTGAACACGGACGGGTGAACCAACCTAAATATGTAGGGAGGCTGCCTGAGAGGAAACCGGATTTAAATCAAGTCAACACAAAAGAACTGCAACCACTAAAATACTCACCCATTCATGAGAAATTACCAAGCAATTAGCACTGCCACAGACAAATATGTCGCTCAATTACCAGTTGTCAGACAAATATGTAGGTCACACACTAACCACCTTAACACAGATCTTTTTGGTCAATGAAACAACAAAGAACATGCACGCGCGGCCTGGCATGTGCACCGTATCTGTTCAGTTCTGTATATCTATTGACCTTCCCAGCGCTTATGTAGGCCAAAGTGTCCACCCTAACCCACAGAGATGTGAGGCCTCGTACATCAAACGTGGAGGTGGAGGTGGTGGTGGTGGTGGTGGTCCCCCCCCCCAAAAAAAAAAAACCTGCTGAAAAGTGTCATAGCTCACATTAACCGCAGAAGACAGTCCACGGCGGAGGGATGGGCAGAGCGGAGGGAGGAGTGAACGAGGGAGGAGGGTAGGTTCTCTCACATTTAATATCACTTGACACGCGTCATCCAGCATCTCTCAACCAGCCGCTGAGCCTGTGTCAAAGCTGCGGCCCTGTCGAAGATGCTGCGCACTCGTGTACACACACACACACACACACACACACACACAGACACAGACACACAGACACACACACACGCACACAAACAAATGCAACCCAAATACAAATATCTCAGCCACCTGGCGCCGTGATCGACGAGCTGCGGCAGAGAACGAGAATTACCAGGATGAAGACAAGTGAGGGGAGGAGGTGGAGAAGGAGCAAGGGAAAGGTTGCATACGTCTCTGCTGAATCACTGAGGTCGATTATCTTGCCTGCAGGCTATTCCTGTAAATATTGACGTTGATGTTAGGACCACTCTCTTAAGGATAAGCTATAAAGCAAGGGGGTTAGATTTACTCTGTGCAAACTGTAAGCATCTGAAATCACACGCTACGCTTGGCCTTCTCCAAGCGTGTTGAGGGGAAACGGGGAGGGACTTTCAGGGTGAAGAGCCGCAACCACATGGGGGAACTGAGCTCTCAGTAGGTTCACAGATCGCTCCTCTCCCTCTCTCTCTCTCTCTCTCTCTCTAGATGGTTTAGGTTTCCACTCTCAGGGCTAAAAGCAGACCGCCGACATCAAAACCTTCAGAGAGACCCCTATTTCCCAGAAACGGCTCTTGTTTCACGTAAATAGCTGCCTTTTCTTGGCTGCATTGAGATAAATTGCACCCTGCTGGACAAGAGGATAGACAACGTTCACCCTGCAGCCTCCTTCGGTGACATCTGTATGTGTTGCCGTGACAACACGTGTCCGGTGCGTGCCTGCGTTTACATTCACGGGCCGGCATTTGAGGGGGCACACACCGTGCACACATGTGGGCAAACACAAGCCGGGCAGGTCCGCACACACAGAAACAAATACCACTTATTCTTTCTCAGACACACGTGCGCACAGGCATGACTGCACAAACACTTAAACACGCAAAGATTAAACACATGAGCGTGACCAAATACACTGAATCAGGTTAGACTTGCTTCCAACTACCATGTCCTCGTGGGAGGCTGCAGGCAGAGAAGTTTATTACTAATCATCTCCACGTTAACCCCCCCAAACGAAAGCAAAACTAATCCAACTATGACAAAGCTTTTTGCAAAAACCTCCAGAGGACCGTATGTGCCCGGTCAACTGGGAATTAATCTGCGAGAGGAACACAATGATGCATGAATTCATTTTAATACAAGTAGGTTAAAGATGCCAATCCTCCTATGGGATCACCACTGCTCCACAAACAGGAGTCTCTCTCTCGCTCTCTCTCTCCCCATCTAACTTTGCAGGAGAATTACCTTGATTGTCTGTACGCAAAGCATCCCCACTTTGTTTAATCAAATTTGCTCAAGTTACCACTTTCATAGACGACAAAAGAATAATCATATCCGTCTGCAATTACGCTGATTATGTCTCTTCAGAGACTTGTGAAGTGAAGGACTATGTCACCTTTGAGACCAACACGAAACAAAGGCCAAATGCTTTGTTTATATTTCACCACGTGTCTGCACTCTGAGATCCTCATTACCTTCATTTGAGTGCCGAAGGAGGCTATATGACGAGGGGGGGGGGGGGGGTTTAATGGAGGGGGCACATGCCCGGCGCCATAGCAACGGTAAAGGAGGTTGAGGGTCTGCATATTAATCTTAAGGATAGAAAAGAATATGTGTGCATTTGTACGTGTGTGTGTGTGTGTGTGTGTGTGTGTGTGTGTGTGTGTGTGTGTGTGTGTGTGTGAGAGAGAGAATCCCCTCCCGTGGGCAAGTCAGCATTCACCCATGAAGTAGGTCAGTGAAATTTGCCCAAATTAGGTCAGTGGCAGTCAATGGGTGCCATCCTGGACAAGAGGAATAATAAAAGGGGGGGCGAGAGAGTCTATCAGGTTAGAAGAGCAGAACCAAGCGGCTTACTTCTTCTTAGCTTTTACACTTAGTTAATTACTGTTGCGCTGGTCCATACAAAACACACACAGCTAAAAAAGACTCAGTGCGCTACCAAAGCCCCCCTCCCAAAGCAGAGGGAGCGCTTTACAACTTCAAGCAGTCACTTTTTCTCTACTCAAACATCCCCAGTATCAGAATCAGTGCACATCAAAAGCCCGTTTTGATTGAAAATGCTTCTGAAAAGCAGTCCGATTCGGTTACATTGCTTAGGTCTGATTATTTAGCACCCCTCCTCCTCCTTCTCCTCCTCCCTCTTCCCCCTCTAGCTGTTTGGATGGTAGCTTCTTTGTCATCTGCCTTGGTTTCGACTAGCTTCTTCCCCTCCCTATTTTGAAGAATCCACATCGGGGAGAGGGGTTGTTGTGCGTTGTTGCCAATAAACGGAGGAACACAGGAACCTTTGAAGTCTGCGGCGCGTTGCGATTTCGCTTTCATCGGCCCGCATCTGTCAGTCAACAAGAGAAAACGTGACTCCAAAGGAAACTTTTTCTGCGTTCCCCCCCCAATATTCCTCTGCACACATCCACACAAAATAAAAAACACAAAAATCACAACAAAGGCAGCAGGAACGTCGAAGGCTGTATTGGGCAGACAGGGAGTGGGCTGAATAATAATCTGTGATGAGGTGCGAGGTGTTCCAGAAGATTCTGATGTTGCCTCTACCGGCGCAGACCAACTCTGCTTCTTCCTGCCTGGGCTTCCTTGGCCCGCTCCCACACAAAGGTGACTCTCTCTGTGTGTGTGTGTGTGTGTGTGTGTGTGTGTGTGTGTGTGTGTGTGTGTGTGTGTGTGTGTGCTCTCTGAACTTTGTTCTGTCAGCCCTGTGTCGCTCATCTCAGAGCAGTTGGGTGTCAGCGAGGAAGAAGAGCATTGACAGGTGTCTTCTGTGGGCAACGTCTGTTTCAGAGGAGTGATGGCGGAACCCTGGGCCTGCACCTAATCACACGAGCCTGCAGCCTTGCTCTGACAGCCACAGAGGTTGTGGTGGTGGTGGTGGTGTTGGTGGTGTTGGTGGGAGGGGCGGGCGGGATGCAAAGGCTCCCTTCCCTGGGCAGCGATCAAACTCGAGCCCCCGGCTTGCCTGGAGATGCGACAAGGCCCACTTCCCCATTGCCTGCTTTCCCCCCCATCCTCCCACCACCACCACCACCCCCCCACCCGCTGCCAATCATGTGTCATATGCTTCGCGCTCTCGCACGCCGCACGCGTCTTGAGCGGCGAGCGGATGTGTTTGTGCTGGGGCTGAGCCTGTCGACACAAGTTAAAGAGACGTACGCAAGCGAGGAGACAAAGAGACACACGGGGACACAAAGAGCTCTTCGCAGGAAGTGTGGAGCCAGAAACGACCAAATGTACAAGCAGAACGTGGCTCGGAGTAAAGCGAGCCACAATGAGTTACAGTGACTAGCGTTACTAGCCAGAGAGAGAAAGATGTCTGGCTAGAGAGGCTGGGTATGGGAGCCAGAGAACGGAACTGCGGCCAACCTGAGGCCTCAGTCCAGATACGATGGGACAGTACCAGGGGCCCGGCTACAGCCCGTCAGAGCAGGGAGGAGGGAGGGCAAGTGAATTAGCAAGAAAGTACAGAGGGAAAAAACGGAAAAGGGGAGAAAGAGAGGGGGTTTGAGGCTTTTCAGCTCCGAAGTGGGATGGTTGGAGGGAACTGCTGAGAGTCAGGCAGAGCTGGAGCCGAGGCTCAGAGGCAGGGCCAGGGCTGAGCTGGGGCTGCTGAGAGAGGAGCCAGGGCTAGAGGCCAGAGGAGGGAGGAAGGGATTGAGGGAGGGGGGGGGGGCTGAGAATAGGAGGAGGCTGTGGCAGAGCCGGGGCCAGAGCCAGGGGCCCGAGCTTTAGATTTAGTCAGCTGTTCCCCTGGCCAGCAGCTGGAAGGACGTGAGGAGAGGAAGGGAGGGGAGGTAGCAGGGGAGGACAGTTCGGAGTCTTCGGGACGGAATTTTAACCGAGAAACGGAAAGTGAGAGGAGAAGGAGACGAGTAAGTAAGGGGGGGGGGGGGGGAATAGCACAGCAATAGAGAGGGAGAGAAAGAAGGGAGACGGGATAGAAGGTGGTGGTGGAGGTTTGGAAAGAGGACAGTGGAAAAGCCATTAGATTCCTATGAGAGAGAAAACAGCGGTGAGAGCAGACAGAATGACAGAAGGTGGTTAAGGCTCACTGGCTTTGCAAACCACTCTTCCCTTCCTCCCTCACTGGTCCTCCTGCTCCCTCATTCCTCTCTTCCCTCCCTCCCACCAGCCATCTATCCCTCCATCCTCCTCCTCCATCCTCCCTCCTCCATCCTCCCTCCTCCCTCCTCCTCCTCCTCCTCCTCCTCCCGTCACTGGTGCGCTATTCTCTGGCTACCTCCTTCTCGGCCAGTTGTGCTTCAGTGACAGCCCATCTATTCATTACGCACGACCTGCATGCAGGACCCTAAACACACACACACACACACACACACACACACACACACACACACACACACACACACACACACACACACACACACACACAGATCCCAAACAGGTGCCCAACACACACACACACATGCACACACAGCAGCAAAGGGATCACACATGACTGGAGGGGGGAGGAGGCGCGAAGGAAGTGTAGACAGAGGGAGCTCTCTGTGGCTGCCTGAGAAGCAACAAGGAGAGAGGGATGGAAAGAAGAAGAAGAAGAAGAAGAAGAAGAAGAAGAAGAAGAAGAAGAAGAAGAAGAAGAAGAAGAAGAAGACAACAGTGATTAAAGAAGAGCGCGTCCATGCTTTGTTTCCACAAAAGTGGTGAAATGAGATTTGGAGTAGGGGAGTGAGGGTTTGCCACGGGGCAAGCAGCCGCTGCTAGCAAAGCACTTTATGGCCTATTATATTCCATTCAGATGGACCAGGCGTCTGAGATAAAAGCATTTGGTCTGCGCGTTAGTGAGTGACTCAGCACTTGGAGCCTTCACAGGTGGATCCCTTCATAACTACACAATGCATATAAATGAAGCGGCCTGCTCTATGCATAGGGATCGCTCACTCCCACAGCCTCTGCCTCATTTTTTTTCCTCCACCTCCACCTACGCCACCTTTTACCTCGTCAACCTTTCACACCTCCTTGTGGACACACTGTTTCCAGCTTCAGTATAGGTCCTCCTGCTCTCCTATGGAAAAGATTTGATCGCTTAGTATCCAATAAGGCAGGAAATAGGAGGCGAAAAAGGAGAGGATGAATCGGAGGGCTATGCTCCAAAAATAAACAAAAAGCCTGGCCTTTTTCTTTACCTCAAAATTAGAGGGAGATATTTATGTGCTTGGCTGAAATAGCTGGCCCACCTCTTCTACTCCCTTTCCCTCTCATTTAGTGTTGAGACGGTAGACAGACAGACAGACAGACGACCCCCCCCCCCCCCCCTGCTCCATTGCCTCCTCTCCATCACTCTCTTGTCTCTCTACAGCTCTCCCTCCACCCATCTGCCCTTTCCTCTTCGTCCTACCTCTGCGCCTCTCTTTCCCCCCTCCACTCCTCCCCTTGGTGTGGTGGTTAATGGCACAGGGATCCAGCGTGGAATATAGATCAGTGTGAGATGGATGGGGCACCAGGAGCTCCGGCCAGTCCCGTAGGTCCCAGACCAAAGATTAACTAAATATTAGCTGACAGAAAGAGAGAGAGAGAGAGAGAGCGAGAGACACAGCTGCAGCTGCTAGTGCCACTGCCGGCAGAACAAACGACAGAGACAGTTTTTAACCCCGTTTGCTCTCGGGAGAGAGGGAGAGACGCGTGCGACAAGCACACAGGAGATGCAAAAACACACGCATCGGGGTATACATACTGCCGTGCATGCGTACGCACATGCTATCAGAGGCACCCTGGGAGAAGAATCCCACTAATCACATTCTCTCCTCCTCCCCCTCCCACCCTCTGCCCTGCCAAGGCGGATGGCGAGGGGGGGGGGGAAAAGGAATAAATCTTTATTAGGCGATGTGTCCCTGCTTTATCGATCGTTTCACTCCTTCCCTCCCTCCCTCCCCCTTCTCCTCCCTCTCCAGCCTCCCTTTCTCTCCCCTCCTTTTGTTATTTTAGGCGTGTGTCTGCCATCTAGTCCAATTGAGTCAGGCTGTACATCAGAGAGGACCATTACCCACGTCTCCCTGGGCTAGGCTGTCACTGGCTGTGAGGGGGGTAGGAGGCGAGGTGATGTAGCCACCCAGGAGGGACAGCTAGCCAGCTAACCGCTAGCCAGGCAGACAGGCAGACAGATAGTGGGATAATGGGCGAAAATGCAGACGGACGGGGTGGCATTAACAGGCGGTGACATCCTCAACAATGCCGAGGAACAACAGTGGAAGAGCAGCACTTCACCTACATTCAAGTCTGTGTGAGCAGAGCATGTTGCTAAAGCCGATAACCCAGTTTTAGTTCAGATATGAACGCTTTTTCGCCCCATAGCTTACTTTGAGAAATAAAAGCTTTTAACAAAAGAAGTTCTATGATGTTACATGTTGTATAACAGAAGCAGCCGTGCAAGGACGCTGTCTATATAAAACAGAAGATTGTGATTTGGACCAGACATCCGATGCTAGCTTGCGATACAAAACAATACTGAGGATCAATACCCAGCCTGAGTAAAACCAGATCCTGTGACTTGACCTGTGCAATAAGCTACTTGTCATTGAGCAAGACACTGAACTGCTCATTCAGTGCATCAGCTAAACAACTAACATAACACGTTGCTTCCGCAAAAAGTGCTGATATGAGATTTGGAGTAGGGGGGAGTAACGTAAAACTAAATTCTAGCAGATTTATTCCTGAAGGGCAGAGCAGGACGAACCCTGAAACGGTTCCGCGATAGTCCTCAATAACCTGGGAAACAGCATGGTGGGAGGGCTCGCTTGAAAACTTCAGAGAAAGACACGACAGCAAATAGGCCAACTCTTGTTCCTCTAATAATCCCAGCCCGAGGTAAACAGAGTTTCTAAATGTAGAAACAGTGATAGCCCCTGAGGTCTGGCTGCAGACTGCTAGCACTGAGCACAGCAGAGAGAGAGCAGGAGCTAGCTAGCCGGCTAGCCTTCCTTTGGGAGTTTAGACACAGGAAACACTATGGAAACATGCTGTATCTAGATAGGGGCAGTGTAAATAAGATATGAGTTCCTATTGCCTGGCTTGGGAAATGAAGCTGGAAAATTGAGAAGGGGAGGAAAAAAAGAGATCATGAGGGCTTATGAACACAAGGGAGGAATGCATGAAAAAGAAGGAGGATGGGCACAGGTATGGAGTGATTAGGAGGAGAAGAGCAAGACAATAAGATGACAAGACGATGAAGGGCAGGAATGAGGGAAGAAGAAGAAGAAGAAGAAGAAGAAGAAGAAAACAAGCGAGCAAGGAAAAGAGCAAGAAAGAAAAGGAAATAACTCCTTCAAGACAAAAACTCTTTAGAGGGCGAAACCAGATTCCATTCGGTTGAAAGGCGTCCTCTCCTTCCCTTTGAATCTCTCTCGCTCTCTTTCTTTGTCTGTCTCTCATGCCTGGAGAGCCTTTCTAGCTCTATTCAGCCCCTGCTCTTCCACAGAGCGCTGAATGCATGTCTCACATGCCACACAACCACGACATCGTTGGACCAGGCGCAGCCACAGTCACCTCACACTCTCAGGACCTCCTCCTCTTCCTCCTCCTCCGCATAGCTCACACAGCACTCGAGCCTGCGGTGCAAGAAGAAGAGAGAACCGGGCAACCTCCCCCTCTAGAATCTGGCTCGGGTTCCCGATTGTTCCACAAAAGGACATAAACAAAACCGGGCATGTGCCCTGTCCCCTCTCTGACTGATCTCTCGGGTGAGAAAAATGGCTTATTGGAACATGCAAAAGACGGCCGCACATTCAATCAGGCAAGCAGTCTTTCCCCTTTGGTTATAGGTGATGTTTATTGGAAAACAATAACGTGAGCATGGGCCCGTCTGTCAGGCAGAGCAAACGGCCACCGGAGGGACAGTCTGACCAGAATGACCTTTGGCTTTAGTAAATCCATGGGCGGGTCAAGTGAAGAGGTCAGCATTGGGCCAGCTCAATGCTGGGGGAGGGACCAGTCGATGAGAGAACACCTCTGCCTACTTGTGCGAGTGTGCGATGGGGGTCAGCGGCAGGTAAACCCTCGTCCTCTGCTGTTGTTTACTCTAAGGCGCCCAGTCACCGGTACCATTAGGCAAGCGTCTGTCTTAAAGCACGCGGTCAGGCAAGAGTGTGTGTGTCTGTGTGTGTGTGTGCGCAACAGTGGAAATGGAATAGTGTGGGGATGATGACAGACAGGAATGTCATCCACCCTCTTATCATTAACATGCCTCACCTTTATTCAGCCTGACACACAGCCATAAATGCGCTTGCTGAGCGATTAACACGCGGTGTTAAGTCACATACACACATGCCTGTCTTCACACACGCACATGCCTGTCTTCACACACAGATAAAAAAAATGAATCCCCCCCCACTACTGAAATTCCTGTGTAGGTATCTGGCGGAGCATATGCAGTTTCCACGTGCAATTTGGGTACAATGTATTATAGATCAAGCACTATGAGCCAGGGGTCAGATGTTCTTTGCTATACCGCTTCGTTAAGGGGAAGAGCAATAGATCGGGTGATATCAAGAAAAAGAGGGGACGCCTAGATGGAAAAAGTACGGTAGGTGGAAAATGCAAAAGAGGAGAGAGGCTTTGAAATGGTGATTGCATTCTAAAAAAAAGAATGAAGCGCAGAGAATGGGAGATGGATGAGATGGATCACGGAGAATGCCCGTAATCTGGGACAACAGCAGGTACTAACTTTCTACTCTCCCAGCAAAGTATTCCAGATTGTGTTCACGCACAGACAAACACGCACAGAGATATCTTCTGTAGCTTTTAGTCTGATCCAGAGCTGTTTGGCTTCTGTAGAGAAACAGCTGTTGACCAAACTGCTGAACAGAGAGGCTCTGTTGTGTGGCAGCATGTGTAGCCTTTATTCTCATACTCATAGTAGAAAATGCACACACACACACACACACACACACACACACATACACACGATACATACATTGAACCCGCCACTGCAGTAAGCAGAGTCTTGGCCTGCTTTGTGCTTATTTCAGCAGCCCATTGGTGCAAAGAGGAATTCATTAAAAAGAAAAAAAAGTGAAAGGGAGCATCAGATAGGAGAACGCTGAGTGCTGCATTCCCCAGTTGTTATTATTGCCAAATCGAAGGGAGAAGGGCGGCTGGTGATAAAAGTCATTAAATGAAATAGAAAAAAACAGCTTTTAATAGGGCCTTGTCATTGTGGATTTAGTAGCCTTTCTATCTATCGCGTGTTCCCTCTCCTCCGTTCCCCGTGCTCGGAGTGAAGAGAGAGGCAGGAGCTCTGTGGAAGGAGCACTGGATTCCTAGACAGAGTCAGCCAGCCGAGAGGCCGTGCTGACGCACACCCAGCAGCCACAGTCTGGGACCGGAGACAAGTCAGGCTGGAACGGGGACGGGGGCAGACGTTAGAGAGCTCACGCTGGAACTTTATTACTTTAGCTGGTTTATTTTAACAGAGGGCGATGCGGCAATCTTGTACATCGAGCGTCTCTGAAAGTGAGCCAGTATTAGCGTGCAGGGTAATTTTGGGCAGCATGGTAATAGGCCCAGGGAGCGTGGCAGACGCAAGGTGGCTAGAGCTGGAACCGGGAATGGCGATTTAAGAGGGGAGGGCAGGAGGCGGCTACGTCTGGGACCAGGAATGGGACTGGGAGGGAGGCTGGCTCCAGTCAGGTGGAAGGACTGGAAATAAGGCGGACCGAGCTCGCTCGAGATGGCAGCGGGGCCCGTCTAATGGGTACATCTTGGGTACAGTCTTGGAAATGTGAAGCGCAGGAGACCGTTATGACTGGGTGTAGGAGATGGAACGCGGCTGGCTCAAGGAAGTTATGGTCTGTGGTGGGAATAATCTATCTAGAGGCACATCTGGGCCTGGGGTTGGTTAGAGTTTGGATTTGGGGCCGCGTCAAGGTTTGGGACCTTCTGGAAACTTCTGGCGCGGTGGGAACATGACAGAGCAGGCCAAAGAACCACTGGTCATCTCCCACTTAATGGGAGCAGCACCACAACGCCAGGGTTTGCTTTATGGGCTGGATCTCTGAGGGGGCCACCCAGACAGAAAACTGGCTGTCTGTAAGGAATCGAAGACGGAAACTTGAGTCGCCGCTGAAGGAGTAGAATGATAGTAATTATCATATTAACACATTTCAGATTTATAGTGATGCTTATTGTCACTTCAGTTTACAAGGAAGATATTCTGTGCAGCTAGAAGTAAAAAGAAAACGATAACTCCTTACTTATTGTTATCCAACACCAAGCAATGCCACATAGCAAACTCTCGTGATAGTGAACTGACAAATAATGCACAATATTTTGTCTATAAAAACATCATGTGCACCAAGAAACCCGAAGCTAAGCTAGCTCATTTCGATGAAATGTAGCCCATCTTTTTCTCCATTCAGCCGGCGTAATGGGACAAAGGCCTAGAATCTGTGCTCTCAGATGCCCACAGTCATTCAGAGAGAGAGCACTTTCCCCAAAGACTCAATGTCTCTACACATGGATGCGGTTGCTGCCCCGCTCCCGCTCCCTCTCTCTCTCTCTCTCTCTCTCTCTCTCTCCTCCCTCTTGGACGGCCATTTGTTTACACTAGCTCTCGGCTCAGCCATGTTTCCATGACGATACAAGCCCAGGGATAGTCACATGGCTGGGGGTAGACCTGAGGCACCGTATCCAGGATCACTGCTCCTTCAACGCTCTCACCTAAGAGCTCGGTCCACAAACGGCACCTGATTAGCCGACTTCAAGGTTTCCCCTCGCCAGATTCCTTCAAAAAGAACTGCTCAGCTTATCATTTTGAAATAACATCAAACAGGTTTGGGTTTTTTCGCGGGAATGACTTTCAAAAATCTCGTGTCACATACTGTGTCAGTGTCTCAGTCCTGCCTCTTTACAACGTATTGGTTTCACACAGTTAAACAGCATATGTGTTCTGTCTCTCCCCACGTCTCTGGTGGAAGGCATGTGGGCTCAATCTCGACCGGCATTGTAAAAAGATAAAGGATTTTCCCGAACCCAACAGGAAAATAAAACCAGTTCCGACCACATGAAAAGAAACAGCCCACACACACAAACAAAAACTATGAGCCCTCACCCAACCAAAGAAAACCCAAAGCCTGACAGCAGACGACGTGCTCGTGTAAGATTTACGCTTGGCATCTTAAATTCTGCACCTCTCGCAGACGAAATGCTTGAAATGTTGAGGTTGGTCCTCAAGAAGCCCTTTGAAAAGCCTTGTGAATTCTTAGTTTAAAAAAAAAAGAAGTGCAAAAATGTGTGCGTGCGAGAGTGCTCTTGCACAAACATGCTTGGTGCCACAGCACCTTTGGAAGTGGTGGAGATTTCTCCTCGGCATTTGGCTCAGCGCTTTTGTCACACAAACAATAACCTACGAGTGTGTGCAAATATTCTTTGTTGTTTTTATCAGCCCTTTTGGTTTTGAGGGTGTTGTCTGAGCCGGTGTGTTGTATTGTTGTGAATTATGTCTGATATTGCCACGGTTCCGCCTGAATGCTAATCACACATGTATTTAAGTCAACAGGAAATGACATACGGCTCCTCAAGCAGGCTTTTTACTGTGTTAGGGTATTCAAAATCTGTGTTATTAAAAGAGAAGAAGAAAAAAAAAGGACCAGGCTAAAAAGCAGGGAACCACCAGCCCTGGTTGTTATTTCAAAGTTTCATTGACATCATGAGAAAAAAAAAAAAAGAGGGTGAGATTGAGAGTAGATGACGCAGAAACTCAATTAAGATTCTCCCGAGCGTGAACAAATTAACCTGAGTTATGAGCGTGCGGGAGTCCAGGACAGACACACACACACACACACACACACACACACACACACACACACACACACAGAGTGGCCTCCGAAATAGGTGGAGCAGAGGAGGATGACATTCACACTCAAACGGGCACGACTGCCATGGACATTCAGTGGTATTTTAAGCAGCGGAACGACAAAATAATGTCGGCCATCCAGTCCAACAACTCCGCCATGGAAAATCCACCAAAATAGGCGAGGAGATGTGCATATCTGCTTACATTCTGGTCGGATTTAAAAAAAAAAACAGCCTACAACAACATTGTCCCTCAGATTTGGGGCAGCATCATGATAAAAACGACATGTAGCTTCATGTGAATAATTAGCCTAACAAGGGGAGCTGGATAAATAGGCTGTAGCATGTAGCTCACGCTAATGACATTGCAGAGAGCGACATATGCCAGGCATCAGTAAGTCACTCCATAGGGACACACAGGGCTTACGGTAAGAGGATAGTGAGAGTGAGGTTGTGTGTGTGTGTGGTGGTGGTGGAGGGGTTATGGTTTATTTACCTCCTGGCACAAAGCCCTGAAGGCAGATAGAGAGGGTGGGAGTAAGAAATATGGGGACAAGAGGCCAAAAGGGGGGGAGCAGGACATGTCGTACATGAATGAGAAGAGGGGGGATGAACTTGACCCAGACTGGAGAACTAAAACAGGAAGGAGGGTAATGAAGTGCAAACATGCTTTGTCATGCCATGTTAGAGCCATAGGATTAGGATTCTATAATTAGAGGACGGGGCACCATAATACTAGCCTTCCTTTCAGCGTGATGAGCTGCCGAGTCGAAATTACACAAGGGGGCCGGAGAACAGATGCTGTGATCAGAGCAGGCAAGCTCGGGAAGTTTTCTATTCGAGGCCCGATTGGACGCGCCGAAGAAAAGTTGGCCCGCCGGTGAGATTTATTGATATTCCCGCGATCAGCTGATGACAGTGTCATTTTCAAGACAGACGGGCCCCGTAACTATGTGCATGTTTCATTACGTTCGTCTGCAGTTCTAGCATGTATTATCACACACGCAAGGCCTTTTCACACAGGTTGAGGTGAGGTATGTGTTCTGCTATCTGCTCAGCAGCTGACAAATTCATCACTGATTCGACAGCAGAAAGAGCGCAAGAGGGCCGGAGCTGGGGTTTGTTATAACACTGCTGTAACAGGAGGAGCAGCGGACTGCTAGATAACACTTGCATTCATATATGAATATTTATCTCAAAGGCTGGCATCGGAACAGATGAGCTCGCATGGGAGAACGAACAACCCATCCATCTCACTCTCTCCCATTCTCTGCGCTTCATTCTTTACTTTCAGACATCCCCTTCTCTTGCAATCACCATTTCAATGCCTCTCTCCTCTTTTGCATTTTCCACCCACTTTTTCCCCTCCAGGCTGCCCCTCTTTTTCTTGATATCACCCAATCTATTGCTCTTCCCCTTAAACGCCACCACCACCACCACTATCCACCCCTCTATCCGTTCCCTTTGCAGCACTGATATATGGAAAGAGATCGAGTGAAAAAAGGAAAAAGCGTGTGATTAATGTCTTTGAGAAAAAGATAAATAATCACAGGAGACTGGGGGCTGGTAGTTGGCCTTAGGGGAGTAAATATGGAGAGTTTTATAGCTGCTCACTTGGGAGAGAGGGAGGTGGAGGAGATGAGAGGGGGAGGAAAGGAATACAGCGACAGCAGATCCATTCAAGTATATTAGCTCTCCCCCCCCCCCCCCCCCCCCCCATACACAATAACCTCTGCATCTATTCTATTGCTCTACTGTCTTTCATCATCAACACTGCATCCCATCCCACTGACAGCATGCACACACACATACACACACTAGAAGCCACACAAAGCCAATGCACGCTTGTGTGCACACACAAACACCCCCTCACAAACCACCCTGTACTTTTATTTATTTTTCCCAGGCCAGACCCACTGTATGTGTTTGATGGGCCAATACATGTGGTGTGTGATGTGGCTGACAGCCCCCCTCCCATGCTGCCCTGCTTTTAAGCCCTCATCCTCCAGTGGCTGCCTGTCCCCTGGAGTAGATTACATCTTTTATTTATCATTTTTTTCTTCCTTGGCTTTATTTTTCCCCAGCCCCGAAAAGAAAAAGAAGAAGAAAAAAAAATTCGGGGCCAAAAATTGCAATCAGCACAACATGCCCTCCTCCTGCTGTGTACTTGCCTGTCATCCTCCCTCTCTCTGTGAGCATGCAGGATGAGACTGACAGCCCGTGCAGGCGAAGACACACACATGCACACACAGACGCATGCACAATCCCCCCTCTGTGTTTATCAAACCCCCACGCATAATCTTTTCCCCCCTCTCTCTCTCTCTCTCTCTCTCTCTCTCTTTCACACACACAAAAACAAACGCATGGCCAAAGAAAATGACCCCATTCCCCTCTTTGTCACCATTCCGGACTATTCTTCAAATCACACGCACACGCACACACACACACACACACACACGGAACTCCTCCATACACTATTTCACCCTGTGCTGAGTGTTCAGCTTCCCCCGAAGCCCCCCAAAAAGAGAGTGAGCACATAAATGAGTCTAATGCTGGGGAATCTGGTAAACAGGCCAGAGAGGGAGGGAGAGCTGCCTGCCTGTCTGCCTGCTCCATGGCTACTATTGTGCACTGCACATTCTCTGAGCCCACAAGAGCTGAAGCCATCTCCACACGGATTCTTTGGAGGGATAGTAAGCCAAGAAGTGAGAGAGAGAGAGGGGAGGCAAGGGAGAGCTAGATAGGGGGAGGGAGGGAGGAAGAAGATCATGCATAAAATCTTGTTTGCAGAATGCATTAAGATTCAGATGAACTGGGGAGGGTAATGGGATTAGAATCCTGAACCGTTTCCAAGGGTGGGGAGACGGATTGACAGCTGAGTCTATTGCACTGACGATTGCAGTGGAATATTGTGGCTCTGGCAAAGGCAGCCAGCCAGGCAGGGAGGAAGGCAGGCAGGCAGGCAGGCAGGCAGGCAAGCAGGCAGGGGGGTTGCTGAGCCTCCAGCACTCTCTGTTTACTCCGAGCTTTACCAAAGAAATAATGCAGCAGACAGAAAGAAAGAAGAAGAAAAAATGTATCTTCGCCTTTACCAGCTGCATGTAGCCTGGGCTTGGACTGAATATTGGGAGGAAAACAGAGAAGCTCCAGTCCGTCTCACAAAAGGTGTTTGGCAAACAAAATAGAAGCACTGTGGCTTTAAATCACCGTCCCCTCCCACCCTTTCTAAATATCGTCTATTTAGCCAGCGGTGAAAAGATATAGGAGGCTTTTGTCTGCGTACCCATTGGTGGGGGCATGGAGAGCTGGAAAGACATAAAAATAGGAACAAAGTGCTAAGCTTCCAATTGGGATGGCTCTGGGCAATTCAATGCGCGCAGCTCAGTGGGCGAAAACAGGGAGAAGTGGGCTACTATTACGGGCTTATCTGAAAATAGGCTATTCTCACACAGCTATAGACTGGCGTGGAAATACCCTGCATTGTTTATAATACACCGGGCTATGAGGCCACCACAAGCCCTTTAAAAGTATGGCATGGCTCCATAGAAAAAGGGCAAACAGCGCGAGTTAGATGTTTTGTTTATTGTCGGCTGTTTTCCTGCATTTCTGTAACGGTATAGTCCACTCACCGACTTGCAATACGTTGTCCACCCAGCCACCCTCCAGCAGAGTGACACCCCGTAGGAAAGGCAGCTGGGTCTCGTCATTATTGTCCCCGCTAGTTCCACTTTCTTCTCCTCCGGCGTTGAAAGAAGAGTACATACAGATCTCCTTCTCGCTTCTCGGGAATGACCAGTATACGATCCTCCGCTGGACGGGTTCCGGGATCCTCTCGAACCGCTCCTCCACCCTCTGGAACGGCCACTTCTCCGCGACTCTGCGCGCCGCGATGTCGAGCAACGACTCGGGGTTGTGCGTTTTTCCGTTCCCCGACCCTCCCGGAGCGGACCCTGCGCCGCCACACAGGACTCCTCCAGCCCGCTGCCCCTGCCTGCACGCCGGGTTGTAGCCGGGCCTGCAGCAGAGCCGCTTGGCTGGGGGCTGCTGGACTCGCTCGGCCATGATCGCACCGCTTCCAACCTGAAGCGCAGTTCCTCTCCGATCATATAAACGGGATAAGGAAGAGAAAAGGGCAATCTCGCACCGATTGTTTGCCGTACATGGAGAGGCTGCCCTTATTTGGAAAGGGGGGCGGCGCTTGCGAGTTCCGTGAAGTCCTTTGTGTTGTCAAAGTAACCGGGATGGGCGGGATCCTGGAGCGCTGCCAGCGCACGAGTGGCGCTATAAAAGGAACTGGAGGCGGAATTCCCGAACGTCGGCAAATCCTTTGTGAAGCCATTCGGGAGCGCGAGGGCGGAGCCCCGGCGGCCGACGGCCTTTGAAGTTTCCTTCTTATTTGAGTTTAAAGGCGGGGACTTAATCCAGGGGCGGTCTCGCAGTTTCCCACAGGGGTAAAAGGGGGCAAGAAAACTGACTTTTTTTTCCTTTGGAGCCTGTGCTACCACCCCGGGCTCTAGCTTCTTCAAAAACAACGTGATGGTTGTTTTCGAGGCTTAAGTCCAAAGGACTCTCAGCTGTCAGA
The DNA here is from genome assembly GCA_038501785.1 of Myoxocephalus aenaeus. Lineage (NCBI taxonomy): Eukaryota > Metazoa > Chordata > Actinopteri > Perciformes > Cottidae > Myoxocephalus > Myoxocephalus aenaeus. The sequence goes on from JBAMJR010000379.1 coordinate 1,140,800, forward strand.
GACAGAGAGGGCGTGGGAGGAGGAACATAAAGATATGGAGCTGGACATGCTTGTCCTCTGGAGCCACTAATCAGTCATTTTGGTCAGTTTACTATATGCTGCAGCCTGTGGACAATCAATCACTAGCACCATCTGAAAAACAAGCTCTCTCTCTCTCTCTCTCACACACACACTCATACACATACACGTACACACACACACACACACACACCGATCATCCTAACTTTAAAGGAGCACTCCACTGATCTGTACACATGGAGATTAGTATAAATGCAAAGAACCCTGGTGATGTCATCATGGATTATCTTGGGATCGGCACAATATCATTTTAAACTGAAAAGGCATGCCTTCTACTCTACACTCACTCCAGTAGTTGAGTCTATCAGTAGAAAAAAAAGAAGAAGAAAAAAGATTCAAAGGATGTTGGAAATTCCACAATGTCTGGCCAGACTTGTGGATTTTCTTGTAATCATTATGACACACACCACTAGGAGCTGGTTTACTATTGTGGTGCAGTCGTTTTATGGTCCTACTTCCTGTCTGTTGTTAATGCTAGTTGAATTGCTGCGTCATGAAAAGGGGGCCCACTTCTGTCGGAGAAAAATAGTCATTGGGTTTAGGGTGCGGCTGCATTGCCCACCCCCTGGGCTCTCCCTGCCTCGTGAGACATGTAACAGAAGCTAATGATTATAAGCATATAACAGAAAAACCACCAGATCGGGGATGTGTTTTTAGATTGTCTATAAAAACGTGGCCAAAACTATGCTGGCAAACCAGAAAGTGTGTTCGCAATGTGTTTGTCCTCCGCATGTGTTCGCAGCTGCCCCTCTCCTTCCACTGTGAGTAGGTCTAAAAGGCTGGCCTTTGAACTGTTCTGAAAGTGATCCATGCTGTATGGACAGAGCAGATGTGGCCTAACCTGATTTGGTTTCAATACTTCCCCACAGGAAGTTCACAAAGCCAGCAGGTCCGTTTTTGTTATGTTAGCCATCTTTCCCAGAGGGCCAATGGAGCCTTTTGCCTTTCATTTTTTTTGTTGACACATCTATTGCTTTTTCATTTGCTTTATCCTTCAAACAGAGCAGTTCCACACATTACCAAAAGTTTCAACAGTTGATCTGATTCTATGTCTAGTATCAGATTCGACCACATTTTGTTTTGTATTGTTAATCTATATCCAATATTTTACAATAATCCCTGTCCAGCAGACACTGTTTGGCAGGATGTTCATGATGGAAAATACACACACACACGCACGCATATTCACATTCTTTCTGTAGGGAACACTGGCAGACAAGAGAGCGATCCACACTTTTACAGAGAATCAGCAACCCTCTGAAGTCTGCTTTCAAAACTTTCAAAAATCCAACATGTTCATTCCTCACAAAGACACAACATTTTACTTCTTTTCACGTTCACATATTACATTCTGCACCCTAGAGAAATAAAACAATCGCACATGCTTTGATTTCACAGTAATTCAGAGTATGGCTTAAGTTATTCACAGCTACTCACATCGTGCCACCTATTCATGATCCTAAAATGGTTTAAGAATGAAAGAACAACCACAACAATATAAATGTGTTATGACCATCCTGCTGCTTTCATTCATTCTTCTATAACACTGTACAGGGACCCAATTTGTATGGAATAGTGTGCATCAGTAATAGCACAATAACTACTGCTTAATTTGCATACCCCGTATTTTGATAATCAATAAATCCATGTTCTAAGCCTAAAGGACTTCAAGTCCCATCATCCCCCAGGAATACGTCATATCCAATCACGAGCGGGACCACGTCAGCCAACGTTAACGCTTCCCGGAACAGGGAGGAGGCTGGTACTTATTATCGTGGATATAATCAGCATCTCTGCACATTGGTAAGTTTGATTTTTAAATTTAGTTCGTTTTCATCATCACTTGAATGTGAACTGTATAGAGTCCTTGTCCCGTCGTTTTTGTTCCGCCTTTAGCCGGACGTCAGTGCTCTCGCCCCTAAAGTTAGGCCGTTACGGATGGGCGGGGGTTAGCTAGCTGGGCTAACGTTAGTACACATGTAACTACCGTTAATATATCATATGCGTCTCATACATGTATATGTTTCCTAGTGGTAGAACGTTGTGGATTTGCCATATCATCCTGTTTGTATGAGTAAATAGTTAGTTGTGGTTATCGGAACGAAGCTAACTGACGCTAGCTTCGACTCGGGCTGACGCTCGTTAGCCGGTCGGTCATTATCGATTTACGAGGGACTGTTAGCGTTAAGTCGGAGCGCTCAACAAGTAGCAATGACCCACGATGCATCGCTTTACACGACCATAGTGAGGACTTGATTCGTCACGACAGGGATGCCAGTCGGTAACATTGTGATGAATGTGTCCCATGGCGAGAAAACATGTCGCTAAATGTAACGTGAGTTCCCTGTGTTGAGCTCAGTGAGTTAATTGGGAATTAGCTAACGTTAGCTAGCTAGCTAGCTAGCTAACGTTGTTTACCACTTAGGGCCAGCTGCTATTTCTTTGTGACTATAATCAGAGGACTTGTGACTATACAACGCTGGACATTTATTCAATATCCATCATTTCAATGTAGTCAGTATTGTAAAGTTACTAAGTTAGGTGTGTGTTTGTCAGTTTCGTATGCAGTAACGTGAACGTTACCAAAATGTACCGTGAACATAACATTTACATTTCCAAGATGTTTCATGAACTAAAAACATTAAAAAAAACTCTATGATTACGTTGAGTCCAATTGCCAGTACTGGATATGTTATGACCTGAACTACTAAATAGACACTATTTGACTACTTATGTTAAACTCCCATTGGCCATGCAGCCCACTTTGATGAGCATCACCTGAGCTGTTTTACCAAATAGTTTGACTCAAAACAGGACATGTGGTAGAATATCATACATGATTATTGAACCAATAAGTATTGGTGATATTCCTTTACTATCTCTGGGTGTATTTTAAAAGACAATAAAGAGTTGGACAGGAAATATGTGGTGAGAGGGCTATGAAATGTTGTGGTCATGTGGTATGTGCCTGAACTATTACGCCACCAGGAACTCCCAAAATATTGCGCTTTTTTCCCTCCTTGCATCAATTTGAGAAGTATTTCATTTGCTGATTAGCCAGGCAGGTTGTCTATTTAGTTTAAGGCTAGGACTAACCACAGTTCTAGATAACCCAGTGGAGCTTTTTCTTTTTGTGTGCAACCAACAATCCAAAACCAATAACCCTTTTGTTATTGTTATGAATATGTTTTATCACTCTGCTGTGATTATTCACCGCTTTCTCTACTGGTGCCCTTTTCTCAGGTTTGGTTAAGCCTCGTTGTTGCTGACCAGGATGATTGACGTTCGGGCATGGGCGGAGTATGTGGTGGAATGGGCTGCCAAAGACCCCTACGGTTTCCTCACCACTGTCATACTGGCTCTCACGCCTCTCTTCATTGCCAGTGCACTGCTGTCCTGGAAACTGGCCAAGATGATTGAGGCACGTGACAAGGAACAGAAGAAAAAGCAGAAACGTCAAGAAAACATAGCCAAGGCCAAGAGGACCAAGAAAGACTAAGCCTGTTGGTAGAATGAGGGCATACAAAAAAAGGAGGAGCAACCACCACGCTCACAGTCCTCCTTATTCCAATAATGACACAGTGCCCTTCGTTGTCCCAGCACTGCTGTCAGCACTGGGCCACTACGCCTCATATCCAGGGTAGGAGTCTGGCCCCGCAGGCCTAACAGTGCTGAGACGGACAGTACTGCCCGAAGGAGGCTCGTCCCATTGGGACTTTGGTCAGCAAGAGCACAGTGGTCATCTGTATGATGTTGTTGTACAGAAATCCACTGATAATATTGTGCAGCTGTTGCAACACCTTGCATTCCATTGTTAGCGTCCATGTTCTGCTGAATTGACGATATTATGAGCATACTGGAATCGTTCCCAAAAATATCCCAAATACTACTTTTTAATCAATAAAGTTTTCATGGTTGATAAGAAAATCAAATCTTTGTGGATTTAATATTGGACATGGGGAGAAAAGAATATCTCAAGTGCTTTGAATTCCGTGGAATTAAAAGTATTCACTCCCCATATGTTTATTTATATTGAACCAGAGTGCATTTTAATGGCCTTTTATCGACTGGTGCTCAGAAAAGACACATCAAATTATCAATTTGGAGCCAGTTGTCTTTAGAAGCAGCATAAGTTACAAGAACTTACCAGTGAGAAGTGAATTTAGGTTAAATACTCACTTCTGGTTATTCATTGTAAAAGACCCAACTTGCTTCCAAAGGGGCCTTTTAGTAAATATAGACTTGAAAGGAGAGAACTAGGATTGTATTTTGTAATTCAGAAAATTAGTTTGTATATTATTTTTATATACTGTCAATTTAGATGTATTTGCAAATATGTGTTCAATTTGGTGATATTATTTATTGTTTTATTAAAAACAAATCAGTCACTGTGACTCAATGTAAATTAAAACATGAAGTCCAGTGAGATGGATACTTTTATAGGTACTGTGATTCTTGTGAAGAAGCAGTGTTATGCAGACAGATGGACCTGCACACATTTCTTCATATTTCTCTTGAAATGGTATTTCTCCCTGGGTTCAGTCAGAGGATTTAAACAATCATATTGAGTTGGGAGACTTGTTTTCATCTCCAGGATCCTAGTTTATGCTGCTTTTATTTATTTTCTTTAGCCCTGCTGAACTTTCTTCAGCAACTCTGGCCAACATGCACTCTGATCTCAAGTGAAAGAACTTCTTACCGGGGATCAATATGCTGCAACGACGCCATCTCCATGACAAACGGAAACATTAACACAGTATTTAATGCAAGCACGGTTTCATGGCCTCAGCTGATTTTAGAGTCAACAGTGATCTTATCAACGTTGTTCCCACAGGATTAAACATGTGCTTTCCCAAGTGCTCCCTCAACAAGTAATGCTTTTCATCCCTACAATGTCAAATGTTGCTCACAGGGATATTTAAAGGCAACTGCACAATTTGTCTGGTCATAGCTGAATACATGGGATCTCTTCCACTTTCAGTTTACTGGTAAGGAGTAAATAGAAATTGAATTAGAATAGTCACAATTTATTGGAAAATTGACGATATCCCTTAAACACGATACAGCAGTTGGTGAACTCCATGACTACGGGAAGTACGACCATTTCAGTTGTGGTCACTTGCAGTCAGCTTCAAGATGAGCGATGCTTCATGTCTTGTGTATATACAATATACAGAGCGGGACTAGAAAAATGGAAACGCGTTTTATGTAGTACAGGCCAATAAAACAGCCTTGAAATAAATACTTCCTCCGTGAAACAAAGAGTTGATAAAACTAGTAATTTCAGAAGTTATAGTTTCTCAACCAAAAGTGCATTTCAGTTTCACACGGGAAGTAGTTATTATCGCAGGGTTTTTCTATTGAATTGTATAAAATATCACAGCAGCCTCAGTGTATGTGGAGGTCTCAGTCTATTTCTTGGGCATCCAGGAGCCGGGCTGGAACGTGTTTGCAGTGCTGGTGGGTTCTTCGCTGATCTCCTGCTTGCCGAAGCTGGTGGTGGATGCGTGGCCCTTTGCCACGGTATTTGGAAGAGTCGCCACCAGACCGTCCTCATACTCCTTAGCTTGTAGGGCCAGATCCTTCTCCTCCACCTCCTTGGCCTTCAGTTTGATGTTCTGCCTGTAAGACTCGTTCTTCAGCAGCTCCTAGAAAAAAAAGAAAAAGAAAAAGAAAACACAGGTGGACATACTGTACATGCATATTCAAGGCTTCTGCAGCGGTAACCAAATTCAATTTAATATAATCACAGAATGCCATTTAATATTTTTTTTTCATGGCCATACCTGTCAAAGAATGATGGAAAACCAGTAGGGGTGGTGTGGCCTAGAATTATTTATTAAGTATGTGAAGTTATTGACATTCATGGCATATTTTTGTCGGCACTTCCCAGTTATTTAACAAGAATTCCTCGTGATAGAATCAGTTTACATGACCTGGACCCAGATAAGCGGCAGAGGATTGATTAACCGATTAAAATGCATTGATTTGAGTTTTTGCTGAAATCAACACTTGCGCATTATGAAAAATCGATGAGCGTTCCACCCACTGCTGTGTTTGCTCCAGATTTGATGCAACTGACTGAAACGCCTCTCCCTGCTCATGCGATCCACCGTCACAACTAACCCACCTGTAGTTCATACACGTATAAAGCCTCCCAACAGCCCGCAACCATATGCTAAAAAAAGTTTAAACTATTGTTACTGTCAACAACAGGCAAGAAAAGATATTCAAGACCTCTGTAAACAAATTCAAGGCTTTAGAAAGCCTTGTTTTTTTTTTGAGGGATCTGAATTCTTGCAGATAGCCAGATATGACATGTTGTAGTCTGATTTGAGAGACCGGAGTGTGACTACATGATCACTTATTGGAACCTCCAAACTGTCCTTTCCCTCCTTAATCAACTACCTAAGAGTCACGAAGTTGCACCGAGACAGCTTTCAGGAACAAATGTGTGTCCGTCAAGTAAGAGGTATTTACTCAGAAAAAGCCCCAGCGTGTTCAGTTAAACTACACTGGGTGAAAATGTAGTGTAAACCAACACGACAGGAGGCCTTCGCAATGAAAACAGCAATTCCAGCTCATGGAAACATTTAGAAGCCGAACATGCTGTAGTTCACCGGCGGAATAGTTACCCACTTGAGCCACAGCTAGTGTCCAGGGATGTGAGCCTCTCCCTAGCATGAAAAGCCAAAAAGGAAGGGAGGACTGGGCATAATGCTGTTGTGTTCTGGCAGAACCGAAGGACTGGAAAAGAGAGGGGAGAGCCGTGGCCAAAAAGCCCCGCTTTGGGGAGGGAGACAAACATACTGAGCTGCTTTTCCAGCCTGTTAATGACAGGATTTAATCCAATCAATTTATGTCGGCTTGGACCGGGAAGAGAGGGAGCGTGACAAGGGGTAGGGTAATGTGCTGGGAGTGAAGCCTTGGCCACATCAACACTGTCCAGCTGTCGGTGGCAGCTATTGGGCAGACGCAAGGCAGAAAATTGGAAGAGAATGTTCTGGCAAAGGAGGCAGGGGATGGCATTGGCCACTGGCAGGGAGAGAGGACAGACAGATAGAAGGAGTGCCTGGGTATTGGCCTTCCAAGGGATTTCCTATAGACCCACATTTCGCCGGCCAAATAATTTCCAGCATTCTCGCATTTAAAGAGCAATAAACCCAGTGAGAGGTACACAAGGGGAAGAAGAAAAAAAAACTGCACTCCTTCACCATTCCCATCTTGGAGACTGCCAGAAATAAAACACAAAAAAAAAAAGCAGAGATGCAGGCTTTTTGCTGCTGCAAAAAAAGAAAGTAAACTAGGACATGGTGTCAGCGAGCTCCTTGTTCAGAGGCTGTCTTTGCTCTCCGCCTCGCCATCAATGCACTTCAGCTGCTGTTTATTTTAACACCTGTCCCCTAAAGTTCCCGGATTCAGTTCGAAACGAGAAGATAAAACAAATCAAAGCCTTTCCTTGCTTCTTTCCCTTCCCTTGGAACCAGCCCCCCAGAGTCCAACCATCAGCACAGCGGGGCGGCTGCGGGGAGACGTACCTTGTCGGAGGGGGGCTCCTTCCGTCTGCCTCGGATCCAAGCTGGAGAGGAGGAGGAGGAAAAGAAGAGTGAGAACACCCACACAAACATACACCGCACAAACAAAACCTGCAGTCATATTTGAAGGCTGCAGCTCCAGCATCACTGGAGTTTCAGGGCACTACTACAGTAGCGCGGTGCCAAACCAAGCTAGTTGGGGGGGGAAATGCATCCAGGGTTTTCACTTTGTTTTTGTTTCATTTCACTTAGGGAAACATGCAGAATGGTAAAAGTTATACACATGGTAAACTCAACACACCGGTGCTGCTTTAGTGGAGGCAGAGCGAGGCCCACTGAGCGCCGCGTCTCAGAAGAGACAGTGTGAATCGACTCTGATCTTTGGATTTGAAAGTACACACTCTGTCATTCTCCATCAGTAGCTCTGTCCTTCTTTCTCCTCCTGAGTAAAAACTGTGTCTGTCTGTCTTCTTTTTTTCCTCCTTTTTAAGGAGCTCTATTTTGGCTGAGCTGGCTACACAGCAGAGCAGGTTAAAGGGAGCGAGAGAGAGAGAGAGATTTTCTAACTCTTCCTCCAGCTAGCGCAGGGATTCTGGGCCTCTTTTATCCCTTTCTTATTTGCATCCTGATGAAAATGCATGAGGGATGGGGCGAAGCAGGATGAGGGGTTTAAGGTGGATAAAGCCAGTCTGAGACAGAGGGAACAGTTTGTATCCAGTTGTAAGAAATTTGAAACACAATTTTTTTATGATACAGTTGTATAACAGCAGCAGAAGGCGTCTTTGATAAACTCATGAATACGCTTTTCCCAACCCCCATCTCGCAGTAAGAAACGCACCAAAAAAAAAAATCAATGGATTAGCCTAGGCCCCAAAAGATGCAGCCATGAATTAGTTATTCCATGTATTTGTGCCGGGCAGCTTTCTTGTTAACACGCATCCGTGTTAGTGATGGGTAAAGCATGTGACAGTGACGCTGTGGTCCAGACTTACCGTCCCACTCCATCGGTATGCTGCCCTCTATATACTCATATTCTGTAGGATTGGCTGCCTCGATCATCCGCTTGGCACGGACGTGCCTGCCTGGAAAACCACACACACACACACACACACACACACACACAAAAAAACTGAAAAAAAGTAGAGAAAAAGACAGCAAGAGCGAGCAAGAGATGCTCAACAGCGATGCATACGAAACGCAAAAGAGGATACAAACAAAACACAAAGAATGCTCTCGGTCTCCTGCTCGCACAGACACGCGAGATGCAGACAGACGCACAGACACGCAAATACACAGAGGGATGACAGCACTGTGACAGGCCATGGATGATTACCTCGCGGCCCTCGGGCCCTTCTCCTCAGATCTCGCTGAGTGGCTCCAAATCTGGGCTAAGCCTTTATGCAAATCAGCCTCCCTTTAACCCAACCAACCACAGCCCCCCTCACTCACGGGGCTCTTCCAATCGCGGCGCTCCGGCTAACAATGCCCTCCAAAATCAACATCAAGCCGAGCCGGAGACAAAAGAGGTCAGATATCACAGGGAACAGGAGAGGCACGAGCCGCATGGAATATTAAGTGCTCCTCTCCC
>JBAMJR010000379.1:1155000-1317500 GCA_038501785.1 Myoxocephalus aenaeus
TTAAGCCACCCCATAATGCTCCACCACATACACATACAAACACACACTTGGCAAACACTATAAAGCAAGAGGAGCTAAACCCACTTGGTTTCCTTATAATGATTAAACAACCTTCATTTAAACCCCATGCATTGCAAAGCTGCTGATCAATTAACGTGATTTACTGTGGCGGCTCTGGACATCGGCGTTCCATCGCGAACACTGACTGGGTGTCCTCCGGTAGGATAGGCCTTCCTTCATCACACCCTGGGGATGACTTGTGGCAGGATGAACAGCCATTTGGACCCTCGCCTCTCTCCGCTGTGACTCTTTCCATGGAAATATGCGGCTTGAATCAACGCTCTGATGACACACAGCCATCTGTTGTTGTGTTAAGTGTGTTTGGGCATGAAGTGGAGAGGAAACACACAATCGCTGATTTATTTTTCACCCTCCTTTAAAAAAAAACTAAAATACAAAGCAGATACACACACAGACACACACACACACACACACACACACACCAAGTAGTTGTTACACAAGCACATGTACACAACAACACACACACACACACATCCCTCCTTCCTCAATCCCCAGAGTCACCCGTCCTGAAATAGCAGAACTGAGGCCTTTTCAGTTTTTCACTTCATAGAACAGAGCTGGGGAATCAAATAAATAATAGACAAAGAGAGAGGCATAGCGATAGGACGACAAGTCAATGCATCTTTTCTCTGCAACAGCGTGGCGCACCTCTGAAGAACCTCTGAATCCCTTCCATTCTCCACACAGAGGAGAGGACCAATAGATTAAAACTGCATGGCACACACCGCTAAAATGAATAGCACTAAAAATACATCCTTTTCACCGGCACATGAAAGGAAACTGCCTTTCCCCTGTCCAGTATTGAGCAGCCATTGATTCCAAGACAAAGGCTTTACCTCCTCAAAGAGGTAAGAAAAATAGCAATCATACAGGCAATTATTTTCAAATGTGCCTGCAGCGGCCGATAATGTCAGTGCGCCTCTCTTCCTAAATAAAGGGAGGGAAGGCAGGCGTCAAAGCTGCGGGGCCCACTGCTGAAGACGAATGAGCCCATCCGCAGAATGCTCCGCTTTCATCTGGGCAGCATGACATGGCGCCCCATGCAGCGTGAGGCAGAGCCGGGCCTGGGGGACAGACGCGCACAGATAGAGAGAAGAATATAGATTCTCTATTCAGCTCTATGGAGCCAACACACCAAGGCAAAAGACCTTCTAAAAGACCAGTGGCCAGATTGCCAGTGGCTTTCTCTTGTTGCCCTGCCATAGACAACAATCGTTGGAGCTCCACAGCCTACAGCATGGTTCTCTCTGTGGGGCAGAAGCGCACAGTGGGCCTCTTTAGCTGGACCTTTTCTCAAAGACAGAGACAGACATTCTGCCTCTCTAGGCGTGTACTTCAGACTCGGGCCTTTTCATTTTGATGTGCAGCAGCATCTGAGGAGAAGGGGGGGATAGAAAGCACTCTGCTGGGCCCAGCCCTCCACAATGCTGAACTATTCTAATGTTGTGAATAGGAATCTTCACTGGACTGGCTTCAAAGGAGGAAAAGAAAAAGAGAGCGAATCGAGAGGCAGCAGTGACGGGGAGGGGCAAGGGAAGGAAGGGCTAACTGGGGGGAAAACAAAGAGGTCAACCTCGGGAGAAATCTGGGCAGATCAGATCAGATGGGACGGAGTCGCAGAAAGCGACGAGTTGCGGCTGGCTTTTCTTTTTCTTAATGTCCTCTTATACATAGCCCACCACACACGGAATTGCTTACGCCCCAGTTTTCTAAAGTAAACAGACTGAGAGAGAGAGGTAGAAAATGGGAGCAGCAAGGCATGGATAAAGGTGGAGAGGGATTGACTGAACACTAGGGATGGACAAATGAGTGGAAGAAGTAGGCAGAGTTGAGAGGGAGAGAGAGACTCCTCACCTACTTCAACCACTACTCATGTGCTGCAGTGGAAAGCCCTGCGGTCCATGCCTTAAGGCCCTGAGCCCACGCATGGCCTATCAGTTTAAGATCAAAAAGAGCCCGCTTTAGCAAGACATATGGACTGAATAATGCATCTGCTTTATTTCCACAAGGCTGGATGGGGTGAGTGGCAGGAAAGGAGGAAAAAAAGAAAAGAGGACAATGCGTGTGTGGCATATATTTCTATTTGTTTATTATGAATGTATATATGAGTGTCCATGCGTTGGTGCCTGTCTGGCGTTTACGAGTGTGTTTGTTTGGAAACCATTTTTTTTTCTTCTTCTTCTAATACAGGCCAACTAGCCTCTCCACAGTGTCAGTCATCGTGATTGGGCGGTGAATACGGTAGCCTGTAGCGTGCTAGAAAATGGGCTTCTGTGATGTCTCATTTGAATAGTCTGACAGCCAGGGGTGGAGGAGCAGCCTTGTAATGAATTATAAATACGAGGTGGGCGCAAGTTTCCCCCGCCAAACTGCTGAGAAAAGGTGAAGCGCAAAGTCAAGTTCTATAAAAACCGGGCTTGCAACCTGCCAGAGGTCGATCCCTCAAAGCTTTATCGAAGTTGTATAACGTGGCACCAAGAGAGGGAGACAAACACAGGCATGTGGAGGTGGGATACAATTATTCCCAGATTACTGTGGCGTAGTGTCGTTCCCATAATGGGCCAATTCAGAGTCTGGAATAGTGTCATACTCAAACATAGTGAGCTCTGCACAGGCATAATGATTGTGGTAACTATCATGAAGCATAACCCTTTGTTACGAATAAACCAAAGAGTAGCCATGGCCGGTCCACTGAGTGTCTTGTCTGGTGTGAGAAAATAGGTTGCGCTCTTGTGACCCGTGACCCCTGACATGATTCCTATTCTCTGGGTAGGACCCCTGCTGATAATCTATGGTGGTAAACAGAGGGGGACATGGGATTAGCCTGGATTCTGCTAATGAGTTAAACGTGGAAGAACTGCATTTAGTGCATCACTTCTTCTTGTAAACACCTTGATCTGTGAAATGTGAGCCATTGGCCTTCTCTCAGTCAGAGAAGGCGTGAAGGATGCCACCGCCGCCACGGATTAGCCCGATGACACAGTTCTAGTGCTTGGCTTGAGCACGATGTTCTGTAGCGCTGCCATGTCTCACTGGGGATATATGACCTCCTTCTAAATCCTCATCACAGATAAAGTAATCATTTCCCCTGCAACAGCGGAAGGACTCTTTTCCTCTTTGAAGGGCCAGTGACAACGTCAGCTGCCAGCATTGTACCCCTCCCTAACAGGAGTGAAACCGTAACTCCAGTGATATTTATAACAACATCTTATTAAAACACTTTAAAAAGGAAACGTTCTCATTGAGGCGGTGGCTCCACCTAGTGGCGAGCTGTTTGTACAACAAGGGTGAAAGGGCAAAAGGTAAAGTCAAACCCACGGCAACACATTTTAGGAAGGGAGCGGCGGCACATGCAAATTACAAAACACATTACTGGAAAATGTATATTTTATAATCAGAGTACAGTATCCGTAGTAACATATAAAACCCACTGGTTAAATAGGCTAAGTGTGTCATGGTGAAAACAACCAGGGTCTTGGACAGACACAAACTGAATGAAGTTTTATCAATGCTATCTTCATTTTTCTGCAGGGGTCAATGTTGTAACTCTCAAAGAATCCACGGCTGAGCTAATGTTAGCTCAAATGGGCTTAATTTACCTGTCCATGTCTTCTGTTCTGGGATTTTGTAATATTTATTCCCCGACGTATCTGTCCCGACGTGCTCGCGCACTATTCCAAACGTGCGCCGCAGAACTCCCGCAATCCTGCTCATCTTCACCGGATAACCCGAGAGGTTATTCGGGGTGTATTTCGTGTCCCCTGTTAGCCGTCTGCCCTCTCGCCGGGTTGTTTACGCGAGGTTTCAGTGGGGTCGGGGGAGGAGGAGGAGGAGGAACAACGCGTGTTGTGATTGGACGGCTGTACGTGACCAGCCAATCACCGCAGTCGTCATAGACCAGCTGTGACGTCACAACATGGCGGCCCCTTGCGTTGAGTTGCTGCGAAGCTAGTTGAATAAATGTGAAATAAGCGGTACATTTTCAACGCAGAGCACCCTAGTTTGATTGAAATAGCGTATTGTAGCTAATATACGGAGCTTCGGCTACAAACATGACTTGTTGGGCGCGCAATATTTTAGTTTGGCCTAAAAACCTCCTTCGGTGTCGTTAACATGCTCGCCTCTGAGCTGGGTTAACGTTAGCGAACGGTGGCAAAGCTTGAGTACTGGTCCTGCTTTGACGTCAACATCGGCTTCTCTTTAGGGTGAAGCCATGCTGGGGTTTCTGACAGCGAGGCGGGCCGGTCTGGATGACCCTCTGCGACTGAGACGTGCAGAGTCGACGAGAAGGTGAGAGAGAGAGAGAGAGAGAGAGAAGACAATATCTCAGCCAAAAAAGAACAATGAATAAAGACTGCTGTCTGGGGTTCATATTCATACATAACATGCACATAACTTTTCGTGGAGCGCTTGAATTTGAGGCTATATGAAGTTGATGCAACGCCAAAAGATAAAGAAGGATAAAAGTATCAATATTTGAGAATGTTTTACGTGCTCATGTTCATAAAAGTCACTCAATAAATGACCTTTGTGATTAATAGCTGAATTTATCAACAGTGTATTTTCTATATATTTGCTTAACAATTAGACTAATATGGTTTCATTATTTTGTCTTATTAGAAAAGCATTTGTTGTCTTTTTGCTGTCTTTTTTTCTACTATTATTATCAATAATGCACTCTGGCTTTAATGTCTGCTATGAATGAATGGATTGTCCAGTATTGCTCAGCACTTCTTCTTTCTTTATCTTCAAAGGGTCCTGAGTCTCACGCTGAATCCTGACAGAGAGGTGGACAGAATCCATGGAAATGGCATCAACACCATAGACATTGAAGTAATAGAAGGCAGATAGTAAGTCCACTTGGTCCTAATTAGGTTTGTAACAGTTAACCGGAATTTAATACACTGTGTGTGTGTGTGTGTGTGTGTGTGTGTGTGTGTGTGTGTGAGTGAGTGAGTGAGAGAGTTAAAGGCACACACAGGTGCGGTCTGGCTGCTTGTGAATTAATGTTATTATTTCAAAAGCTCACATCTGAAGTTATTTTTCATTTAGTAGTTCATTTAACAGGCGACGGTGCTGCTACCATGTAAACTAACATGCTATATATAACATATGAATTACACTTGCAAGCTATTTTTTAATCCGATTTATAATTCTGTTTTAATATTATAATTATTTTCTCAATCTTTTAAGGGTAACTGTAACTGATAATTATTCTTTTTAATAAAAACAGCAATAATATTAACAACAATATTATTAATAATAGTAATGTTAACAATACTATATAATAAGCTGTAAAACTGATATTTTCTGACATGGAAAACTAATTGTAAAAATCTCATACTTTTACCATCACTGATTAATGAATTGCATTGCAATCTTCCCCTGAAACTGTTTGTTTTACTTTGAACAGAAATAGTTTTGAAAGGTTTATCTTGGGCGAAGGTTTGTGATAAGAGGCTAGTGCAATGGGGGTGAATGACATTTAGTTTTTGGCAACACAAAGTATGGGGAAGTTGGAATAGAAAAATTTAAGAGGGTAATCCCCATACCGAAAGTTTTCACGGAGAACTACTGGCACTCATACTTTGAAAGGAATGTGGCAGTTAGAGGAAGCAATGCTAACTGTGAAGTCATCGTTCTTGTTGTCCAGCATGTTGTCTGGTGGAGCAGATGGAGTGATCGTCGTCTACGACCTGGAGAACTACAGTGGCAAACCACAGTACACCTGCAAGGCAGTTTGCACAGTAGGCAGGTGAGCGTGACGCCGATTACTGATTCTGTCCACTGGAGGGTAGCACTGCATTGAGTTCTCACAGTACCATGTTGTTTGAGCTTGTTCACAGCCATGTCCTTAAAGCAACACACTTATAAGTGAAGTTGTGTTAATCTAAATGTTTCTTATTTTGTCTGTTACTCATGTGAGCGTTTTCTTTTTAATGATAATGTGAGCAGAACAATTCTACTAAATCTGATTTTGTACACTCTGATACATTCTGATGCAGATCAAATTTGTGCCAATGTGACCTCAGGCTGAACTGTGATACAAGAATGTATTTACTGTTGCTCCGTGAAACATCTGTGAAGTTTTGTAATAATCCTGTAACATTTTATGATTTTTTTTTTTAGGTCGAATCGGTATGTCCACAAATTCAGCGTAGAGACGGTCCAGTGGTATCCGTATGACACGGGGATGTTTGTGTCCAGTTCCTTTGACAAGACCATGAAAGTCTGGGACACTGAGACACTGAAGGTAAGGAATGTCCCCCATTGTCTAAGTACTTCCACGTGAAATGTTATATCCACTGAGTTACCAGTTTATTAGGCGCACCTGTACAATTACTTCCCCCGTGTGCAAACTTGAAAGGTAATAATTAGAAACACTTTAAAGATAATCTGTATAAAGTGATCATAGAGCTGAATCAACATATACACGTATATGGATGTCCCCAATGAACTGGTAACTTTGTGCATATTTGAGATTAGTTCATTAAGTAACTAGCTGACATTTGTTTTCTTCCATCTCCACCAACCTTTTGTCTTTTTTTGTTTGTTATCCTTTCACGATCTCTTCCCTGCACTTTTCTTATTTTCTGCTTCATGCTTTCTGCCTTTCTGTGCCACGTAGTCCCATATGGCAGGCCCTGAGCTGTGCTAGAGTTACACTGGCACCACGGTTGCCTCAAAGGGTCAGGGAAGGGACAGAAAAGAACCACGACCTTTCATTCGTGTTACTGTGTATTTCTGTGTCCCACACAAACACACACACCTATTCAATTATTTATTGTGGTTTTGTATTTGCACATTAGTGTATGTGTATCAGTGGTGTGCACATAGTCAATGTGTTTGTGTGGTATTTTTATGCAAACAGTGCCTCCTCTGTGCGTGTGCGTGTGCGTGACTCCTTGGCCAGTGCTGGCACACACTGACAAATGGGGCACAGAGAGGCTTTTTATATTTGCTGAAGAATTTGCATTGTAACTGCCGCTGCTGCTCGGCTGAGCTGCCTTCTGAGCCCCTCCCTCTCTTTTATCTTTACCTAATCCATCCGTGGTGCATTTATACTACAGTTAAACTTTGCGACCGGGGCTTTATTTAAGGTCATGGCTGTATATGTTACCATGAAATTGAGATTGTATTTCAGTATACAGAGCATTAAACACACAGAAAGATGACCTTCTCTTTCTCTCACTTTGTCATTCTTCAGCCTGCTGAGGTTTTTGAGTTTGAGGGCAATGTCTACAGCCACCACCTGTCCCCCATCGCCAGGAAGCACAGTCTCATCGCAGGTGTGTGACAAAAGCAGCTACAGTTTTTGCTGATCTCAAAGCCGAAGCACTCGTGGAATTCATGGGGTACCTGTTTTTTTTGTACTCAAGCCAACAGCCTCACTAGTCATCAGTTTGTCTCTCCACGCAAAGTGCTGCACACTGCCCCACCACACACACACACACCGCCCCGACAGCGTATCCCAGTTTTTGCCCCCAGATTATGAAGTGCGGTGTACCCGGAGGGGACAGAAGTGTGTCAGGATCTGCCTGAACATGGAACGATTTGTGGGGTGAAAAATTGTAAGAATCTAGTTGCCAACTCACCACGTCGCCAAACAGGACCAACGGGTTTCTTGTGCCCTGCTGTGTATGTGCTCATTAATGAGCACACACACACACACACACACACACACACACACACACACACACACACACACACACACACACACACACACACACACACAGTTTCTTTGACACACCTGTTTTGAAACGGGAGACACAGTGACGGTATTTTTTTTTCTTTTTCTGCTGAATGTGTCCTTCCCTCTCAGGGATGTTGCAAATGCTTGTCAAACTAGTTGCAGGCATCTCTGAACTCTTCTATTTCATCTAAGAGACATTTGAAAGGTAATACGTTTAAAAAATAATTAATAAAAAGCAACCTTAGCTGTTTTGGCTATTTAGTTTTGAATGACATCCCACTCTTCTTTCTTCTGGTACGTTTGACCTACTACCTTTCCCTCTTCCCACGTGTAGATGGGTGTGGTAGCTCAAGATTATCAGAAGTTCATATCAGTTAGTTCTTATTTTAACCACACCTTGTCTGTGTTAATCTGCAACTCCCAGTTTTACCTTTTGTAAAGCACCTTTCTGCCTTATACACACACACGTAAAAGATTATACGCACACATTTATCACAATCTGTACACTTTGACAATATTGATGACTAGGATTATTAAAACTAGGATTTTATGGAATCTTCCGCTTTAAAGGTTGCCTCTTAAATGTCTTTTTTCAGTGTTTAAATCAAAAACATAATAAATCATTTGAATCTCTTCCATTAACTGTCTTTTTGTCTCTGTGTTGTCAGTTGGGACCAAAGACCCTAAAATCCAGCTGTGCGACCTGAAGTCTGGGTCACGGATTCAGGTTCTCCACGGTTGGTGAACCAGACCACAAATACACACACTTACTTTTCCTGCTGTTTTTTTTTTGTTGGAACTCGCACAGATGAACAATAACTTTCCCCCTTCAGGTCACAGAGCCGAGGTCCTGTCTGTGCGGTGGTCGCCCAGATACGAGCACATCTTAGCAACTGCCAGGTAGGCTCAGTTGACTGCCAGCCTTTCTGCGGAGGTTAAGCCTCACCTCGTTTGCCCTCATAAACCAGCACAATGAGTACTGTCGGGTGTGGAGCGATCCCCACCATGCCGTGTCCCAGCAGTTCTTGTCACCTCAGTGCCTGCCCATCTGGCCACATTACAGCCCTGAGTCAAGTATAATGCCTCCACATCGCTAGCAGCAGTGGAACTTGAGTAGCCCTGTCAGTATAGCATATGGTAGATACAGTCCCCATCTGCTTTACGCTACATTAGACCTGCTAATTAACCTCTTGGGATCAGTGTGTCGCTCTCCCCGTGGACTGTAAGTGATTTTGAAAACAACTGCCACCGAGCGACACAGATGATATTCTATTATGGAGCAGCATGTACACAACAGGAAACAGATCTTTTAAAAACAAACACTAGTGTGACACATATTTGAGCATGTATTGTACCTATACTGTACATCCCTGTGTTGCATTTAGTGGGATGATCACACTTCTCCTTATTTTTTTTAATTCTTTATTGGACTTCCTTAATTAACCAGGAGACTGTGAAACAAAATGAATTCCCTCATTTTCCTTTTAAGTGCAGACAGCAAAGTGAAAGTTTGGGATGTGCGCCGGGCCTCTGGTTGTCTCTTCACTCTGGATCAGCACAACGGAGACAAATCCAAAGCCGCCTCTGAGGCAGGTACTGTTACCTCTCCCCGTCTCTTTTTCCATACATTTCCCCACCCTCAACCCTCACTGTCCAAGCTGTCCTTTTAGCAAACCCAAGATATGGCATATACCTCATCGTGGCTCTGCAGAGATTTACTGTGCCCATAGAATAGGAGCTGAGGTGCATATTAGCCCAAAATGTCTTGAAGTACAAACTGAAGAACTGTGGGTGCACACGTTGATCTAGAGTCACAGAATTCATCTTCCTGGTGACTGATGCTTCTAATGATGCATTTAAAAGCTGGTGGTAGGAGAACAGTTAGTCAGTTATAGCTTAGATTTCTAATAACTTCATGTCCCTCTGGACGAGAGGTCGACGTTCTTACAGAATCTGTTTCCCTGCCTGAGGCTCTGTTCGAGGACAAGGGGTCACTGTCGAGAGAAAACCAGTTTGCAATGAACTCAGGTTATCTAAGTTCATCTGTGTTGTAAAAGAAGGCAAGGGATTTTAACAACAATTACACTCAAAGCATGACCTTAAAATATGAACGATTATGTGGTATAAATATGCAAATGCTGGGTCTTGATGCCGGTGGAGGAGGAAAGAGATGACAAATGCATGTCCCGTGTCCCACCAGTGAACACAGCTCATAATGGCAGAGCGAATGGCCTGTGCTTCACTGCCGATGGCCTCTACCTCCTCACCACGGGAACCGATGACCGGATGCGACTGTGGAATAGTGCTACTGGGGAAAACACACTGGTAAGGTCTGTGTGAGAGATTACGTGCTTTGTCCTTTCAACCTACTTGGATTAACATTTTTTATTATCTAGTTGCAGCAGTTACAGACTCATTTAATTTGCCTTTGCCAACCTAGGTCCTCCAAAGAAGTGTAAATAATGAATTTAATAAATACCCCAAATGTCCCATCTGTTTTTAAAACTTGACTTTCCGACAAAGTCAGTAAAGAAATGAAGTTCCTCAGGGCTTAAACTCTGGTCCTCTTTTAGTGCAGTTTACGCTTTAATTTCGTTGACGTTTTATAGGAACATAAGACGCTCTGATGATGCTGGGATAAAGTTCCTACGGGTATATATTTTCAAGAGAGCACTCCCCTACTCGTGACTGTCAATAGACAGAGATTGTGAGAAGCTGCTAATGTGATGCAGTTCTTTCCACGATTTGTTTGTCAAAGACGTGATCTGAGGTGTTGCTACCTAATTTGTGCATTCTGCCCAATACTGCGCATGTGCAACTCTCAACAGAGATGAGAAGGAAGCCAGATGACTCACTCGTTAGCTCCTTCCAAACACGATATGTGTAGTTAACTTTTTTTTCATTCTTGTCTCATTAGATTTATGTAAACTGAGCCTGCCGTCCCTGTATGCACAGAATGCTGCAGCGCAAGTTCTTCCCAGGACAAGAAACCACCTCCTTTAAAGCTAATGCACATCTCTCCAGTGATTGATAGACATGAATTACACAGTTTCTTGTCATCATCACTCTTGAAGATTTTAACGTCTAACTGGAGCTGTCTTAGTGCTGCAGCGAATATGAAAGCTAGAGTACAGAATACTGTTGCAAAATAAGCTGCTAATTGATTTTTTTTGACCCTCTTGAATTTGGTTTAAAATTGTATGGGTCACTTTTATCCACTTTTCAAGGGCAACAGGACATTATTATTACTGGCAATACTTTTTGACATTCTCTGGTGGTATTGCCATGTAAACAGAAATTCCTGTTTAGTTAACAACCGCTAACCAACAATCCTCCACTGTTAACCAAACTTGACAGCTTTGTTTGCGCCGCAGCACTTCAGGCGCTTCAGGACAGAGGTGTTGGTCATGATGATAGAAAAAAGGTGACAGGGAAACTAGAGCAGAGAGAGGTGGACACATAGCATTAATGGGTGGTTTTTGGTCAGACTGAGACAACAGGAGGCCCGTCTTTAAGAAACCTTGTTTTATAGTCTTGGATCTATATCAAATAATGGACAAGTTGTATATTTAACCCCAAACCACAGAAACATGACCTCATCCTAAAGCTAAGGAAGCCATGTATCTACTATGTCCTCGACTTTTCTTCTCTGTTTCCATTGCCATTTATTGATATCTTCAGGATGTTTCACAAGACGTATAGTAACTTAAAGGGTATGACCGTCGGCAAAGATCAAAGATTACAGATGAGGCATGTGTGTGGCACGTTACGGGCCGTAAAAGGAATGCGTTCCGCGATTCAAACCTGTTTCACGGGCATGAATGAAGCAAAGTGATTGTGCACCATCAGGATGAAGTAGTTAGTTCCTTTTCGTCTGGATTTCAGGGTCTGTGCAAGTCTGAATCGAGGGGCTTAAATGGTTTTGAAAGCCCTGAACGGTTTCAGTTTCAGGAGCCTTAAATGATGGGGTCTTGCCGTGCTGTTCCTCTGGTAGGAAATTAAAGGTATCCTGCAGAGTTTTTGACCTCTAGTAATGCTAAGGAACTGTTTTTGTTTCTCTGAGTGAGGCCCGGTTTAGTTTATCTCATGAAAGTGCCTGAGGATGTGTCACAACTGCCAATGGTTTCTCTCTCTGCCACTGGTCTCCAGTACAGATGGCAGTATAGAAGAAGACCGCACGCTAGTAAAGAGGGGTGTAAACAATACGGGATTTGAAATTAAAAAAAATACCGATATGACTTATTCAATAAATAAATTAATGATATACAAAGCCTTAGAAGTTAGTACGTCTCTACATTTATCAATAGTTAAAACACTTTACACTAATCCTTACACAGGTGTACAAACAGGTAATATTGTCTCAAACATTCATAGCTTGGTATCCATTTAGGCTGCACACTGTCACTGGAACCTTTGGCCCAGACAATTACACAAAATCCACATATTTCAGTAAGATACACAACATACAATCTCTCTTTACGCAGACGATGCATTACTTTACTTGTATCTCCAAGTCCTCACCAGAAATACTACCTCGTTCAGTCCATTTTCTGGTTATAAGATCAACTGGGATAAATCACTTCTCATTCCTCTGAATGCCTCAGCACAATAATTCACATTACTGACTTTTTCCGCATATCCAGTGGCACAACCTCTGCTTTCACATGCTTAGGTTTAAACGTAACCAAATTCTCTGATATATCACGTACAAATTCTTGAAATGTCACATAATCTACGGAGATGGTCTAATCGTAAAATGTCATTGCAAGGCAGAATCTCAATTATTAAAAGCAATGCTCTTGGTCCACTAAACTTTGTTTTTTATCTAGATCCCTATGCCCCCACCAGCTAAATACTTTGACAAATTGCATTCTCTGACTTCTAAATTCATTTGGAATGACGAGGCATTCGGCTGCGTACGCTTCAACCCTCAAAGCATTGTAGTGGTCCGGCATTACGTGATTTTTAAACTATGTTCCTGGTCATTTCAGATAAACTCGTCGACAACTTGACCTTGAGGGACAGGGCCTTGAGTTCAGTTGGAACAATATTAGGGCGAACATATTTATCTCATCAAAAAACCCAGCACTTCGACAGAATACAAGAAGACCTACACGTTTGTTTGTTTGTGAATTTAATTATCTATTCATATTTCTTTGCCTTTTCTTTGCAAGGAAATAGTTTGTATGTGCATTGATCCCTGTCTGTGGTACCTTGTGTACAGCAATGTTTATTTGACAAACTCAATAAAAAGTTAGGCACAAAAAAAATCTAAAAAGAGGAAATTTGTAGGCACCCTGGATTTTTCAGTGACACATTTGGAGGTAAGCAGTTGTTTTGGTGTTATGCACTAAATATTGTTGGAACAAAGAGAGTCAGAATGGAAAAGCTTAATATTCATCCAGAAAATCATCTTGCGTTGTTTAGTGTAAGAAGCAGTTTATATTTAACACGCATCTGAACCTTGTGTGCCTTCACTGTTTGTCCCTCAGGTAAATTACGGGAAGGTCTCCAACGGCAGTCGTAAAAGGCTCCAGTTCACTGTGTCACGGGGCTGCAGCCCAGAGTTGGTGTTCGTGCCATGCCAGAGCTCGGTAAACGTGTATGCCATCCACACGGGAGAGCTGGTCACTATGCTCAGGGGTCACTACAACAACGTCGACTGCTGCGAGTTCCACCCAGACTACCAGGTGAGACGCATTAACAGTCCCCTGCATCTGGCCAATGCGGCCATCTTTGTCCTCCGTGTGGCCTTTGTTTGTATTTCCATGTATCTGTTTGTTTGTTCTGCCGGTCAGGTCTAGCTGCTTCTCAGATAATTTTTTCCTCCGTCCTTTTTTTAAATGTTATCTCTTCAACTGATGCGGTGTTGTCACTGCAGTCAGGGCAATTTGAAATTTGCAATCACCATGGCAGTCTCAAATGAGCCTCTTCCCCCAGACTAACCTAACATGGTTAAGTCAACGTTCCCTCATCTATACTGGGCTACCATAAATGCAAATACCGTCCCTTTTGTGTGATCCCAGTCCGTGCTCTCAGCCTGAATGTCGACCCTGTTGTGTTCATAAGACAAGTGGTGATGGTTTCACTGCACAGACGGAATGTCCGTCTCCTCTGGCAGGTGTTCGTTTAGTTTCACCCTCATCTGTGCATACAAAGCTCGGCTTGTGCCTGTTGTCGTTTTGAGGAATAAAGGATGGGATTGTCAGTGGAATAGGGATGTGATAAGTTAATTTCATAAATGTATGTAATGTAATGTATACATTCACACAGGCAACAGGAGGTTAGGCATTACAAGGTTTAATTTCCCGGTTGCACAGGCAATGAAAACAGTACACTGGATAATCATACTGCATGTCCATGTGACCACAAAAAGTACAAGAGCTGTCAATATTTGGAAATGTTGCAGGACTATATATATATATATATATATATATATATATATATATATATATATATATATATATATATATATATATATATATATATACACATACATACCAGTGTTTCCCCTAGGTTTACAGCTTC
This sequence comes from Myoxocephalus aenaeus, assembly GCA_038501785.1. Classification (NCBI taxonomy): domain Eukaryota; kingdom Metazoa; phylum Chordata; class Actinopteri; order Perciformes; family Cottidae; genus Myoxocephalus; species Myoxocephalus aenaeus. The sequence goes on from JBAMJR010000379.1 coordinate 1,169,303, forward strand.
AGGGGGGCGGGGTGTCGGCCGGGGGGGTGTCGGCGACGACGACGACGTTGGGACATTGGGAGCGACGTTGGGAGCGTTTAAAAAACGCAGATATATCTGTTTTCTTTCCACGCGACATTATTGGACGCTCTCTGCCGGCTGATGGAAGTGTGCTCTCTGCCCACCTGTGCGCGCGCACGAGTCTGTGGGCATCGGGGCGGATCTCCGCGGTGCGCGTTACCGAGAGCAAAGTAGAGTTGTAAACGCGACCATGACAGAAATAGACAGAAATACGATCAATAAAATAAGAACATTGAGTTTGTTTATTAAAAGAACAAGGTGTAGACCTGTTTATAGGAAAGGGAACCTTAAATCACGTCTGTGATCTGGCGCGACGGAGAAAATTACAGGGGGGCGGAGGGTTTTTTCAGGGGGGCGCCCCGCCCCCCTATTCCAACGGTAGGGGAAACCCTGCATACTGTTGCTGAATTCACAATGTCAGCCACATATTGACACTAATATCTGCCGAAAACTAATATTTGTTTTTATTCAAGCTGGTGGCTCAAGTCAGAAGTCTGCCTATACATCTGTAAATCCCTGGTGTCGTCATCATTCTTCTTACTGACGATAATCCTACAAGTTTATCAACATGCTTGTTCAGTGTCCTAAAATATTCACCAAATATGGCAGTACTTCAAGTTTCTATTCCTACTTAAGTGTCGGGAGTAATGATTTTAAGTATTAGGAACATTCAGTTAAACCACCCTCCTTATTAGCTGATGTCAACATCCGGTGAATATGTAACACGGGAATGCTGTTCGACAGCTTGTCACTCTGGAGAGTTACAGGAGAGGAGATCCAGTCCTGAAAATAGGTCTTACTTCTATTGAAGCAGTCCAGTCTGATGACTACACTGATCAGTCGCGTTTCACAGAGAGTGCTGTCCCATGTTTTCACTTCCGTCGCATGGAAACAGTTTTGAGCTTGTTAATTATTTTTACTCTCCCTATCACGCTTGTCAACACCCCGGTGTTCCTCCGGGGCTGATGTCATTTTTTGGAAGTGCTTTTAAGGTGAAGTTATGCTGCACCTGCAGCTCCTCTTTTGTTTTCCTGTGACAGTGTGTGAACCCTGAGGTGTCCTTTTTCTGCTGTATGTAGGAGCTGTATACTGGAGGTAAAGACTGTAATATCCTGGCGTGGATTCCTGTCCTGCGTGCCTCAGACGTGGAGGAAGAGTCAAAAAGTGCAACTCAGGTACAAGCCCCAATAACAGGAAGCACGGTGTGGGAAAAGATCTATTTTATGTCCTTGTATTGTTTATGACGATCTCGATCTGAGTGTTGTTTCGTCTTCATGGCATAAATGAGATCATAGATAAGCTCTCCCAGCACATGCTGAGGACACCAGTCACCACTACACAGCTCTGTCATGCTGCTGCAACATTCCAGCAGTTCTTACTAGTTTGTACACTTATCAGATAAACAGTAGGTGTTATACCCATGAGATTTTTGTGCATATGTAATATTTTTAGTTTTTGGAGGATAAGTATCTTAATTCAGACGTGGTATTGAGATGAATGTCTTGATTCCTTCCAGGCCGCTGCTGCAGGCCAGTCCTCAGTGAACCCTGCCTTTCAGGACGCATGGAGCAGCGATGAAGATTAATGCTGCCGTTTTGAATGTGTGGACATGCACAGCGTCTGACCGTGCAAATGAGCACACCTCCTTTTGCGATTAGCTTGTGAAAAAGAAATGACAAGTTAACGGACTCCTGTGAAGATATCTATGGGTTATGGGAAACGTCTCCGGTTTTATCATTGCAGACCAAGACAAAGGCCTTCAAATGAAAAGGAATTGTGTAAATAATTGTACGACTTTATACATTCACAATGCACATTTTCTATTGCATTGTTTTTTATTTTATTTGAATGGAAAGCCAACATGGTCCTTGGTGAGAAGACTGTCAATAATCCTCATGTGGGAGTAACCATTGTCCTGTTGTCATTCCTGCCACATTAGCATTTGTTTATAAGTTCTGCTGTCGCTCCTCGCTGAAACTAGCTGCACGTGATAATGAAACTGTACTCTCTGACTCACCCTCCTCATAGTTTTACATAATGCCTTCATTACCACGAAGACACCTTGAACCCAAATAAGGTTCAATACCGATTCCTCCCCGAACAAAAACACAGACATTGTTACCCTTTGTGATATACCATTATTCCTTGCATCTTAGTCCAGTGAATTTTGTATTTATTTTTTATATGAAAACACGACTTGTATCAAAGATACAGTTTCTGTCTGTCATCACATAATGTGCCAGTCGGCTCTTTTTTCCCCTGAATTCCCTGAAGTGTCTTGATTCTACAAGTTTGTATGTCTCACAATAAAGCCACTGGGAATGCCACCTTCTGTCTGAGATCCTCCTTCTTCTTTTTTAGGGTGGTTGTGGAGAATGCTGTTAAGCCCCATTTCTCTGTGTGTGTGTGTGTGTGTGTGTGTGTGTGTGTGTGTGTGTGTGTGTGTGTGTGTACTGAAACCAATTAATTACGTACGTGGTGAATATCCTGTACTAATTCAAAATCCAGACGTTGATGAGGCATCGCTCAAGAATGAACTAGAAATGTTGAACCACGAACTTGGCCAATCAGCGAACGCGGAGCCGTGGCTGGAAGGCAGACCACGCCCTCCGTTGGCTCCCATAAGAAGCGAGGAGAGCGCGCGGTGGCAGCGCGTGAACAGAGCAGGAGGCACACCTGTAGGGAAGCGGCAGGTAAGCCGGGAGTTTGGATAGAGACAATTTGGCACAAGACGAGGATTTTTCATCAGCTGGCAGCTGCAGCTAAAAGGTTTGTCGTTGGTGCTTTTATTTTTCTTAACTGAATCCGAGTGATGAAAACAACCCCACTGGAAATCAACTGATTTAAAATCTCACAACGCAGGTGCGTCGATTCAACAGCGTGCCCCTGATGACGGGAACGTTTCCTTTCATGGCGTGTTGCATGGAAACTGTTGGACCCGTTTTTCAATAATCACCTCACCTGGTCCTCATCAACTAAGCCACTTGAGACTTAAAGCGATACTGACATTGGCTAAGAATAAATAAATCTATATAAAATCATGTTTGCTTTAATTGGGCACAAACTGAACATTGGTTTCTAGGCACGAGCCTTAACTTTAATAGCTGCTACACACAATATAATTAACTTTAATGTGGTGTGTCTGTTTGTGTTTTTTTCTTTTTCTTTTTTCTTTTCTTTTTGGAGGTATGGCTGGAAAATGTTTTAATTTTTTAATTTTTTATCCTGTATCTTTATTACATCAATATGTCAGCGTCTGCTTTAGTTGTTGAATGGGATCATTATCACCCAAACGGGGATTGTTGTCTTTTGTACAAGGTGGGAGTTGACATTGCAGACATTAAGGTACACAAAACGAGCGTGTGCTTTGGGAGTATCAGGCTTTCCATCAGGAGCTCTGTCTATAACCTTAATTAGCATGTCAATGCTAGCCATGTTTTGTTTTACCGTTCATCTATTGACTTAACTCTTCAAGTTCCAGTTGTATTCAGGTAGACACACCTTGAAAACCAGTCGTGTAGGGCTGTGGCCTATGTGCACTGGTTGGCAGACATAGGGGTGCTGTGTTTTTCTTCATTTACATCTACACAGACTCTCTCAAACTCGTGAACCCCTTACTATTGGGTCAAGAGTAAAGGCTTCAGCGCTGATGGCAGGACCACCCAGATAATTTCATCCCATTTACCTTCCGTTTTGAATTTGGTAACTTTACCAATTATGTACATTACACAATTACCAAATGTCTGCCTAATTACACTGCTGTAAAGCATTTCCCATAGAAAAGGCATAATGTCCTCGTCATGAAGGGAGTGGAGGCAGCATAGTTCTGTGACAACACAGGGGTCCTTATACGGACTATACTGCCTATTCTATATACATTATCCATGCATACATGTTTCTGGAATTAATGCTCGTCACACTGTTGTTCATTCTCTGAAAACAGTCACTGACTGCTACTCATTGTACTCCCCGTACACTCTTGGCTTTGTCTGCCTCAGATGCTCGAGTGGGGCAGCAAAGAATGGCCGAGTAACAGCCAACACTACAAATGGTGGTTTTCTTCTGCCACTATACCGTTGTTGAACACCGTTCAGCTGGTAGAATTCCATTGTGAAATGGAAAAACCGGTTCAGCGTGGCGGAAACTGTGGGCTGTCGGTGCCACTGTACTTTTGTAAACAGTTGATTGGGAAAATCTGTCTTCATCTCATAGTTCTAATAATGAAAGTCAACATTGATGGTCCCTCAGTCTTTTTCAAATAAAACAAACACTTGAATGTAGTGTGTTCTCCATTCTGTGTATTTAGCAGCTTTTGACTGTGTCCAAACATTTAAGCATACAACTTCTTTTGCAGATCTTGAATACAAATATTCCTGATGTGTATGCCAGTGACCTTTTTAGTCTGGTCCAAACTGATTTTCTAACATTTGTCTTTGCTCTTCTTTCTTTTCTTTTTTAGGTAAATTGCAAACGTCTTGTCTGAAAATGGAATTCGATAATATAAAGTCCTCAGCCGCACTCATTTATGACGAGTTCATCCAAAATGCAGGTAAATCCTTTCAGCGTTCACGATGCCTTCATGGTACTTTCTTTGTAACTTAAAAATCCTCTGCACCTGAACCTTGTTGACCTCTCGAAACCCGTCGTCGATCTTGTGTTGCAGACAGACGGACGGCGAGCTGGTTCCTGATGTCGTCTCCCCTCCCCCAAGCCGCCGTCATCATGGCGTACATTTACTTTGTCCAATCGCTGGGGCCTCGGGTCATGGAGAACCGCAAGGCCTTCGACCTCAAAGGAGTCCTCATCGTCTACAACTTCAGCGTGGTGGCGCTCTCGCTCTACATGTGCTATGAGGTGAGTGCCGTTGTCTTTAGCGTCAGTTGGTTGACATCCTCATAGTGGAGTCAGTCGGTACTTCCCTGTGTTGTTGGGCTCAATGTTTAGAAAAGAAATGTGACATGCCATGAGTCTGTCTGTCAGCAATCTCATGCCAGCAGTCTTGTGCAACACTCTTGTTTGTGGACATTTTTCTATCTTGACTTTGAGGTCAAACCAGATCGGCAGGTGTATTTTGTTTTCATGCTGCATAATTTAAACATGGCTTAACTTTCATCAAGACCTACTTGAATCAATGTACTGCATTTCCAGTATCAAAACTGTTTTTATTTTTTAGAATGACTCATTTTCTCTTGTGAAATACTATCAACTAGGTAGCTTGAGTGTATTGCAGTCAAACATTAACGGCAACGTTTCTAGATTAAACGATTTTGAGATTAATTAAAAATCTAAAGTTTTTGAAGGTAAAGTTATTAGGATTTATTTTTATTTTTCATAGCCAGTTACTTGTGAGTAACCACACTGTTGTTTGCTTCAGTTTGTGATGTCAGGGTGGGGAACCGGATACTCTTTCCGCTGTGACCTGGTCGACTATGAATCACAACAGGGTGTGAGGGTAAGCCACTCCTTTACAGATTATGATATAACTGGAGCATCTGATTTTGAATTTGGCACAAGAATGTAGTGCAAGATCTGGTGGTTTTTGTGTTGTGCTGAAACTTTCTTTACCTTTTCCTCTAGATGGCGGCAACATGCTGGCTTTACTACTTCTCAAAGTTCATTGAGATGTTGGATACGGTAAGTGACGAAATCACTGTCTGGCATTTGGCACCGTCTATTGAATATGTTTCCTTTTTCATGTATTGTTTCACAGGACTCTCTGTGCAGTTCTTTAAAAAAAAAAAAAATCTTTCTTTTCAGATCTTCTTTGTGCTGAGGAAAAAGAATAGCCAGGTGACATTTCTTCATGTCTACCATCACTCAATCATGCCCTTCACCTGGTGGTTTGGCGTTCGTTTTTCTGCAGGTAGGAATCTTTTTTATCTTTTTTTTATTTTTATTATTATGTTCAAAATATAGTTTATGAACTTGCATTCACTTCGTTTGACATTTTTGTGACATTCTCCCTGATTCCCTCCCTATTTTCAGGCGGCATGGGGACGTTTCACGCCCTGCTCAACTGTATCGTCCATGTCATCATGTACACGTATTACGGCCTTACTGCTTTGGGCCCCAAATATCAGAAGTACCTTTGGTGGAAGAAGCACCTGACTACCATTCAGCTGGTAAGTTATTTAAATTTGATTGAATGACTTTTAAATTTTTCTTTTTATATCTTTGTGATCTCAAAGTGTTCATGTGTGGAATCTTGCTGGCATAACAAACTCTCTTTCTCTGTGGATCCCCAGATCCAGTTCATTGTTGTGACCAGCCACATCTCCCAGTATTTCTTCCTGAAGGACTGCACCTACCAGTTTCCCATCTTTGTCTACATCATCGCAGCATACGGCCTGATTTTCTTGTTCCTCTTCCTCAACTTCTGGTACCACGCCTACACCAAGGGAAAGAGGCTGCCTAAAGTACTGCAGAATCAGAAATGGGAACACCACAGCAACGGGCTTATGAATGGAAATGCCAGTCATGACAAAGAAGAGTGACGCAGGTCTCTGCTCGTCGGGGGGGTTGACCTCATTCATGCAAGCAAAATGAATTTGAGATTCAACTCCAATTAGCTTGGACTGTACTTTCTGACTGGTTTTCTACTTGCAACTGCAAAAGACAATCTTTGCATTTTGACCAAAGCTATATTTAAGAGGTTTATCGACTCAAGCTGAAGGGTTTTATCTTGTTTATTTTGTTTACAATGAAGGTAAATTCAAAGTTCTGCTATGGAAGTACCCAAATATCCCTCCTTTCTACTACAGTATGGTTTTAAAATATTTCAAAAAAGTCAACTCCACTATTCACACTGACTATAGGGCTTCACCTATGGTAAGACTGTGGGACCCTCGGCTATACAGTCAAACTGGGCTTCCTCAAAAAAAGGTTCTAATGCTGAGATCATTATAACTTCTGTGACTTGATCTCACTTCTAAGAAGAACTTTTTTTAGGAAAGCCAGTTAAGGGTTTTTAAAGTTGTGCACTGAACAGTTTATTTCACCTGGCCAAAAAAAAATTACATTGACAACTCAGATGAGATTCATTTTTTTTTTTTAATGGTGTTCTGGCTACACATCTCCTGTTCAGGTTGTCGTCATCAAATGGTTACATGCATGCAGAACATGGTGGTAATTTTTTTTTTAATTTTTTTATTAGTTTCTATGACATGTGCATGCCCACTTCTCTATGGTTGAGTCACAACTGCTGCTGATGGTACGGACGCGGTCAAAAAGGGCTCTTTTTAAACGGCAGAATCAACTTATTCTCCTATGAAGCTATGATGTGACAGAGATGCCAGAGGAAGGCTGACAGACCATTGGGTTCTTGTAGGACCCAGCGCTTGAGCTAGTTTTTTACTACGTCCTTATTGCAAAATTACACTGTATTATAGGAATGCAATATGCACAATTGCATGGATTCACTTTTAAGCCACCCAGACAAAACGTGAGCAGCCTTTCTTGCCTGCTTTTTTTTTATTTAAAAAAGGAAGTATTTTGCTTCATGTGTTGAACTTCTGTGGCTAACAAGGTCTTCAGGTGGCCGGAGTAGTGCCTTTGAACTAAGGTCTGTGGAGTAGTTTTATATCAGTGCTGATGACCTTAAACTGATGAAAGTGAATGTAACACTGCTCTTTTTATTTTTGGTGACTCTAGCACACAGGATTGAGCTTGACATGGAAATAGTTCCACCTTTATTTTTTTATTCAGGTGCAATTATTCAGGTGCAAATCCAAGTTGACACTAAAGATTTAAAGTTATACATTGCATACAAGGGGGTGAACTTTTTAGTTTTTTGTCAGATCCCTTGTTATACCAATAGTTGTTAGGCTACTATAAGAAATGATGTGAAGTGAGATGTTTATATTGTATTTTATATGTATTTATATGAAAATAAATGACCAATGTACTTGTTTGTAATGTATCTTTTTCTTGTGGCAGTGTTTTTAATTTGGAAAGTTGGTGCAACTCACTTGGCCAACGTAATTGCAAATTTAAGATTAGCCGGCAGAATATTGTAGAAACCAGATTTAAAATGGAACCTTGTGGCCAAGCGATTTGATGTTTTTCACAAAGTGAAACGTGCTGCCATTGCAGTTTAAGAGATTTCTGGTGCTATCAACTAGGGTTGTAAAATTACAATCCTCTGCATGCGCAGTCGGTGGATTCTACATCACATGTGCATCCAACATGACTCTAGCAGTGTCTGACCCTAAGGGATGTATACATCAGATGGCCTTAAGCAAAGCACAAGGTTGATAACTTAACCCCTTTAGTCATATAGCTCTTATCATTTAGCTTAATGGGGCATGCTTATTTATTGAGGAGTTTTACTTTTAAAGGAGTTTAAACACAACCCACATTGTCAACATTTCCACAGTACTTTCCCGATTCGTAACTTGCTAGCTAACTCGCCACATGGTACATTTCCCATTGTGGTCTATTTGACAACGTTATGGTTGGTTTCTATCAGCTTAAACATGGTAAACACAGACTGAGCAGATTCACTTTATATTCCCTTTGATTCACATACATTCCTGTTAATCCCCACAGAAAGTTTACACATCGAATATTTTTGAAATTGTGCACCTCTAGAGTCAATGCTGGCTTCATGAAATTCATATTTTAATTGAAGTGATGCTTTGACATGACTGTAATGAGCTATTTTCACCAGTAGGAGCTGCTGTTAAACTGAGACTATAGTGCTGGTGTGCTCCCTTTTCAGTGCATTAGTCAGATGGCTCACCACACATAACTAGATACAATGTATTTCACATTCATGGAAATACACTATTACATTTTTTTTTTTTTGTTGTGTTTTCTGAACAGAGGAATTGATTTTCATCCTACTAAACGTATATATTCCATTTTGAGCGGACTTTCATCACATCAAATGTATTTTCTCACCCAGGAGAGAAGTACAGTATATACGTACATTACATTTTTATCCCAAGTTAAACCACGCAAACTAATTGAATGAAAATCCTGCAAGATAATGAGCCCGAGCATAAAGCCAAAGCTTTAGGGATGCCTTGAGAACAAAATGGAGATGTCCCAGAGGGTCCAGATCTCAGTCCAATTGATGATTTGTGACTCACAACGTCCCTGCAACGAGACAAAGCTTGAGCCGTTGTTACAGAGATGAAATATGAAAACCTATTAGAAACCTTTCCACACAGACTCAACTGCTGCCAAAGATGCATCCATTAATTACTGGCTTTATAAGGGGTTAATACTTATGCAAACAAGTATTTTTAATTCAAACCTTGAAATGAATTTAGATCATTTAGCATCTGCTTTCACTTTGACATTTTCTGTTCATAAAGAAATGAAATCACATTAAATCTACTTTGAGTTAATGTTTTCAGATAAACATGAAAACGTCCAAGTGGTTTGAATAAATGTTATAGTCAATGCATATCCTCTATACAGTTTTTAAAAGATATATCGTGTATTTTATATTTCAGATGTTTACATTTTATTTGTCGGAGAACATGCAGCTCTTGTCCTGTCTAACTTCCTCCTCTCCATCACATCACATGCAGGAAACAGGAGAGCACACTGACATGTCTATTTGTACGTCCTTCTGCACTTAAGTGGTACATAATGACACCGCCAACAAACAACAGCCCCGCAGCATTTTATTGAATGACACTCGGCTGCGTTATGGAAAATAAGAGAGCTTTAAATACATAAAGGGAAGCGAACGTCAGTGTAAGATAAAGCCTTCAAATTACAGAAGTCATTTAAAGTCTGTTGTGCTTTTCCATAAAAAATACACAGCGGTATATGAGTGCTGAAACTAAACTAACCGGTTGAAAGGAGAGATGAGAGCAGGCAGCAGGCCAGCCCAACCCTTGGAGGGCATGGATGATCGCTCTTCATCCTGATGAGTTCCAACAACCCGTGTGTCTCCGAGCCACCCTCGCAGGTCATTCCCTGTGTTTTACAGTGGGAGAGGCTGGGATAACTAGGTCATTATCAGGCTGAATGTGTGAGACGGAAGTAGGTGTAACACGAATGAAGTGAGTCAGTGAGCAGGGTTTGTTCCCGCCTTCCGCCACGAGAAACGCAATGATTTATAGATTTAAAAAGGGTTTGATGTTAGAAACATTTAAGTCACAATTAGTCGTCTCATATGTGCTTTGCAAAAAACGAACATTTTCCTCCAATTTGCTTTGCAAAACAGCAGAAGTGGCGCAATGGTAATCATAGTAATTGGCAACATCTGCCATCCTTTTATCATCATTTAAAGACTGGTACTGGAAGAAAGATGACCTCCGACATGTCCAGTAACATCTCCATCTGCAGGCTAGTTTCCTTACTTCGAAGCGTCTTTAATGACATAGATATGTTGCTGCTTCAGTCTCAATTTGTTCTGACAGTGGAACCATTTCATCTGTGCAGTGACCTTTTTTTTTCTGCATTCTGATCTGTTTGAAACTTAAATGGACCATTGGCCCTGGTGTAAACTTTAATTTGATTTACAGCATCTCATCCATATCGGGCACCAGGAAACCATTTGCAAAAGTATGCAATACAAATTTGGTCGGTTAAATAAGGAGATTTTTGAACGTTATCAAAGGCCTCAGTTTCTGGCTATAACATGAACATGGAACTGTGGTCGTGTTTTTGTTTTTGCTTTTCCCACTGGTCTGAAGGGGCATCCAGCAGATATGGAGCACGTCATACGCAAGTCCAATATTCACTCTCTCTCTGTTAGCGCTGAGAGGAACTCTGATCATCTCTGGGTTCATAGCTTTGCAGCATTCACACGAGTTGTCACATGCTCCATTGTTAATAATAGGAAACTATTGATTGTGTCCGCTTTAATGATGTCGAGAGGTGCTTCAATGGTGCTTCAGGAGGAGGTGTGACGCTGTTAGAAATGGAAGGTTCACAGCAGACAGGAGGAGCTGATTGCAGATGAGAGAAAGGAAGAAGAAGAAAAAGAAGCCAGTCGGTAATTGCTTTTCTTTGTGAACACTGTAATTTGCCAGATCACGACGACTCCAGTGGCACTATCGCTCGAGCATGTCTGTTTTCTTAACATGACACGAGTTTGAGAAAAGCACATCCATGTGGGAGAGAACCGAGGTGTGCTGCAGCGGGGGAAGGTATTAATAGAAAATAAATAAATAGAAAAGGATGAACAAAAGATGAAATGTTCTCAACCTCTGTGATATGAGAAGCATCGAGGTGATCTATTGAGGCCTTCATATTAACAAGAGCAAAGCAGAGCAGGGTACTGTGTGTGTGTGTGTGTGTGTGTGTGTGTGTGTGTGTGTGTGTGTGTGTGTGTGTGTGTGTGTGTGTGTGTGTGTGTGTGTGTGTGTGTGTGTGTGTGTGTGTGTGAGTACGCTGCTGAGTCTGTCAGCAGAGAGCACACATGTCTCTCTGAGAATAATTATTGGTAATATAGATAATTGTGTATTTGGTTGTCCTAATAATAACCTAATCCTATTTAGTTTTTTTTATGCAGCACAAACGGAACACCTGTCATGTTGCGTTGTCTCTCTAAAGTAGTGGTGCTGCATAATCTGGGAGTTTTTGATGTCAGACTGGTCTAGATCTAGATCTCAGTGTCAGGACAACGTGACAGTGAACATCAATTATTTGTTTGATAACAACAGAGAATAATTGAATAGGCTCATTTAGATTTTTGTGCAAACTTTAACACATTTCTAGACGAACGGTTGATTCAGCTCTGCATGCTTCCCATGTGCACCTGCACATTTGCACCTCTACAGCATGTTTTCAACTCTGTGTTTGTCCCTTTGGGCCTTTGTGCAGAGCACTGAGTCGCCCCCACCCCTGTGGTGGTTACTGTCAACAGCTTTTGCAACTCTGGATGCACAGCAGTGGAACAAATACACTGTGGAACAAATACGCTGCGTTTGGACAGAGGAATGTTTTCCAGGTACTTCTCTACCGCGCTGCAGTAAATCATTTGTCCCCAAGTCGACTTATTGAGCGTCTTGTTTTCCGATACATTCTCAGTGTCTGGTCTGCAGTGTGTGTAAGCTGCTGCCTCTGCGGCTGCGAGCTGTCATATCTGTTTAGGGACGCGTGGCCAAGAAAGACTATTCACGTGGCCTGCGATCGGATTTTTTTCCGTGTGTCCAAGGAGTTTTCAGCCTCGCATCCTTCAGGGTTTACAGATTAAACTCTTCCCCTTTGCTCTGACAAATCACATATGTAAATGTGTATTCATTTCCCCGCTGCTTAGCCAGTGTATGATGTTTTGATGCAACAGTATGAAAGTGGAACAAACGCGTACACCCTTTGGCATTAGCATAACCCTTCCACTCCTGTGAGTACGATGAGCTTGGGGGCCACACAGCTTCGTACTGTAGCACTCTGCTTGCTTGCTTTAGTGAATCCAGGCTGCGTGCCGGTCCCCCGAGGGCCTGCCTACACTGCTGCCTGTATCTCTGTCTGCCCGTCTTGCTTCCTGCTCGTTTGTCTTCCCGTCATAAAACTGAATTCAGATATTCCTGGCAGAGCTATACCTATGCTTATTTACTTTCTAGCATCAAGTTAAATGAGGAGATCCATATCTGTTGAACGTGAAGCTGGAGCTAGAAGATGATTTGCTGAGCATAGCAACTGGAAAGAGTAGGACAGAGGCAGGCTCGCTGGTTGAACCGGTCTCTGGTCTTTATGCCAAGCCACGCTAATTGTCTCTTGGCTCCAGTTTCATATTCAAAGGGCAAATTTGAGAGGGACGTCACTCTTCTAATCAAGATCTGTTTCTGTTTTAGTTTCGACCTTGAGTGATGGATTAAAAGCTGTGACATGAATTCAACTTCGAGATGAAGATTCCTGTGAGATGTTAAAAAATAAATTAAAAAAAAAAAACTTCTTTTCTGTCTTGATGGATGAGGTAGTCTGATTCAATAATCATCGGCATTATCCACTGTGTGAAAAATGGCTGGCCGTTGCAGCTGCTCCCAGTCAATATTTTGATGAGGGAAGAGGCACATTACCTTCAGTGTGTATTTATAAGAGCGAGACTAGAGGGAGCAGCACTAGAGGTACTCAGGGAGCATTAGGGAACATTACTTCAAAATGTGTTCTCAGAAATTCTCAAAAGCAACAACTGCACAGTCACATTTGCTGGATGCTATTTCCAATTATCTCATCTCTCTGCGTGTGTTTGTAAGGCTTCATGGACTCTCTGAGCTTAGTTCCTCCTGGTTATTGCAGTTGCTGTTTGCCATTATTTTTTTAGTGTTACAGCCTGAACCCGGCACAGAGTTTTGGAGAATGCGCAGCCACATGAATCAGCGATACAAATACTGTGTGTGTTTGTCTGGATGAGAGCCGTAAGCTGAACGTGTTCCAGATATGTAAGAACGGATGGGAGGCAGATTTGGCAACAGTTGTCCAGAGGGGCCTTTCGTAAAGTGCACACTTTAATTTGATTTGATGGGATTATTCCTGATGTTTGCCATACATAGTGCTACATAGGTGCTGTTCGTTGGCCAGGGCTTCTATAATCTTCAAGGCCTTATTACCTTCGTAGATCCACATGTGGGCTGACTGAATTGAACTTACTTTGACCTGTAGTTCTATTCAATTTAAAGAGACTTGCAAGGGACATTTTAACCCCACCCCTCCAAAATAAACATCAAAAGCAAAGCAACAAATATATCCCAATTTTAAGCTCTTGCATGGGTCAAGCTGCAAAACTGCGGGATCATACATTTCCCATAATGCATGGTTGCACTTTTCATTAGACCCTCCGTGACTGTTTAAAGCCTACACGTCTTTCTCTCCAATATAATGGGAGTATGTCTTGTGGTACTCAAAGTGACAAGAAAATAAAAATGTTCATATTGGAAGTATGGTTAAAAAAAACAGTCCCAATTTTTTCGAGAGAAGGCAGACATCTCTACCATCGATATCAACAAATCAAGGCAACTCACACCAACACAATCCAGATTGATAAATAGCGCTACAGGTAAGAGGGACAATGTGTATTTTTGATTTTAGGGTGAACTGTCCCTTTAACACAAAGACTGGAACCGGCTAGACTGTCTCTGTCATACGGTAATAAAATCTTCCTACATGGACCTCTATGGCTCACTAATATAACACAGTTACTTTGTATCTGTGAGCTCTGGCTACTCCACTCTTGAGAGGGCACACGCGGCACTCATACATATCATCATGGCATCGCCATTACTGTCCAAACAAAACATGCACTTTTTTATCTCAGATCCTTATCCAAATAGTCTCTAGATAAGCAGGCTGCTGCTCAAAGTCCTGCCTGACTAAATATGCCTCTTGACTGAGGTGAGAATCTCTCCAGGGCAAAAAGAAAGGTGTGTGAATGTGTGCGTCAGTGTGTGTCACTGATAGCTTTGGAGCCAAAATAAACATGACAAGGCAGACGTTCATTGGCTCCGAAGCACAAGCCATATCTGTCTTGTGTTGTTACAAAGAACATTTGCAATTCATGTCTCTCTCATGGAACGCTGTATTCCCTGTGGTCGCTGAAGCAAGAGAGAGTCACATCACCTCTGGGAATAATTTCAAGTGCATATGTGAGTGTGCTTACTTTAATACGTCAAAACATATTCAGTCTTTATTTTTCAATATGTCACAGTCTTTATTCCTGCGTTACTTTCTCAGGAAAAAGATCCCAAAAAGTCCTACATGGATTTCATTTCATTTATCTCTGGTTTTTGTGCATCTCTAAAAAGGAATCAGCTTTTGTCATGTAATGTGAGCCCACGTTAATGGAATAGTTTGTACGCTTCTTTGCTTTCTTGGCGAGAGTAAGTTGAGAAGATCGATACCACGCTCTTGTCTGACCGCTCAGTATAAGTTGGAGTCAATAGATTGTTAGCTTAGCTTAGCATAATGAGTGGAATCAGGAGGACACGGCGAGCCTGGCTCCGTCCAAATATAACAAAATCTACCTACCAGCACAGTCAGGACCAAGAGCAAGTAAAAAACCTAATTTGTTGTTTTCAAACTTTTTTTTTCAAACACGTTTTTGCATCGCTTAATCAAACAAGAATGCATTAATTAGTGAGCTTCTACCTTAAGAACAGAGGCAAGGTAGAGGTTACCTGTCTTCATGCAAAGCTAAGCTAACCTGGGTGTAGCTTCATATTTCGCAAACGTCTTATCATCTGATTCCTTTTGGCAAGAAAGGCAAGAAACATTTAAAACATGTTGAGCTATTCCTTTAAGATTACTGATGTAGGCAGTAGTGAAGCATGGTCAACCTGGACATTGCAGCACCACTGACAACTCATGTAAAGGTGCATAAGCACAATTTTGCAATTTTAACCCATCACACAAAAAGAAAACAAAAATAATTGCAAAGAAATACTCAGAACAGAATACATACTGAGTAAATCCCTGGCAACCATTAGCAGATTAAACTGCACAACAATTTTCAGAGTTTCTTTTACACACATCAACAACTGTTCAATTATAATTCCCCCATTCTGTAAATATAGATCAATTCTTCCCACTCTGTCTTACTCCTCTCCTCTCCTCTAGAGTTTGTCCAAACCATGGGAACTTTCAGGAGGAGGAGGGGGGTAGGAGGCTGAAGCACGAGGGGCACAAGATTGGCCAAGAGGCAGGAACCACTCTGACATGATTGGCTGTGAGCCTGGGAGCTGTGCACAGAGTTCCCTCCTTATTCCAGAGAGCATCAGTGAGCAGCGGAGTGGGACTTGCTGTGTTAGAGATGCACACCGGATACTTTTGTTTGTTTTGCTTTCTCTGATCGGGACTCTCGGAGAGCAAACGGAAGACACCGCACGACAGCCAGGAGTGCGTAAATAACCTCTCTCTGGAACTTTATCAAAAAAGATATAAAGTAAGTTCTTATATTACCATATTTCCCCCCATGTCACTCCTCTATAGTAAGCCAAAAGCTCTTCTTGCTACTGGCTTACTATTTGAGAAAAAGTGACAGATCACATACAACAAAACATGACATGCATGCACATAGATGTTGTGTACATGCATTGGATTACTGAGTGTGAATGCTTGCATTCTAGATCTCTGAGGGATGTAGCCTCGTGCTCTAGAGCAGGGGACGGTGCTCAACCTCATCTGCAAAGTTGTCACCGCAATGCTTCGCATTGACAGAGGAGCTCAAGGACTCCCCTCCCCAAATCTCCCGGTGTGACTTTCAGGCTGCACGGTGGCGGTGGCGGTAGTCGGCTATAAATAGGCCTGCTCCAAATTGTGCTGCAGTCACATATAAATTCGGAGGGAACAGGAAATGACATATTCATTGTTTGTATTCGAGTCGAGACCACTTTGATCCTCTTCGGGAGCTGCAAAAAATAAGATTTGAGTAAAATGTAAACGCAGAGTAAAACCTAATAGACTCAGTGAGAGAAAGGCAAACTGAATTCAACAGAGAGTAGAAGGAGAGGATGATAGCATCACGGTGCGTGTGTGTGTGTGTGTGTGTGTGTGTGTGTGTGTGTGTGTGTGTGTGTGTGTGTGTGTGTGTGTGTGTGTGTGTGTGTGTGTGTGTGTGTGTGTGTGTGTGTGTTGGGTGAAAAGTGTTTGCATGTGTCAGAGTTTTCCTTGTTAAACTGCCACATGTGTCAGAGCAATACTCAGCAACTCCCCATAGTTCCCTTAAAGGAGGTTATCACCTCTGCTGCTTAGCCAAAGAATAACTCCCTTGATTTTTCTATAGCTGCGCTTATCAATTACTAATCCAAGTGGCTTGCTATAGCATAGGCGGACATTGCGAATGTTGCGGACCATACAAGGAGCAGAGCTTTGTCTTGTTATGATGTGTACCCCCGCTGAACACGGGGTGAGGGAGCTTAACAAGTTGTATCATACAGCATCATTAATCAGACTAACACATAAATCAGACCCAGGAGGGTTTAATGTAGAGCCAGCTGACCAACACAGGGACCTGTTTATGTTTCATATCCCAACCCCCTCATAAGTGGGGGACGGAAATTACATTGTTATGAAGTTTGTTTCAGAAAAAAATGAAGAAAAAGCAGCTGGCCATGAGATATATTTGATTCACTCTTTCATTTTGCTTGACTTTGAAGACATCTAAAGATCATAGGTTTTGCATAGAAAAGTAAAAAGACAAGCCGCTGTCTCCTGCCCTTTGTCGCTTCAAAGCAGGCGATTCGGCCTGCTGTTTCTAATAACTACCTGCCTGTCATGCTGCCTTTCTCCAAACTCCTTTATTGCGGTGTAGAACACAGAGAGCCTTGTGTTCTACCTAACCTCTACTATGCAAATATATACTGTCAGACTGCCAGCCAGCGCTGGCTTTCCACCTCCATGCGGAGGAGTCCGCGAGATGAGAGCACTAAACACTAAACCCATTGTTTCACCTGTGCATCACCTGAGATAGACGCTGTCGTCACACACATGCTGAGACTCCGCTGTGCGACAGCACTCTCCTCCTCACCTCTAGTCCCGTTACGTGCAAATCAGATTAGGCAGAATAATGGATGGCTGCACTGACTCGAAAATTACTTTAAAAGTCGCACAGCGTCGGAAAAAATGATTATGGAGCCCAAATTACATTTGTATTCCTACAAGCCTCTGTTTGTATCCCCGTTGTTATGTTGCCCAAGGTCTCTTTTCTGAATGAGGGTTGCTGCTTGCCAGTGGGAACACAGAGCAATGAGCCTGGCTGGACAGAAAGCACCTGCGCTGCTCCCGATGTCTCAGCATCAGTCATCCGAAAGAGGATCTCTGCAGCTTTGAGTGATACAGCGCCGTAGTTTTTATGAGTTTCCAGAGGTGAGGGGTCAGGCAGCAGTGGAGGAAGGCAGTGTTTAGACAAAAGTCAAATGTCACACGTTTCCCTGAGACATTCTTGGCATTTTATCAGTAGGAGTTAATGGAAAATTATACCACTTGTTTCCCAAAGCATATTCATTACTGTAATAAAGTCAGTGTTTGTTTTCCTCCGCTTTTCTGGCAAGGAATAGTATGCAAAAGTCCTCTAAAGCTCTTGTGCAGAGGCACTGCAATATGCATGCATACACACAGACATACACACACACAAACTCATATGAGTGAGCAGAGCCAAAAGCATTTAAGCATCTTTTTTTCATTGGAAACTCCCATAACAATGAGCAGGAAAGTCTCTGTGTACTTTGGGCTTTTAGAGGCCATTCTGGGACTTCACTGGTCTACCGAGCTTCAGTTACTGGGCAGGTTGACTGATTGTAAAAGTCTAATCCTTTTTAAAGAGATGCTTGAAAGTTATTTTCATCAATTACATTTACATCTGCTTTTAACTTGTGACAGGAAACAGGTTTTTGGAATCAAGAATGGGTTGTTGCTTGGGTAGGAGATGTTCCCAGCCTCCAGATGTTTGGCCAATATTGTCATGAATGTCTTGACGAATGTGCCGTTTGATATTAAATCCAAGGTGTTTGACCTTTGAACCTTAAATGGAGCCTGTTCCAACTGAGCGCCCTTAAAAGGCAGCATCACAGGCATGCCTTGAGACCGTCCCATGACACTTAGCAACTTACGAGACATGTCCAAAACATGCAGAGAGGAAAACATCCACCCTCCCTACGCTCTGTCTTCCTCTCCCTATATATAGTAGGGCCCAGTAAACAACGACCTTCAGCACAGCTGGATGGTATCAGGGGAACCACAACACAATGTCTTACTATGAAGTCACAGTGTCATGGCCAGCTGTGGGGCAGATAGCCTTTAATAGATGTCATGTACACTGACTGAAAAAACAGATGTCGGGGGTATCTGCCTCTGCAACAGGATCTGTGTGTGATGACCTCCAACCAAGGGACACGAGCGAGGAGGAGGAGGAGGAGGAGGAGGAGGAGGAGAAAAAGAAGAAGAAGAAGAAGAAGAAGAAGAAGAAGAAGAAGAAGAAGAAGAAGAAGAAGAGAGAAACAGCTGGGGCCTTGTACTTCCCGTTCCCATTGTAATACTGGAAGTCCTATCATTGTGTCTGTTAAAGAGCAACAGTACTTTAACAGATGATCTGGGATCTGCCCTCACCTGCATTGTGCTTGATAATGAGAGAGCGGTGGTATGCGCTGGTCATCTTCTGGTCATCGCTCACACGGCACATCCTGGTGCTTTGTTTACCAAACACAGAATGCTTTGTTTTCCTGGACTGCAGTAAAAGTTTCCGTAAACAACTGTTGACATTTTCTATGTTTGGAATGGGTCACGGCAATGTTGCTCCTAAAAACACAAGATGCAGACAGACAACCAGGGGGGGAGGTGGGGGGGGGCGGAGAGACCCATCACACTAGCACAGGGAGGGTTCGTCCATCGAAACAGGACAGTATCACATGCAGTAGTGAAAGAAAAACAACGAGCACCACTTTCACTTGCTTGAAAGTTGAGCAGCGCCGAGAAACGAGCGCATTCAGCACTTGCCGACTGTCACCACCACCAATCTCCAATAGAGTGAAGGAACTGGATAGTGTTGCACTGTAACGTATCAACTTGTCTCCCACCGAGAAGTGATTGCAGTGCCATGTAGTAAGCACACACGCAGAGTAATCGGAGTTAAGTGCCTTTGACAGGTAGTGTTTGTGCAAGGAAGGGGAGAATAAACACAAGGGGTGGTGGCACATGGGTTATTTGATGTTTCCCCCCCCACTGCAACAGGGCCAAAAAAGGACTCACTTGAGTTTACTCCTGGTTTTTGCATTGAGCCTCCAGCTACCTGAGAATGATATCCAATATAGGTGCATGCTTTTCTGCCAGCAGAGAGCCGGCTTATCAGTTGGCAAGAGTTATATTATATTAAAACAAGGGCATTTGGTCAGGTGTCCCATATTACTTATCAGGTCACGGTCCTGATAAGAGCCCCCCGCCTTGTGTAGGACACTGATGGAGTGAAGCCAGCTCGCTAACATTAGATGAGGCAGGCTTCGCTTGCACCGCTACACTCACACGTAAAACCTTTTTGAAACACACATCCAGTGAAACTTTTCCAATACGGTGGTCATTTAAACGAACAAACGGGCTTGGCAACGGTCATCTCAGTTCTGAGAAGAAAAATGGTGTGTATTTACTGGGCTTGCCACTGTTTCTGTATTGAATTATGGTTCTCCTGACCTCGGGTCAGGTATGCTCCAAAAGAACTGGCTCGTACAACTTGTACAACATGTGTACGCTCACATCAGTTGAGCTGTTACAAACTGCTGCACTTGGAGGCAGCGTGCAAAAGCCTGCTGTCGTCGAATGGGACAAGATTGTTTAAATATGGGTGCACAGCACGTTAACACTGTGTGTTGACTTATGGAACGTCATTAATATCTCCGCCAAGGACAATCATGCAATCGTTCGCGTGTGTGCGTGCATCCGCGAGTGAGCGTGCCCCTCTGTGTCTGTCCACGGCTAACCTCGCATTTCTGCTGCAGCAAACTGCCTAATATGTTGATTGTCACGTTATGGCTGCATGCTCATGGACCTCTCGCACCTTTTATTGCCTGTTTCATACTACCATTGACTGCCCGCTGACTTCTATTGTTTTGAGACGCTGTGTTTGGCTAACAGCTAACAGTTTACAGAGCTACACACACAGCTGACCGCATTACCAGGAGGCTCTCTCTTTATTTGGCATCAACCTCATGTTTCCACGTACCTTGTTGAAAAATAGACCTTGGTCTTTGACATAACTTGTGAGTGAGAACAAAAACAGAAATTTAAAAAAAACAGACATGCTGTATTAGAATAATTATTTTGGGTTTGGAGCATATTTCCCCCAAAGCTGTTATATTGTTTCCTGTTTACTCATTTCAACTGGGGTCAGCAATGAAGGTAATATTGTAAATTGGCTCCAGACCATTTACATAATAATTTCCCATTATATCGGTGTCATGGGGAAACATGGCTGTTTCACACAATGTCCTCACACGCCTCATATTCCTCTAATCATCAGACAAATGTTGCACCCTAAGATCGGTAGTGTGACAGCTTGCTTTATCCACCGTCATAACAGCGAACTGGCTGAGCTTTTTGATTTGCCAAAATTGCCAAAATGTAAGCTTATACTACACTTGTATAGTCATTACTAATAGTCATCTTATACTATAATATTTCAAGAGAGGTTGCATATGAGGTGGATCTAATTTGTTTTTTTACGTTGGTCACAGCCTGTGGTGTGTGTGTGTGTGTGTGTGTGTGTGTGTGTGTGTGTGATGGATTTAAAGCCTATACACACCAAATAAACCTATTGCACAAATGCAACTGAAATAGTACCATGTAAATTAGGCATATTTCACTCGCCATCAAAAGGCTTATAATCTACACTGGGAAGCACATAATCTTGTTGTGACATACAGTTCCAATAATAGCTCACCATCACATACAGATATCTGAATGTCCCATAATTTTCTTATCCTCCCATTATCTGTTGTTTATCTGTAAACGGATGTGAGATGTGGCTCCGCTGCACATAGGCCGATGACATGGTACCTCGAAATGAGTTTGCCCTCGTCTTGGTTTCACTAGATAAATGAATTCTGTTGCAAAACGTCACTCTCTATTTTGCTTTCTCACTCCTACTCACTGTTTCTCTCACAACAGTGGGTGGAAGAGTATTCGGTGGAGTCTCAGGGTCTAATCTAATGTGACCATCTAAGGATGTTGGCTCACAAGCCTTGGGCAGACCTAAATTAATCTCATCGCCGATCTCATAACATGGATCTGTAGCATGTAGATGTGTTCACACTTGGCTCTGTCTCATAAATCAGTCAAACAAATGATCAAGTTATATGGAAGCAGGGCTTTAAACAATGTACCGAATATAATTTAATGGATATAGTAGAAGTATTTTTTACTGAATGCATACAGTATGACCTGCATGCTTTACTGCATACTACGGTCATCTGTCATGTGGTGAGTGAAGTTTCTACAGAAATGAGCTTTTGTGAAGTTTCATGCACTGGCAGCATTGGCTTGTTAGGGCGACGTAAAGGTCGTCTTTACATTACATGCACACATTCTATAGTTTAAATATCGCTGAGGTGAATCAACAGTTTGAGATAAATCTGTGTTGCCATTTCCCTTTGGACTCTGAATCAGCAAGAGGTTGCAATGCTGACTATCTAGCCCTAATTAACGAGAAGCGTTTTCCGCTGGACAAGCGTGTCTGCCAGGAAATGTTTAGTTTTATAATTGTCTGTTATTACGTAGAAAAGATGCCAGCATTTTTGTGTTTTTGATGCCGCTTCCAGCTGGCACATCTGATCATGGCAGGGGTGCCCAGCCCTCCTTGTGTTTCTGCCACTGGAAATGTTTTATAAAAACAAGATTACAGATGTATAATCAGCTTTCTGGCTCTGCCCGTTTAATCCGAGGCAAAACTAAGCTTCAGAGGTTGGGCCTTCTTTACATAACATGACGAGAAATCAGGAACACCATTTCACCTCTGAGCAGCTGAGGTTTTGGCCATTCTTTCCATAGCTCATTGGTTTATATGCTTTGCTTACATTAACCCACTTTAACAGCCACACAACCTGGCCTCCAATGGCAAAAACATTCACCATCATCGTGGTGCCTCACGTGTTTCAGGACGGCCACATGTGCACCTGTGCTAGAATACAGGTCTATGGAGTGAAGTTTGCACGAGCTCAACTTTAGAACGTTATCACGTGAGTGTCTCTTACGAACTGAGAAAACAAAAACTGCCAACACACCTACAATACAGTAAGATACTCCTCTGCCCTCACTACAGGTGTCAGTGCACGACGACGAGCTACCCAACCCTTCCCCTCAGATGAGGAAACTTATATGAATCCTTCGTCAAACTCCAGGTGAGTCGGCGAGCAAGCCCAACAAACGAAGTGTGGGAGTTACCGGGTTAAGTCGCTAAATTAACGCTCAACGTTGCGTATTTAACGTCACTGAATATGAAAATATGTTTGCACTAACTGTTACTTATGAAAAAGGTCGCATGACTTAACGTTAGACACTGCACATGACACGCCTAAAAGTAAGAGGGTAAAATATAAAACAGTAAACGTGTAACCTTATTTACACGTATAGACTGCTGCTAGCATAGTGTGGCGGCTAGCTAGTTTAGAGCTAGTTAACTAACGGTCAGATTAACGGTCAGAGATAGTTTAGGTGCTCTGTGATACTGTGTGTGCGTTCACGGAAGAAAAAAAACCGTGTCCTGAAATTTGTCTAATGTACTTGAACGCAGCGTCAGGTTTCTCTCTCTCTCTCTCTCTCTCTCTCTCTCTCTCTCTGTGTGTGTGTGTGTGCGCGCGCGCGCGTGTGTTAGTGAGGCAAACCTCTGACAGAAGGACTGTGTGCTGTGAGCTTCACAATGAGCAACAATACATGGAAAAGTATTTTTCAGTTTGACCCACAGCATATGAAATATGTAAGGCGGTCAACCCTGTTTCTAATGATGTCAGCCATCAACATAAATGCGTATGTCTTTGCATCTGTGTTTAGTTTGGTACATTTCCCCAAGTCTATGTTAACATATGGACCATAACTGGAGAGGCACCCAGTATTAGTGGCGCTGCCAGTCATTCTCTAACTAGCCGGGTCATTAGAGGGGCAGAAACCCACTAGGACTGGGTTGGCGACCTTGGCATGAAGCGCCATGGCTGCGCTCCGTCAGTCATCAGTGTCCCATATTGAATCGCATCTGATGAGAGAGATGTGGGCTGAGATTGGCCTCACCACTCGCGTGCCTGCTGTTTTCTGCTGGCCTGTACAGATAGGAGTGCGTCATCCCCAGCTCTGCAGGGCCTACTCCTGCCTTGGGTCAGTGATGTCATTTGGCCGTAGTGGGCCATGTGCATGAGAGAAACGGGACCGTAGACAATGCCGTGTGTGTTATAAGAGGGATAGAAAAGGAGGCTCCTGGTTCAGGGAAAAATAGAGAAACACGTCTGAAATGCTTAAAAATGCTTTCATTTTTTATATCAGCAGAACTATAACTGGTGGGCGTACAGTATAGTGGCAGCTGCTATGAACACAATGTATAGTGTACATTAAGATTGGTACTGTGGATAAATAAAAAGCAAAAACGACAACATATATATTGTGTTGCATGTTTTTATCACACATATTAGAGGACAGAAAAGGAATCAGGACTGAAAACTTGGTGTGAGACAAAGGACCGGCCACTGTAGCTCTCTGGAGACCTCTGCTGGCACGTCAGAGCAGAGCAGTGCACTGTTTTCATGAAGAACTCCTTGAATTTAACTGTCTTAACTATCTTTGAAATATTGTAGGAATTCCGTTTTTCTAATGTGTTTTTTCATAAATTTGTCATTCTGCTGTTAATAACACACCAATGTGGATTGTAGTTGCTGCTGCTGCTGACTGTAACACTGTGTAGTAATTCACCAGAGACTTTCCACAGCTCTTTCTTTGTTTAACTGGTCCACAGTGAGCTATAAACTGCTGCTGACACAAAGGCTTCCCTAATTATGAGCCAGTAGTAAGAGGAAAGAAGTAATACAGTTTTAAAGGCCACAGACAAGTCTCTTTCCTCCTGTTATAGGCACTAAATTGGCACAGTAAACACGTCACAGTAAAATAAGATATTTATTCTTTCTTTATAGACCACAGTGTATGGCCAAGACTTATTAAAAGGCAAAACAGCAACCTGCTGTGGCTGGAACATTGACTGTATATAATAATTGGACGTAGTCACCAGAAGTGATACAAGAGGGCG
This sequence comes from Myoxocephalus aenaeus, assembly GCA_038501785.1. NCBI lineage: Eukaryota > Metazoa > Chordata > Actinopteri > Perciformes > Cottidae > Myoxocephalus > Myoxocephalus aenaeus. The sequence goes on from JBAMJR010000379.1 coordinate 1,194,027, forward strand.
GAGCTAAGTACGATCAAACAATGGATAAGACATTTTTAGGCAACCAAAATGGTTACAATTAATGTTCATGAACTGAGAACACACTGTGAAGGGGTTAAAGTGGTAAGACAAAAACACGGATGACTCCCAAATCAGACAACACCGTGGTTGGGACCTCACAGTCGCAAGGTAGCCAAAGCATCCCCTGCTTTATTGTCTATTTTACTCTAAATGGGACCCATCATTTATCAAATAACCATCATGCTGTATTGAAGAAGACTTGAAACTAACGTTTGAGACCCTGAACTCATGTTTACGATGTTTATCGAGGTAGTTCATCAAGTGAGGAGTAGGGTCATTTTCTCATAGACTTATTATTTGCGGCTGGAAGCATGGTTAATGAGCGTCATGAAAGCTAACCAAACAGTAAAGCTGCAGACTGTTAAACAGTGGGCTGAAAGACCAGCGCCGTTTATAGTGGCATTCATTGAAGTTAAAGATATGTGAGAATTTGTCAAATGAAATTCTCAGACGTTTTTGACCATGAAATAGTATTGTACAGCTATTACGTTGAGGGACTTTCCAGAGGAGGGTTTAAAAACATTGGTTAAAATCAAGGCAGCAGAATCTGAGTTAGCAGACGAGTTAACAGACTTCATTTGTACAACATTGCAGGTGGACTGACCGTGATCAGAGCATTTTAATAAGAAGGCTTAGTGCTTCATTAACTGTGATGGATTGATTCTTCACCATAAGATCAAATCTTAAATATGAAAAATGTAATGTCTTAATAACCCTCACAATGTCACAAATGACCCTATCCTGAGCTCCTTGTTCTGAATAGCTTCCAAATCCAGAGCAGGAAAGCTACTAATTGGACATGCATGCAACGTGTAACTTATCACATTTTGAACATGAAAAATCGGATGATGTGAATTCTTTTTTTTTTTTTTTTTTTAACTAAAGAATTTATTCAAATATTCCAGTGAAGAAAAATATGTTAACCTGTGAAAATGGCATCTCAGTTAGTGGAGGTAGAAAGCGCTTCTCTGTTGCAGCTGCCATCGGGCTGATGATCCAGACACGTCTCTATATAAAAGCCCTGCCAGGTGCAGCTCTACAACATCTCCTGCAGTGCTCAGCAGGGGCTTTGAGCCAAACCGAATGTGCTATAAGCCCACATGCAGTCGAGCTTCCCTTATCAAAACAATCATTTTTGATTTTTGGTGCAAAGGCTTCCTCTATTAATTGTCCCCCACCCCCACATTTTTAGTACCCCCCCCAAAAAAAGATGTAAGTTGTTCTAAAATTGAGGCTCAGAAGCCCCAAGAACTGCAAACGTATATTTGTTACAGGTCATTCCGCTTTTGGCGAAAGTGATAGAAAGGTAGCCCCTCCTTTAGTGGTGAGTGATCCAATGAATTGTCTGAAGAACCTGGGAATAGAAATGATTTCAATCAAATATAATTCCATTGCCGCTGCACAGTTGAATATCAAACTGCATCCCACAACTGATGAACACAATTTCACAGCACACAAAAAGCCAACAATAAAATATGTGACTCATACGATGGGTCTGCCAGACAATTGGTGGACTATAAGGAGCCAGAGGTGTGAGAGCTAATTTACATTTTAAGTTAATGTTATTGTATTTTCAGCCCCGGTCCACTTGCTGTGAAATGGCTCGTCGTTGTCAACAGAGAGCTGCGGGAGTGAATGGAAAGGAAATTGATGAGCTGTTTTGCCAGATATGGCTTAGCAACAGTTACCTTTGATTTATCCACACATAAGAGTGAATTGGAGCTCCCGACATGCACGGCATATGATCAAATGTATATGGGTTTGAAGTGTAGAATAAGGATGTAATCCCTCCTAAAATAGAAAGCCTGCACCAAGTGACAGCGCACATCTATCGTCCGCAGGTTGTGTTTCAGGTGGTTTGTGCGCGTATGTTGCATGCCTTTGAGTTTCAGTGCCTGTGTGCGATTGTGTTGACAGGAGGTGACAGCCTAGCGGCGGTTTGATTGTAGCTGATCTATGTGATGTATGGATTGCAGTGGCAGTTATTAGTAGTCCTCTGTGGAAAATGACAGGACAAGGTCAGCCAAAGAAAGACAGAAACTGTTCGTGACAGTAACTGTCTCCACATAGAAGACAATTTTATTGAAAGTTGAGGCTTGTCTTTGTTATTTGTACTATTGTGTCTTGCGAGTGCAGCACCACTTGGAGGAGCCACTGCTCAGCCAGTGTGGGCTGGAAGCCGGCTGCCGCTCAACACTGAGGACCGAGGCATATTTCCTATTCATGTATTCCCCCCCTATGAGAGGCCATACTTCAAAAGTGGTTCAGCAGTGATCTTAAAGCCGCAAGCAGTGACCAAAATACAATTACCAAATCAATAGGATAATAATTTGAGCTGCCATCTTTAGATAAGTGAAGGAACTCTGCTAGGTGGAAAAATCCACTTCAGTCGAAGGCTGTGAAATTAAAATGATTGGATGGAAGGAGCAGGGAGCTTTTAGTGAGCATCAAACAAGTGTCACTGCATATTTACTATGAAAACACTGTGATGTGTCGTATAATGATTGTAATTTATTTTAATTAGAAGAAGCTAAGATGGCGCTTTGCCTGACTTGTTTAATGATTGCTTCATTTTAGTATTTGCCATCTAGAATGTCCTATTCATCTTTCAGTAGCTTTTCTCCACAATATTAGCAAAAAAGCGCTCTTGATTAATATGTTCTATGCAGATCCGCCCACAAAGAGAATAAAAGTGACTGGCCATTTCAACAAAGCCACAGTGCCTGCACACCCCAGCTGATTGAATGGCTACAATAAAAGGCTGAGATACTTTTGAGTGATTATTCAATAAGCAGCTGTGGGAGCTCAACAAGAAAAAAGGAGACATTTCACACAGTGGCGGAAATTTAGAGCACGTTGGATAGCCGTGACCTTCCACTGCCGGGTGAGGAGAAACCATAGCTCAGCTCAATTTTTGCTCACTCGCCTAATGTGATCACACAGAATAAACTCCCATCGCTCTCCTAAAGATGGCAGGAAGTTAATTGAAAAAGCCAACAGAGAATGTATCATAAGGACAGAGGAAAGACATGGCACCTGCAGAGGGCAGTTTTACATATCGCTCAGGTGGGGGGATCTGTAGGTCTAATCACACCTCGCGTAAATAAACCCAGACAGAAATCAACCCCCTGTGGTGTGCGCTGTGGGCACACGCCGCGCCACACTGATTCGTCACACACACGTACATTAGAAACACACAAACAATAAGGGCTTCCTGCCTGCAAAGCAGAAAAAAAGACAAGATCTGTTTGTTTTAGTGCAGAGACAGCGGTGTTGCTGACTGGTAGGTCTCGCAGGTGAGACCTTTTTAAACTGTCTGGGCGTGGGCGACACGGCCAACATCTTCTTATAAAATAAGATAAATCCTCTATTGTCATGTTAGAGGTCGTTGCATATCTCGATAACGATGTATATCACAATATGCAACGTCTTCTGGTGGTTCAATAAAAATGAATATTCTATATATGAAATAACAACATGGTGGAGCCGATGTTTGTTTACTATTGTGTGAATCAAACGGTTGACAAATCGAAAGTAGTTTCTTGTTTAATTAAGAACTTTAGTGCAAAATGAACATTACAGTTGTAATTTAAATTATAGAGAAGAACATTTATAAATATTTCCAGCTATATACCGACTTTGTTTACATGCATGTACACAAGATTAAGACAGTAGTTTGATATAACCACACTGGGGTACTCTTATCAATTCAGATGCTTTTTAATATCAATTAAAACGACACAATTGTGTATCACGATGTATCGACATATGATTGAATCACTCTCCCATTCCATTGACAGAGAATTCATTATCCTATTGAAGTGTTGGCGTGTCTGAGCGAGAAGAGTCTCATGGGACTGGTTATTCGGCATACAAATATATGTTTGTGTCACAGTGAGTGAAAATACGCATTAATAATCTCTGCAGCCCAGTTCACATTGCTGCGGTGGTCATCTGCTGCCGTCTTAATTGAAAATGTGCAATGTGCTCCCCTCCAGTGCAGCTTTCGGGAGCATCCAGCATAACAAGGTGAATAATAATGGCGGGGCGAGATCAAGAGCCTGATGCTGTTTATCCCTCTTCTTCTCCCTCTGTGTACTTTGTATCTGCACCATGTCTCCTGCTGATTCAGTTTTTGCTAAATTTGCATTGTACTCTCAAGGTTGCAATCCACATTGGTTTGGAGAATCCTCACATTTGAGTTGTATGCTCAGCCTGCAGAGACAGCAGGAGATGGAAAGAGGGAGCGTTTATTTCAGTTATTTTAACAGCTCCTTCAAGCCATGCTAGACCTTTAGTCGAATTAGAGCAAGCAGGAGGAATTTTTATGTGGCGGATAATGACACAACAGTTTGCACTCAGACACCGAGTTCTCGCCAGTTGCTAAATGTCAACTGCGCCGCCACGTTCAGGAAAGTTTGTATCACTCCGTCTGCTAATTAGAGTTTTCTCACTGTACGAGTGTAACACAAAACCAGAGAAGAGCATGATTGACTGGAATAGCTGTTTACAATTTCAAAACTGCAGTCTCGACAAATTCAAAATAATTGACTGGGTCTTCCTAACAGGCGCCATACAATGGAGGCGCAGCTGTGTAGGATGTGTCAAGTACAACACCGCCAGCAAGGCTTTGCAGACGGCTTAATCATAAAGACTTACATCATTATCACACTTAATGGCTGCAGAGGGATGGAAAGAAGTGTGAGATGCCGAGAAATGTTTCACGGAAAAAAAATGTCCATATCGCTGTTGCTCTATGTTAAGGGGTTGTGGTGGCTACGTTGAGGTGGCTACAAATCGTTTACGGTTCCAGAGCCTGTAAGTGTGGTTCAGCATGATGGCTCATAGCCGTTAACGCTCGCAGAGATAGCTGAATATGAGCAGAATTTCAGGCTGCGGTTTGCCCTGAGGTTAGTCTGTGCTCCATGCTGATGATTACAGCCCCCTGGGCAGATTACACTCGCACTGTACCAAACCCGACTGCAGGACTCTCACAGGAGAAGAGGACCAAATCTACATTTTCACATCGTCTTGCCGTAATAAGTTGCTCAATTTCACTCCGAGTACATTTTGAGTGGAGCTGTTCTCACCAGCCCAAAAAGTAATAAACCTAGAGGTGTAACTAAATGTGTAATACTTGCAACGTAAACATGATACGGTGTGACTGGACGCCACTTTGACAAACAGTATGCACCATGTCAGGACCAACTCCTCTCCTCTCCTTTCCTCACAGCCTAGCTCTGTCTGTTTTTTTCTGTAGGGGGTTATTACCTGGTCGTGCTGTGACTCCGTATCTATTTAGTTGCGATGGGCCCGAGCTAACAGACCGGGGTGGAGGATAATGTGTTACCTGTTTAGCTGTTTCTCTCCTTCAGAGTGCATCCAGTGTTGCTGATGAGTCCTGGGAGACAGGGATAACGCGGGGATGGTGTTGTTCTGAGCTCATGGACCATACAAATGAAGAAAGTATGTAGTAAAAGGCCGGTAGTCCCGATGTATTATTCAGGGACTGCGCATGTGCATTCAAACAAAACTTGATAGAAAAGAGTGTTTAATTGCCTTCTTACTTTCTTGATACCTATTGCTGGTTGATTAACAAAAAGACACACCATGACGTGAGATGAATGACAAAACACTAGACTGTCTGTGAACGCTCCAATCAAACCACACCGGGATCGGATTATTTACGTCTTTGAAGTTCCAAAGGGATTTTTTTTGCATGTGTCTCAATACTTTACACTCTATGAACATCCAGTTCAGAGAGAGAGAGAGAGAGGGAGGGAGAGAGAGAGAGAGAGAGAGAGGGAGAGAGAGAGAGGGAGAGAGAGGGAGAGGAGGGGGAGAGAGAGGGGGAGAGAGGGAGAGAGAGATGTCTTTATGAAGACTCTCAACATGCTGTAATAAAAATATTAAAGAGTAATGTTGAGGTATGATGTCTTTATGAAGACTCTCAGCATGCTGTTGTCTCATTGGCCTGGAGGGGAAACTGGTTTTAATGTTTTAGTGGTTTATCCATGGCACACACACACCTGTACTCTTTCAATCTGTTTTATTATTATTGTTGTTGTCCATGTGAGTTGTATATTTTTGTGTTTTTGTGTTGTGTCTTGATGCTTTGGCAATATTGTTGTCCGAACATTCATGCCAATAAAGCCAATTGGGGAGAGGGAGAGAGGGAGAGGGAGAGAGAGGGAGAGGGAGAGGGAGGGAGAGAGAGAGAGAGAGGGAGGGAGAGAGAGGGAGAGGGAGAGGGAGAGAGAGAGAGAGGGAGAGAGGAGAGGGAGGGAGGGAGAGAGAGAGAGAGAGAGAGAGAGAGAGAGAGAGAGAGAGAGAGAGAGAGAGAGAGAGAGAGAGAGAGAGAGAGAGAGAGAGAGAGAGAGAGAGAGAGAGAGAGAGAGAGAGAGAGAGGTGTAGGCTCAGGGTTGTTAGGCCATGTAAACAGAACAGGGTTGTGTAACTCACTGACCTTTACCTTTTACACCCTAATGCATATAGTAGGTCGGTGAGTCCCAGCATGGCTCCTTTCTCACCATGCACACGCACACCCATGTGCACTAGTGCCTGGTTGTCTAGGAGATCAAAGCTTTCATATTCTCAAACCACAAAACCCCTGGGAGGTGGCATAAACTTACCTCAGCCTGTCAAGAGAAGGCTGTCTTGCTTGCAAACAATATACAACACATTTCAAAATAACCCATATCACTGAATATCAATTCTTCACAGATTTTTTTTTCTCCATCTTTTCATTTAGTAAAAACTTTACTTAGATGAAGTAACCTACATCAAATGTTCTCCAAATCCAACAGAATGTTTGATTTACTTTATTTTAAAGTTGACATGCCAAGTCTGGAAATGAGATGGACTGCCTCCTCACAAAATGTTTTTCTTTCCTTTTGTATTCTTTTGCTGATCCCCCTCTCCGATTATCTCTGTGCGACGGAAGCCTGCCTGTTTTCAGAGGTGGCACCCACCATGCAAGAGAGTGAGCGGTCCGGGGACGACAGCCAGCGGGACAGTGTAAGTGAACACCAGGTTTGTCTTTTTATTTTCCCCTTTACATCCTTTCATATTTCATCTTCACATCTGCAAGATAGTCATGTCTTCTATCATACTCCATTATATGTAATCATCATGTCAGGGCTTTGTATACGTCTGGTCCTGATTCAGATCCCATGAATACTTAAGTTTGAGTAGCAAGTAGTAATAGTTTTAGAGCTACTCATAAATGTCTGTGAAATTACTCACCAGTTTTGACCATTAGTGGCGATGTGGGACGAAAACCCCAAATGGGATTTCGTAAAGGTGAGATGATTTAAATTGTGAAAAGACTTGTGTGATGACAGTGTGGTGTTCATGATGTGCAGTGTAAATTCCTTTTTTATATACAAGGAAAGATGGTTTGCCGATGTTTGGTACATACCTAGAATACAAACATGTCTCAGCGAAGAGGCCTCTGTGAAGCAGAATTTAAATGTAGCAAATGTTCCCATTAGCTGTAGAAAAGAGTAAAAGAAAGGCGCCGTCCGTTGAGCGATTCAGGTGAGATAAATTTGTATTTACAGCACCATGTTATACAATCGCCACACAAGGTAAAAACTGTTATTTTCCTCTCATTGCATATCTCCATTATCACCCATCCCCCACAACAGCCACCAGCAACATCTTACCGACTGAATCTGGGCTCTTGCATGATGTCGTCGAGTTGTGTGCAAGCTGTCCGTCACCCACCACTATCCATCTGGATTTAATAGGCGGGTTCCTGTAAATCCTCACAAACAACTAGAGAGGTCAGAGCTGCTGTGTTTCACGAGAGATGGAGCTCGGATAGAGCAGCAGCACCGTGCATGAATAAGATATCTAATCACACTCCTTGGTTGTTGACCTTGAGTCGACCTCCAAATGTAGGGCCGGTGTGCGAGTCTTTCAAATTGGCTGACATCAGAGAGGAAATACATTAAACATGCAGATAGAGTATTTCCCCTTGAAAGACTGCTGCAAGTTTGCCACATGGTCCACCTGCTCTTTGTCGGTATAGAAACCGTATTATTATCAGCTCTTTCAGATGCATTTTGCTGTAGCGCCGTAGGATATTAATGTACTACTCGGATATCAATGATACTAATCGCTGTTGTGTTAAACAGTGCTGCTTTCAGAAAATCTAAATTGATGCTGATGAACTCTTTGTCTCTCCTGTGGGGGAAACACTGAAGCCAGAGGTCAAAAAACAAAAACAAAAGACATGATTGCCTACAAGATAGACTGCTCAAACTGATGCACAACACATTACATTAAAACAAAAAGCATGTAGTCCCACTGGCATATTATTAAAAAGAGCTGCATAAATGTAAATGGTTATAGGAAAAAAATAATACAACAGTGACGGTTACAAATTACCTTTTAAAATGGAATAAAATCCCTACTAATGGAACAAAAACTGATTGATGATTCACATTTTGTGTCATTTAAAAGGCAATGCATTTTTTTATTACACAACTGCATGTTACTAAAAAAATGAATACTGTTGATTGTTGATTGTACCTTCGTTGTTAGTGGGAAGCGGTAGTGAGCTGCAGTAAGAGATTTGGCGAGTTGAGCTATAATTCATCTAAGATGTGGTGCCTGTGATCAATGCCTTCGTCAGTTAAGACAGAGTGAAGAGAGCAGGGCAAGGGGCAGAGAGGAGCGACAAGTGTTGCGAGAGGAATGGGTGGGACATCAAGAGAGGACAGGTAATTAGAGAGAAGAGAGAGGGGGAGAGGTTAAGACAAGAAGTGAATGTGAAAAACAAACTGAGAGCTGTGGAGATGCTCCCTCATCATCCTGAGGGGCATATTGAGGTAGAGCAGGGACACAGGCTGCACTGATGAATACGTTCTGCAAGGCTCTCTGGGGGCTGTCCAATAAGGCAGCGCCATTAATGAATAGTCATGAGTCACCTTATCAGCATCACCATGGTTACGCAGATGTGACTGTGGCCCTGTGAATGCGATGAGCGAATAGAAATGGACAAAGCGCCGCTCTGTCTACTTCCCGCGCACATCTTGATAGCCAATTAGATCCCAGCAGGGGAGCATCAGGCCGTGTGTGTTTGGGCCTTGAGGATGAGGGGAGCAGGTTTGTGTGAGTGAGGTGAAGGGACCGGGTGGGTACAGGGAAGACGATGGTTGGGGATTTAATGCACGGGAAGAGTGCAAATACGGAGGAGCAGGAGGATTCAGCTTGAGTTATTTAATGACTCAAAATCACATTAATCAGCAGTAAAGCCAGTTGACACTCAGCACATACAGGTGTGGGCTGGCAGGATGAGGAGAGGGGAAGTGGATGACAAGATATTAAATGAAAAAGAGCTGGAAAATTAGATTGAACAGGATCAGAGGAGGGGACCATTATCAGAGAAGCGGAAAAGTAACTGAAGGATGAGCGGGACAAGAACCAGCTGCAGGAGATCAAATAAAGAAAATGGACGAGGGATAATGGAATAAAGGGCTTGGACAACGAGTAATGAGTTATACTTATATTTCCTCACATAGACATATTTAAAAAAAACAAAAAAAACACTCAATTCAATTCCCCAAAAGCTGGGCTTTTAACACTAGTTTGCATCCCCTTCAGGATTTTAAGGCACCATTAAAGACCGGTACCACATATCTGAAACAATGAAGCCAAGTTGTTGTTCTTGTTGTAAGGGCTTTTTTTTTTATCACTCCTCTTATTCCACCCTATACTCATTTTTCACCCAAATGAATGTTTTACTGCATCATACACAGCGGAGTGCATTGTTACAATACACCTGATAATAGCCGCCTTCTTATCATTGATGTGACGGGGCCAGTGCAAACATTGTTAATTGTTTTTGAGCCACTGCTTATCTGCCGGCATATTTATCTATGAGAGAGCGAGCAGTCTATGGCATATTTGAAACATGTAATTAGATTAGCAGGCAGCTACATACAATGAGCACGCACTCGGCCACTCTGGGAAATTATATGTGTTTTTGCCCCTAAGTCTGCCTAAACTCGATGGGGCCAATTTGTTTTATTTATCGGGTCCATGCGCACTTGTCAGGGTCTGTCCTCCTGTCCTATTTGTTTGTGGGGCGCCAACACTCACAGTAAAGGCATCATCCAAGCACACAGGGAGGGAGGTAGACAGGCCCAATATTTATCTATAGCACTACAGCTTGTGCACAGAAACATTACCACCCGCTCTGCGTTTCTCATTTCACAGCCTGTTGACTGCGTTTAGAGTGCGATCGATCTTGCATAAGGTGTTTGACGGCGCGCTCGGCGCGGACGTGGGGCTGACGCCTAAAGAGCGGTGCGTTAACTCGGGGAAGGTCCACATGCAGGATCCGTGGAGTGACAAATCTGCCATCGTTGTCGTGTCACGGTTTCCCCGGATCCAATTGATGGACGACACGACACGACACGCGTGCCATCTTTCTGTCTCACCATTACAGAACAATCCAGACACGAACGCTTTATCTCGGCTCTGAGTCAGCTGCACTTCATATCTTTGTTTCACAGTGACCCTGGCCCTTTGCACAGATGAGAATTTACCGAAAATGTGTGGTAAGTTCAGTAACTTCAGCATTATCAGCCGCCTAGCAAGTGTGAATTTCATCTTATTTTGCTGTTCGCCGACCAGTGCTTCACAGAGCCATGCCTGAAGTCGAGGAAGACCCCAGGTCTTCTCCCTGACAGACATATCTTCTCCCGCCTCAGGCTAATTGAGGAAGGAGGGGGATGTGGGCTCTTTGAAACTAATTGATTCATCTCCCTCACCTCCAATTTGACACTTCAGTACACCGTTGTTCTTCCTTATCATCCGTCCTGATAGTTTTCTCGCACATAATCTTTTCCCATGTCTCATTTCTGTCACTTTTGCTGCTGGGATTAATAGGAAACAAGAAGATATGCGCCACTCTGTTTTTACAAACTACCATCCTGCTATCATGCTGCGAAATTGGACACTTTTTGCAACCGCATTCGAAGCAGACATATTTTATCCAAGGCATGCTATGTCACATCAAAATCAGAATTTGCATATTTATCGAAGTTGTACAACAATGTGAGTGATGCAAATTTTAATGGAAATGTAAGACAGCATTACTTTGAATAGAAAAGGGAGAAGAAAAAAAAACCTCAAGGCTTAATGTATACCATGAATATCTAAGAATAGAAAGCCAATTTGCATATAACAGTAGGAGCAGACACTTAGCAGAGGTATGGAGATTTTTTGAAAGGAAGGTAAATAACATTACTGCCACATGTGGTACAGCTGCACACAGTATATGTGCGATGATTTCTGATAGATTCAGACCTTTAGAGGACCACTATAGGTCTAAACCATTTACTACCGCTTCAAGCGATCATCTAGATCACCTCACTGTGTTATCTTCGTGCCGCTTTTTCCCTCTCTCGTACTTTAAATCCACAAAAATATTATTTGCGTGAAAAATATACCCGTAAATGATATCCCTTATATTTTATTATTATTTATTTATGTCTGTTTATTTACATATTGAGGGAATTATTCATGTTGTAAATACAAGGCAAAAAGACGACTGAAACAGTAACATCTTCCCAGCGCACTACCCCTCTTTTCTCCGTCCCCCTGACCCTGATAAATCTGCTGTGGAGCTGTGAGCACTGTGTACTGTAGGTAGGAGATGAACTGAGTTAATTTTTACTGCCCCACTAGGGTACTGTGCTTTACAGCTACGTCAACCATCTGATCAGGCAGTAAAAACACACACCCTGGTTGTAAATACCAGTAGCTCTCACCACAGAGAGAGAGATAAACCTGTGTCGTTGAGGCAACCCTTTCCCCTTGACATCATGTGCCAAGCGAACTTGTGACTCATGGAGACATTCAGATTGCAGAGTAACGTGAGCTACGGATATCGAGTTTGCCTAAATAAATCAGGTTGCATACAGTATGAGATCTTTTTGAAAGCCAATAGGATTCAGGCAGAGGAGGGCAGATTGTAGATAAAACCTACTCTCTCATTTGTTTCAAATGTAGTGTCGTCCTCCGGAGAGCCGAGAGCTGCCTATGAGGCGGCAGATAAATGGAAGGACTAAATTGTTTTTTCAACCAGGTGATTTACTGCATCTCCTCCAATGGCAATCTTTCTTTTTCATCTCCTCTCTCCTTCTCACTCTTCCTTCCTCAGCATTGTCTGTGTTAAGTTCTTTCCCAGTCACTTCTCTCGTTGCCGCCAGGCTTTACCCAGAATCCATTTAAGATTCATTCTCTGATAAAAATCAATCAATAAATTCAGAGCACAGAAATGAAAGATGAAGGCACTGACGAGTAAGGGTTGCACTTACTGATTATAGTGCAGGTAGCCCCCTTGGTTGAAGCGATGATGGTTCATTTGTTTTCCACTTGATTCTGAAGTGTTTGTGTGATCATCAACATGGATCCGGAAATACTTGGAATGTAAAATGATGTCAGATGAATTTATATTCATTGTCATCAGAGACTGTAATGGTGATGATATTTTTTTCAAAGAGAGAAATGCCTCTCTGCCTGACATGGTAAATGGCACGGTAAATGGACCTGTACTTTTCTTGTCTTCCACGCACTCAAAGCGCTTTAACACACCCATTCACACACTGATGGCAGTGGCGAAAGTGCCACCGGCCCATCAGGAGTAACTAACATTCACACACCGTAGGCACAGCTATGAGAGCAATTTGAGTGTCTTGCCCAAGGACAAGTACCTCGCAGAACCGGGGATCGAACCGCCGATCCTCTGATTGAAGGACGACCCTGCTCACCACAAACGGGCACAGACGCCCTAAGTAACGCTCCAACATTCGTGAAGGAAAGACTGTGGAAGGATAGCGACAGGAAGCGAGCTCTTCACGACCCCGACACATGTATTGCCTACTGATGATTTCACGCCGCTATCTTTCGATGAAATCATGGGCCCAATTGTCATAAAGCCAAAAGAGCTGACGGGGCTGAGGTCTTGTCCAGATGCTGTTTTGGCTGTGAACTCGTACCAAAGAATTGAACGGCCAAGCAACACCCAACCGATGTGCCCGCTTAATCTCTCAAAAGGTCAACATAAAAAAAGTGCTAATGAAAAATTCAGCTTATGAAAAAGGGTTGGCATCCTGTTTGCTGAGATAACGGTCTGATTGATATGAATTAATTGATGAATAGCAGATCGTCATGTGACAGTTTGAACCCCGGTGATGTAGCTTAAAAGTGGTGGGCAGAAATGCCTGATGTTTGATGTGCAGCAGGACCATTAGAAAGGTGGAACAGCGAAAAGGAGTCCAGGCCATTTGGCTTAATCACAAAGTCAGAGGAGAAGTCAGGAAGAGGAATCCGTTAGGATGGAGGGAATGTAACAAAATGAGCAAAGATGTGGCCGCCTGTCAGTCCTTACATGAATAAATCAGAGCTGTATGTTGGGGAAAGTCTCTGGAGCCAATATTGAACCACCTGTATATCTAAGAAGCCTCACATCAAGTCTTCATCAAAGGCAGCAACTCCCAGAAGAAAGGGTGGTGAATAATGATTTGGTCAAATAAATTCCAATTCACATACATGGTACACTGATGTGCTGCCATGTTGAAAGTACCCTCAGGCTGTCCTTGCAGTAATTATTTTCTAGCAGATTTTCTCTGCAAGGGTGCTTTCACACCTAACTTGTTTGGCTCGGTTAAAGCGTACTCAGGTGCGTTGGCCCGGTTATACGGTTTGTTTGGGCTGGTGTGAAAGAACTCGATCTGTGTAGCCTACCATGTCAGTTCATTAACTCCCTAAAATAGTGTGTGACAGCAATCTCGCAGTAAAATGCCTCCAGCATCGGCGCTACGTGTTCGCGCCAGTCATCTAGGAGCATCCAACGGTGCTTTTGTACAGTCCTGTCCTCACCATTATTCAAAATAACATGTTCAATTTGCAGTCTAATAATACTACTAATTCTTATAATCACTTAATAATTTAAATAAATCTTCAATTCATGCTTGAATTGAAGATGCGCTGATGATTCAGGATACCAATTGCCAAAACTGCCCAATCAACGAGTTACCGGTCAGTCTCTAAAACTTCATGTTTACACCTCTTGGTTTGAACAGGAATCGGACCAATACTAAAATGTGGCAGTGAATCATTTTTCCCCTTGTTCGGGACTAAATGGTGACAGCACCCTAAGGGCTCAGCTCACAGGACTCATTTTGTAATGATTTATTTACTCTCTCGGTAACCAAAACCACATTAAATGCTGCCCACTGAAACCACATCTTTCTGAAGTAAATGAAGTACTTCTTCACTATGACAAAAGGGGAGGTGTCATTGTGTCTCAAGGCTAAGTTTTGTACTGAAGGGTCACTTTCTCGACAACATACATAATCGTAAATCTCTGAAGAGTTTAGATGTGGGATTCCTATATAGGTCATTTTTTATCTCGATAACAATATATACCCCAATATAGCATGTTTTCTGGTAGTTAAATACATAAATAATCTATATCAATGAACCACATAGTAAAGAATATTTGTGTGTACTCCTGTGTAAATGTAATACTTGAGCGTAACAGTTTCAGGTTAAATTCTAAAGAAAAAAAAAGTTTCAAGTCTTCTTCAATACAGGATGATGTTCATTTAGTAATTTATGGTCCAATTTAAATAGACAGTTTTCTTTAGGGCTTGGCTAACCTTGTGATTGACAGGTTGCTAGCACAGCGTTGTCCAGTCTGGGAGTTGTCCGTGTTTATTTCTTACAACTTTAACCCCTTCCCAGTGGGATTTTTATTCATGAAAGTTAATTTCAAACATTTTGGCTGCCTAAAATGTCTTATCCAGTGTTCGGTTGTACTTAGCTCCACCCTCTCGTCACTTTGGGTTGCAGAAAGCCATGTTGGCAAATTAAACATTCCCTGCTTTGGAGCTGTCTTGGGTGCGAGAATATCAGAGGCTTCTTCTTGCTCTTTGTTGGATTTGGGAAAGTTTACACTTCAGCAACTGTAGTTGGAGTTGGACCTCTCAGGCTGTAAAAGTGAAACATACAAATACAAACAATAAAGCATAAATCGGTCAATCTATTCTATCTGTCTGTTCCTATGTTTTAAACTAACCCACTGAGTAGCTACAGCTGATTAAGAAAGTGAAAGCTGTCGTTTCAGCCAGTCGAACTGAGCATTGCTGCTGGCTACAAATGGCGAAGCTGCGTTTGTCAATCTCAATGTCTGTTATCCCATTGTTTCAAAAATGACTAGGACTGACACATAGCAAGCTTCTCCTTTTGGTAACCTCAACGTCTTACCACAAAATAGAAGAACATTCAGAAAATTCACAACCTGAGTTCGGCTGACTGCTGATTTAATCAAATCTGACCTCGCAGCCCGCCCTCGACCAGACCCATCAATGGAGTGGCACATGAAGTACACAGAGAGCCCAGAGGAGTCACAGCAGACCAAGGAACCTTTCACTGATCCCACTTATCATAAAGTGCCACTTTAGGCATTGAGAGAGCCAGCACAAGCGAGTGAAGATGAAGGGCGGTGTGTGTATAATCACACACACACGCGCACACACACACACACACGCACACACGCACACACACACACACACACGCATGCACACACACACAGTTGAATGTCCTCACCTTTGTAGTCTCTTGTGTCACACCTCTCTCATGCAGTAGGATGAACTACTGTAAGTAACCTTGTCTGTCTGGTGTGTCTAAGAAAGCTATTGGTCAGTCACAGCTGGCACAGAACACAGTAAAACGTGTTCTGACGAAAACCAGACAGAGAGCACAATCCTGAAATCTGGATATTTGTTGTTTGTCTGTCACAGAGTTTATGATGAAATTATTTGTATTTGTTTTTAAACCACTGAAGGGCGTTGCTCCATTTCATCTGTCTGACATGGCTACAACTCTGATTGATGATCTGGCTGTTTTAATCCAATTTTATTTCATGTCATTTTCGTTATTTTTTATTGTTTTATCATTCCTCAGATGTTAAGTATAGTTATAGGAAGGAACACCACAGGACAAAAACTCACTGACAACAATTTTAAACCTTTATTTGGGACTATTTCTGTAAAGGAGAGTTGATGAAGGGAAAGACTCTTTGCTGCTAACTTGAATATTCTGGTCTTCTCCTTTTTACTGACAAAAAGAAAGAGATAAAATTAAGTGATATACTAAAGGCAATCAATAATTAATGTAAGTTTGTACCTCATTCATAAAATTAATGAGGTACAAATAAGAGTAGTGCATCAAATGACGTGCAAGTCCAAGTGTAACATTAGTAGTAACCAGAAACTAAAAGAGCAAAGGGCCATTACATAAATTGTTTCGTAGTCTATGAATATACTGCCAAATGATTAAAAGGTTAATCATGCAAGCTCTCCCGTTCTCCTCTGTAAGCAACCGCCTGTAGCAATGAGTCTAATACAGGTAATTATGTAGGAATGAAGGGTTCGATGGCTTCCTGGATGAAGATTGGCATCTTGATGGATGCAAGGATGGAGGGGCAGGGGTGGGCCGCACGATGGAGGGGGAAGCTGAACAGTCACGACAAAGAGGGAAAGGGGAGACACACACACACACACACAGTCAGTGTTCCGAGAGGTCCTTCTGGTCTAATACAGATGTATAATGCTGGGAGGGGCAGCATATGGTGCTAACTGCCAGGATAATCCATTTGTTTGCAGCTGGAGGGCGAATAGGGTTTTTTATATGGCAGGCTGCCCCAGGCCACGCACACACCTCTGAGCACCTCTGTTTGTATGTATCCATACAAAGCAAAAACCATGTATGGCTATCTGCAACACACAAAATTGGCCAAAATAAGAACATCAGAGACTTAATTTCAGCCTGCTATTGTTAAGTTATTATTGTTCGTAAGGCTAAAATTCACGAATACCAACGCTTGGTCAGTTCGGCGTCTGATACAGACGCAGAGAGACACCCTTTACTGTCTGTATGCGACACAGCGGGACTTCAACTAACCCTAATGTAAACCCATCCGCTTAGGATGGGCAGCTTGAAACAAAAAGTCACCATTGAAAAAGCATATAATGTCGAGGTGTCACCTGTAGAAGAGCTATGTGGAATGTAAAGGTTAACTGTTGAGTCTTATTTGATGGGAAGCCTTGTTATTCATGCAGAGCAAATGACAACTCCTCATGGTTCACAGCAAGATTAATGGCACAGAATCCGCCTCAGTTCATCATGCGGTCTCACCAGCTCACTATAAATGTGTGTGTGTGTGTGTAGTCAAGTGCATCCTGAATCTAAGATACTCCTGCAACCACTCAATACGCAAATATCTGATTACCTCTGGGCTGTCCCCAAGGACGGCGCACCAGAGACCCAACACAAAATGTAGCTTCTGTCTACCACTGTCCAGCATAATCTTTGTGCTAAGGGGGTTGCATCTCTCACCGGAGGCTAACACAATGAAAGTAAACATCAATTTGCATATTCAAACTAGTAATTTGCATTAGGTAATGTGTTTGAAAATGTTTGAAAATGAGATTGATGACTGCTAATGGATTTCCAGGTGCTTACATTCAGTGAAAAGTTTGACTATATTGGCCTTGAAGCAGTCTTGAGTACAAGGAGAGTCTCTGCTGCTGCATCAGAATCAACTTCTCTGATATTGACAACCTGATGTGTTTCCTCCACGTTGACAAGCTACTGTAGAATAACATTCCCTGCTCTCACACTGTCTTACCTCAGACGTACAAAGTCTCAGCTTCCATATAGCTCTCGCCTCCCGCTGAATTCCTATCATTCGATTTTTTGTATTCTCCCCTCTTGACCCAATGTGATGTGGCACTTTCACTTTGAGCTGCCACTTCTCCTCAAGTGAGTTTCTTTATAGAAGTCTCTATTTAAACCTTTTTTAAGTCCTCAACAATAAGAGTTACTCATATTAATTATATTTGTTTCTTTCTCTGCAATGTATTCAACACATTATACCCTGACATCATCATTCCTCCTAAAAGCGTTATAATATTGTTAATAACACAGTTATGTCTTCCCCATCTTAGTATTCACTCATTAATGACTAATGTAATGCAGAGAGAAATTTGAAAGTCAAATTAAGATGTACATTTCTGTTGTGCAAATAATGTTCTCAAATCAATAAAATGCAAATAAAGTAGATAATAAATAATTTACAACTTAAATATGGGAAAGCAACGAACAATTTAACCTTTCGGGAAAAAAACAATTATCTTAAACTTAAATTTGGTTAAAAACAGGCTAGCCTAAATAGACACACAGAGGGGGGTGGAAAAAGAAACAATACACTTTATAATGCAAATAACACTTGATACAGATATATAGTATATTAAAATGTGTGTGTGACTTTATGAATATGATTTTTTTCCATAAGACGCAGCAATTTGATTAAGTGAACAACCTCATTGTTGTTAGACTCCACAATGAAAGATAAGACCATCATTTCTGTATTGGGGCAGAGACCTTTCCGAGCCCCCCAGATTAATGCAAGGACGTTTGAGTCCAAAAGTTACTTGAGTACAGACATAAAATAAATGAGAAAAAGTACTTAACCTCATGTGTCAGCTCAAATAAGAAAAAAAACAAGCTGTGTATTATGTGTGTTGTGCCTATGCTGAAAAAGAGGAAAACACCAGATACTGCTTTGGGTTGGCCAATGGTGCAGCAGTAATTACAGTATGTTTCCAGAAAATGCATTTAAAAAGTATATAGTATGATGAAAATAAAAAAGTACACAGGTGTTTCCACTTATTTGCTTGATTAGGACTGTCAGCAGGCTGAAGAGGCTCTGCTTGATTGACACCTGTCAGACCCTCTCGTTAGCACGGTGCGAGGGGTTCCACTTCTCAACATCATTCTTATTGGTTGATGAAGTTTGGTAATTTGCCCAGCTGCAACTAGATGTCTAATTAGCCAGACGAAGTGAAAATGTGTGTCTGTGTGCAGAGCACTAAAGTAACTGTATGGCTAAGAGGTTAGTCGGTCTGTGTGGCGACTTGAGCCTGGGCCACCCTCCGATTCCCATGGATTGAGATACTCCCCCCCTCCCCATCCCCCTTAGGAGAATTTCTTTTTTCTGTGAAGAGTCTTTGCATTCTGATTCGGATTTGGTCGATCTTTTCCTCGAAATTCAGAATGTTATCGCTGTCTATTTTGCAGGGACTGCACCAACAGGGAATTCACCAACACTTATTTTCTCCTCAACCAGGTGTCCGATGATTCATCCGAATCCCCAGAGCCGGGGCCAGTCAACTGCATGGAGCCCTTCCAGGTGCGGAGGCTGTCTTGCCGGACGATCCAGTTGCCCCCTTTGGCCTTTCGACAGGCAGAGCAGTACTACCTTGATCGCAAGCCAGAACCGGACGCAGTCACAGTTCCACCGCGGCCCACAACACTTTCAATACGCACCCCACCACTCATCGCCATCACCTCCGCTGACACCAGCAGGTAGGACGACTTGTGTGTGCTTGTGTGTGTGTGTGTGTGTGTGTGTGTGTGTGTGTGTGTGTGTGTGCGTGTGTGTCCTTTCACTACAAAATAACTTTCAGTGGAATGGGTAATTAGAGTAGGGGGTTATTAGAGTGGGGTGGTTTAATCAATACAGCAGTTTGAAGACACATCTCTCGCTAAGTGCCTGACACTGTGCTTACAGGTTGAAATGCAATTACACATTTACTGGTGGCTGTGTAATGTTTTCTTGTGATCCAAAGCATCCTAAACATTTTGAGATACGGTGCTTTTTGTCTCCATATACATCAGAACGGCATACAAAACTATGTAAAGAGACTTCTTTCAATCCATCACAGTACACAGTTCATCACCTTTATTCTTTGTCAAAGCTATGTTATTGCTGTATAGTAATAGACTATTGGATATGTATCCAAGATTGGATAGTCAGCTGCTTAAAGGCATTGAGACAACAATCACAGGGATATTTTAGACTGGTCTGTAGCGTTAAGCCGGTTTAAATTTTGCTCTTCTTTGCCACCCACCCCTCAGGCTATCTATTAGTGAAGAGCCATGGTGACAATCAGTGACACCTGGTTTGCTAACAATGTGGTGGAATGGGAACCGCAGTAAGGCGTTAGAAATATACAGTAGTGGCAGAGATTATTAAGAGCTTCTTTATCCCCAAGGAAACTATCCTGAGCCAGCCCTGCGACATTAAAAAGCCACAACAGCTCAGCTCTGCCACAGGTCGGCATTGCGCTGAAATTTTATGCCACTGGACAGTTTTTTCTGTATTGTTACACTCTTTTCAGTTTCACAGTCATCCAAAAAGTCCTATTTTATCCAGAATTCATGGTCGACAGGCCGTCTGAATATGAATTAGATCTAAACCATAGTTAAAGTCTGACTACGATGAAACTAAAAGGAAAACTGAAAATGCCTATACTGGTACAGAATGTCACTGTGATGGATTACCTGTTCCACACAACTTCCAAGCCTCTGCTAATTGAGCTTCATACCGCATTGAAATTACCAGAAACAAATCACTGCCTGAAAGGTAGGAAATCAATAACGGTATGATTTGAAAAATGGTTGGCAGCAATGCAAAGTATGCTTGATGTATAGTGGACTAATAATGCAAAGCACTGGTATTTAAATGATGCCTGAGTGTGACTCATTAAATAACCGGGCATAATAGATTCATGTTTGTCACCACTGGCACTTACTGATCTCAAAACGGGGAACGTTATTCACCATTTGAACATAACGAACAAGATTAAAGCAACTCAGGAGATTTTTGCTTTTGAAAAACCTCACCACAACATGTTTTCTCATTTAGCACGGTGATTTTGATTAATCTACTGTGTTATACAGCAACACAATAGCCTTATACATCTCATTTATTTATATATTTCAAACTGTAATTATCCAAAATGTCACACATAATGTGACATTTTGTGAAACATATCGCACCGGCTGTAGACCTTCAAAGTCTCTGTTTTAGAGGTTATGGCGACTATTTAGTTTTACAACAAAGAGAAGACCAACAAATGTATGAGCAAATGGCCCGCGCCCCTTTTAGTGTGCTCTTACGCTTGAAAACGTGACCATTCAAGAAGTGAGAAGAGAATCACACCCTATCCCGAGAATGAAATGAGGTTTGGCAGAGACAGACACCAAGGCTCCAACCAGCTCGATTCTCTGAGGGGAGACGGAAACAAACGCAACAAACAGCTTGCTGTATCTAAGATTAATTTAGTGAACGGTCCAGAAATGTGCCCAGACAGATGGAATATAAAATCACGGTCAATACCCATTGTCCTGAGTTAATATTGTACATGGGAACAGATGGCATTTCTCTTGTCAATCAAAGGGAAAATGCGCTCCTCTGACTGGTCTTTGATTGCGATGGCATGCTTCGATAGACTCTGTTTCTCCCTCATCAGCATCACACTATCTCCGTAACGCAGTTCAGTGGCGCGTCATGTGCAAGATGAGAAAGAAAATGCATCCGCTTTCCCCCACATGCTTCTGTCTTGACCTTCTCTCTCTCTGTATGCCAAGAATAATGTGGCATGCAGTGGTTCACAGAGAAAATGAGCACGAGAAAAACAAGCATTGAGGTACAACTTATTAATAAGGCCATGGCTTGTTAAAAGAGCTTTAATTCGAGAATATGGTGCTGTGGGGGAGACTTTAAATAAGAAGAAAGTGTTATTGACGTGTGGACTTCTTTCAGAGGGAAACAACAAAGACTGGTGTCACTTAGCTCTAAATTACATTTTCAGCCAGGCGAAGCGATGTTTATTGCGACTCTGTTGCAATGCTGAAATAGTTTCCACTCCTCTCCAAAACGAGTGCCATAATATCAAAAACGTGTGGATTTAGAAATGCAGTATGTTTTCGTCTTCATTTGAACATTTCTGTCTGTAGTTGGGTGCGTCACACATCTAAATTGCTCACAGTGTTGTCTACTCCATCACGGACAGAAACTGCAACCCATAGTATAAAAACGTAGTCAAGACAGTCATTGTGATAATGCCAAAAAGTATCAGGCATCAGATGTACAGCAGAGGCAGCTCATCCTCTCTGAATGAGTGTCAGAAAACCTTTTACGTGAACTTCAAAAAGGACAAACTATTCCTGTGTGTACAGCTCAAAAACCACATTACTTGGGCTGGATGAGGGTTGAGTTTGAAAGGGGGGTTGTGCGCTTATTTGAAAGAAGACAAAAGGCCGGACAGGCCTGTCTCTTTTTCCTCTACTTCAGATGGTCATATCTACTATTTTCAATTATGTCAATGCCTTTTCTTGTTTTATCTTGGAGAACTTCAAATGCTTTTTTTTTTTTTTATCAACTAACTTTTCAAAACTATTGCCTGCAGCTCCAAAACAATGCTCAACCTGATGTAAAAAGAAAGAAGAAAAGCAGCCCTATTAAATCATGAGTCACGACCCATCGTGTTAACACCATATCAACCAAAAGATTGACTGCTTTCATAACACAGCAGACCAAGTACGAGCAGTTTACGGGAAAAATTGACTCTAGAGGAAAAAAAATGGGCGACAGGGAGATTTTTAACAAAGGCCATAACGTCTTGACTCGGCATCAAGCCTGATTCATTTATAATTCAGCACAGCGGTGAGGAAGAAATATACTGTTGTAAAACATTGGAACTGCAACTTCTGAGTGAATTTACTGACATTAACTTTGTATGTGGCTTAATCAGACCTGTCTTCAGTATTAATGCACGGACCAAGAAGTAGTGCAAAGTAGTGCACTGTTTCCATTAGACACTCTCATGATGGGAATATATAACAATGAGTCTGTCCATTAAACAAGCTCCAATGCCGTTGTATTTGCCAATTCATAGTGACGAGCAAACATTTAGCATGACAGCCTCTGTTTAATTTATAGGAAGAGTAGATTTGAAATAATCTGTAGCCCTCAGTGCCTCAAAGTACATCCACATATATTGATTGTGCTGTTAGAGGCAAGTCCCAAGACAACAAACTAAACATGAAACAACATTAGGTTTTGTTCGGTTTCCATGCACATCAATGTGGTTTTAATTACAAATAAAGAGTGAATCTTTATAATTGCACGGCAGACAATATTTACAGATGGGCACAACAATATTAACAAATGAACAGATTGAAACACTAACCAACAGATGTCCATTATGTCACTAATATGTGAAAGAGTGATAAGATATAAATATGTGCCGACGACCTGTACCAGCATCAATAATATTATTGGGTATTGGCTCAACAAGCTAATCGGTGCATTGAATTCCCAAACACTAAAATGTAATCCCAAGAGTCATATGCTTTAACAAACATAATTTGTAAAGGAACAGTTTTTCTCTTCTTTCTTTGCAACCTGCATGTATTTGTTTCTAAAAAAAACAGGTACAGATGCACAGATCCAACGTTTTCTCTTCTGATAGTAATTCAGACACCTAAATGCAGATACCGGTACTTTTTAAATAAAAAATCCGTACAGCTGATTGTGTGGAACTGATTGGCTCATTCTTTGATGTGTAAAAGAGAACTCAAAGCTGCAACTAGACATTTTTCTAGGAGAGTAATTTTTTAGGTTTAGGTTTGTTCACATTTTAATTACATTCTGGAAAGGTTATACAATTGTGTTGTGAGTAAGAATCTACTTACTGTGAGGTGAATTGGTCAGGTTTGTTTGGCTGCTCTGTTAAATAATTAAAGAATCACTTATTTTTGACTGCACTAATAGTTATCTCAGTCATTATCCCATTAACCCAAAAATAACAACAAAACAAACATGAAAAGAAAATAAGTAAAATGGCATGCATGGTTCACATGTGTTCACATGTGTGTATGTATGTATGTATGTATGTATGTGTGTGTGTGCTTATGCAAGGTTGGTCAATGTAAAAAGCTGCCCATCTGGTACATTGTTTGGTGAAGGTGACTTCCACTGCATGACGGGATACGATCTTCCCAAGACCTTGCTTGAGGTCAGAGTATTGGAAAATAAATTAAATTTAAATACAAATTAGGTCTGAGGTCAGTTCTCGGTGTGTGCAGTACCGTTCAGTTGTGCTCTATCAGTACAGGGCGTATGGTTCACTTCACAGCAGGCAGCGGTGGGCCAGCACAAAGTCCACACATGAGCTACTGACGTGTACATGCAAGGCTTCACACTGTGTTTCATTTGCCAGCCACTTCTGTTTTTAAGACACTCTTCTTCAACTCTACCTCAACGGATATTTTTGAGATAAACCTATTTGGGCGACTGGATTTTGAAACTGGTTCAGTGTTGTATTATTTTGGCCACCTGGCTCTCTGTCCACTCCCATCTCCTTCTCTCCAGGCATGGAGGATTTAAGGGGAGGTGCTCTGGGTGGGTCGCTCATGTTTTATGGATCATCCTGCTCCCTATATCCCGTCGCCGCTTGTTCTTTGCAGGGGACTTGGGAAGGGAAGAGCAGCGCCATGTCTAGTTGGTATTACGCGCATCGTGGGTTAAGTTAAGTGGGTAGAAGTTCCAGTGGTAACGTGGAATGACCATCCGCCCGCGAGGACTGTCCTCGGACCGCCGCCGCAGCACGAGCACCTTGCTGGAATGGGCGTGTACGGAGGAAGCGGGGAGCACTTGGAGACCAGATTTAATTGAGTCGAGTTCTGCTCCACTGTGGGACACTTCCCCGTTCCAAACCGCATTTCTAGGTCTACCTCGGGATGCGTAAAGGGGTTCATGGCTGGCTTTGTCCAATATTCTGCAGGACAGGATGAAGTTGATGGAGTTAAACTCATTACGTGAGCTCCAAAAAAGAAAAAAAACTGGACGTGAAGCACCCAGAGTGGCTATAAAGTTGCCTTGATTACTTCCAGGGTAAGGCCTATAATTTTGCATTCGGAAATAATTTTGTTGTTGTTTGTTAAGATTTAAAAAAAAAAAAAAAAAAAAAAAAAAAACACACACACACCTGGACTCGCAGTGCTGTGAAGTCCCCTCCCATCACCTAGACCCATGGGTCATTCAATTTGAATGCCTCTAAAGTGTTTATTTCTTTTGCACAATATTTTAAAACCAACGTTTTGGGGAGGATGGACCCTGCCTCCGGGACAGTGGGCACGGCGTCTCTGGCTGCCGGCGGCGGAACCGGCGTGAGCGCGAAGGCGCCCAAACATCTGTGGAGGCAGAACCAGCCAGCGCTCGCTCCGCTCCACCACGCGCTGGTAGTGCGCAAGAACGACCGCGTGAGACAAAGAGGCTTTTCGGACACCGAGAGATACCTCAAACCGAGGAACATGGACCGGACTTACGCCGTGGATACGGGGCACCGACCCGGGCTGAAGAAATCTAGGATGTCCTGGCCGTCGTCGTTTCAAGGTCTCCGACGGTAAGGGCAAAAGGGAAACCGCGTTTCTTCTTGTGGCGCTTTCTAATTTCCCCTCGATGAACATGGGCGTTGTGTGCATGACTGACGCGCGAGAGCGGAGAAGTCCTTTTGGCTCGTATTTAGTCCTAACTTTGAGGAGGTTATGCGATTCTGGTTTAGCCTATATATGCTCGACCTCTGTTTATCATCACTTTTGGCATCGCAGAGTCGAAAGCGTTGACTGTGTACACTACTGTACTGGTTCCGACACGATGGATAAAGTATATTGGTCGGTCGATTGCGAATAGAATGAAATAGTCGCACAATTATCGTCATATCATTGCAGTTTATCACCTTTTTTCACATTGAAGTTATGGCATAACGTGTGTTTACACCTAGGTGACTACACCTTGAATAAGGAAGGTAGCACTGTACTAGCACTCTAGTAGCACTTGATGTCTCTTATTTATAGCACTTTGTAATTTTCGAAATTTAACTCTAGCGAAGAAACTGCACTTTATTGATTATTGATTGTTATTTTTCTGAGTTTGTACTCATGATTGAATGCACTATTGTAAGTCGCTTTGGATAAAAGCGTCAGCTAAATGACATGTAATGTAATGTAATGTAAATGTAATGTTTAACTGTTTAATCTATTTATTTAATTTGTATAATAACTGAGCTTACACGCGCGTACAGTTGGCTGTTACATTTTGATCAGAAAGATGCTACTGAAGCCTGAAAATGATAGTAAATGAAAGTAAACCGCGTTATCACAGGCGTTTGTGTTCATGCACATATCTATTAAATCAACAAAATCTGGCACATTAGGCGGGCTGAGCTGGAAGGTTACTTGGTGAAGAATGACAACAGAGACTGGAAAAGGTAGGCGTTGACTAAAGGCGGGTCACAGGGGGATATGCACATGGAGCAGCCCCAACAAAACACACGCTGGCGGCCCACCCCTCCCCACCCTTTTTTTAGAGTAGTGTTTTGTGATCTTCAGGGATTAATACCGTTTAGCTTTAGGATGACCGGATAGTCTGCTTTTCATGTTTGAAAATACTCTCTGGTCTCTGCGGGGAAAAAGAGATGCAAAGCTTTAGCCTACATCTTCACTAATATAAATTGACTCCCCCAATAATCAGAATCACTACACACACAACATGGACAATCTTAGCAAATTCACTACAAGTGCTGGGGCTTCAGACATAGCTTGCACAAACATATTTAACCAGAGCAGATGCTGTAAAATGATGGCAGTTTTGTTGAAGCCTGCCAGCATACAGACAGACAAGACAGAGAGACAGACAGCTCTGCACTCTGACAGCCCCGGTGTGTGTTGGGGAATGTTTCTGCTCTAATTACTCACTTGTTCTGTGAAGGAAGGAGGGGTGGGGGGGGGGGGAAGACCAACTGAAATTAAATCTGAGAAGGTCACCGCTGCGCCCTAACTGAAGTGACTGTGACCGATGCAAGTTTCTGTCAAACAGCTCGCCTTTTTCGTTCGTTCTTCTAATAGAAAAAAAAAAGGATAGTAATTGTCTAGTTAAATAAAAAGCACACTGGCTTGTCTGGGCGGCAGACAGAATGGTATCTGTCACAGTGGAAGAGCAGTCACATGGAGGAGAAGCCAGGGAGGGAGTGATAAGCGCACAGATGGAAGTGCAGAGTGGTGTGCTGGACTAAAACCCCGTGTGATGTGAAAACGTTGCATTGAATTTATACTTATCCCGACAGTGGAATTTAACAGGAGACATTGGTGTAATTCACCTTCAATGGAGATCATTCAAGGACTTTTCAGATTTGCTTCAGGAGGGTAATTACACGTAGATTAACCCAAACAACATTTTGCACAGGAGGCTAATTACGTAAGAGGCACATTGCACTCCTGCACATATTCAGGAACACTAACAGCAGATTTGGCCCCTTGTACACCGCAGCCCAGCATGCCAGTATTGGCAGTTGGCCAATCATTTGATTGGTCGTGGTTTTTATGTGCATCCTCGGGGTCTACGCGTTTTTGTAATTCTTATTTCAATGTCTGCTGCAACTTGGACTCGCAAAGGCCTCCATCTGGTTTTTTATTTAATTAAATGAACACACCTTAGGACGGTCCTCTGTGATTCCTAACCCTATCATGAAACATTGTCCACAATAACAATGTGTGTTTATATACGATGCATAGCATATTGCAAGGCAATCATTACAGAAGCTGTTGGGTAAAAAGCAGAAGATCTGCAGTTAGTGTGTGTAAAGTAAAGGGTTGCATCCATTTCTCTCAAAGTGACTCAAATATTTTCAACCTAAAAATAGAACATTGGTACAAAGAAATAAGAAATGTGTAAAATTCCTAATTGATTGTTTCATTAAAAGCAACATTGCTTGGCATATTGGCTTATTGATTGTATTGCCCAAACACCACCGGCATTCATTGCATTGATTTTAAAAGGCCATTTGGCCTTTGCATACACACAGATAAGCTCAGGCTGCTTGTCAAGGAAGACGGACAACTTCTCCTCGAGGCTCGAAAGCTTTTTAGCACTTATGGTCGGCTGCTCGGATACTCTGCAGCCTACGCAAATGTGATGCATGCGTGTTTGCCAATTGACTTTTACAATTATCAAGGCGGTGGCAGGTTTCCTATCTTCACATGACAAAAAAATTCAGCAATCAAGTTGTTGCTGCAAGCTAGATAATCAAGACATATTTCCTGATTAAAAAGAAAAAGACATAAAAAATAAATTTAAAAAAACATCTGAGGCAGTGCCCCTGTAGAGAACTACTTTATCAACACACACTATTAAGTTCAGTCTTACGGAGAGAGAGAAAGACAGCAGATCTGTCTCCTCAGAGGACGGTGGATGTCGCCCTGTCTGCCCGGGCGGCTGGTTTACCAAGGTCCCCATGGTAAAAACGCTTCACCCAAATGTGTCACAATGGAGGCTGAGCCTTGACGCTGCTCACGGCTTCTGTGAGACCTCAAGAAGAATCTGGAGCATCCTTTGATGAGGAGATGGCATTTCTCCCTGCTGCAGGGGGGTTGGGGGCGGGGAGGGGCTTTATC
Source organism: Myoxocephalus aenaeus (assembly GCA_038501785.1). NCBI lineage: Eukaryota > Metazoa > Chordata > Actinopteri > Perciformes > Cottidae > Myoxocephalus > Myoxocephalus aenaeus. Next base: position 1,222,473 of record JBAMJR010000379.1, read on the forward strand.
TGTGGAGATGTCACTGAAGAGGAGGCTCATGATTTCTCCTCTCTGTCAATTCACAATCGAGATTTGACGATCCAAAGGGCGGAAAAGGGAATGTCAAAACAAAGAAAAGGGATGAGGAGGGAAGGGAGAAGGGATGGAAGGTGCTCCATCTGGACAGTTTTTCCCCTCAGCAGCAGCAGATTGGAAAACGTACCTCGGCCCTCTCTCACTCTTGTCTGACATTGTATTTACCGGTCGTTGATTTTTCTTCAGCCAGTCCTACTCCTCCTACTGTGACTGGTAACTGAGAGTTGCCAGAGTGAGGTTTTTAGCCAGTACGAAGCATAACCCCCTGGCTATGTCATCAGATCCCAAGGGCGTTGGTGAGTGAGCCAGGAACTGCTATTCGGTACGTGGCTATATATAACCCCAGTCACGGCCACACTCCCAGTCATACTGCATAGGCTGCCACAGCACTGGCACAATACACATCTACTGTACTGTGTGGCCGGACATATGAAAGATGTCCAGAACATGTTAATGAACACATTGCGGACACGGTACCAAACTTCATCATCATCCATAGCTTCGCTAATGAAATGGGTCACGAGGCATCATTTCTGACTCTTTGTGTCCCAGCATGAAAGGCAGGCAGAGCTGACTATCGTCTGGGTCTTATTGCAGAAGTGGAAAGTGTATTGAGTTTGTTCTTCAGGCGAGTTGTGTGAGTTACCCGGCTGTTGAAAGACGAGCATGTGCATTAGGAAGTCAGTTGTGCGGACATTTAGGTGGGAAGTGTTATAAAATGATCACGCTGATGTACAGTAAATATCAATACTGAGGAGGTAATGACTTTTCTATTTAATCCAGAAACTTAATTTTTTTTATAATATAAGAAATAGATACTGTGTTACTTTGAAAAGAAGAGATCCGATTTCTCCCTACCACAGCTATAAGCACAGAAAACAATCTTTTCAAAAAAGCTGGTCATATAATTGCATGGAATATGGTTTTGTTCAGTAAGTGGATGGAGTACAACTGAAAACACTCATGGAAGACCATGAAAATCCATGCCACTTGAGAGCTACTTGGAAACCATTAGCAAGTCAACTGTATGACATTTACAGTCACTGTTTTAGTCAGTCTTTCTGTCAGCCTTGTCTGTCATTGTCTGTGAGGAATCTGAACAATTAGTCACTTAATTGGTGAGGACTAATACAAATTATCATTTTATTACAGTCAAAAGAGTTAATTTATGATACAACTGTAAAGGAGGAAATGAAAATATGTAGAAGATTATACACATAAAAAAATAACACACTGAATGGATATGAGATAGAAGATAAGAGAGCGTAGTAAGCGAGGGCAAAGGTTATGTAGGTAGTAGTTTTTTATTTTATTTGATCCATGTTGTCAGGAAGCGTATGTTGAACACTGAGGTGCAAAATTAGAATATTTATGTTTGATATTAGATATATATATATATATGTTTATATATAAAAGAGTAGGACTTTAAGTATTTACTTTGTCCTACTTCTCTTTTTTTCTTTTTTCTTTTACATGCAATATTTAATTATGTTAATGTACGTTTTTTATATGGTCGCTGGGTGTTCTTGTTCTATTTCTTATATTCTATGAATTTGTTTTACGTTTCTTCTTCTTTCTTTCTTCAGAAGACAGACAGACAATTCTCTGTGATCATTACACAATCCAGCTACTTTCAATCAAAACTGCACAGGGAGAAAAAAAATATACAATCTTGTAGAAGTTATGTCCTCGACCAAAGCAAATACTGATTGAAATCAAAGTTCACAACTGGATGTTGTATGAACACTCTGTTATTGTATCATGGGATCCTGCTTCGCGGAACATATTTGTCCAATGTGAAAACTAGACTATGTCCAGCAGGAACCACAGGCTGGCTGTGTGACTGGCTCTTGGAAAACATTACTGCTTCACAAAAGAGAGGAGCGGTGCTCAACTAATTATGTACCAGCAGGAACGTGCATTTGTTTTTAGTTGCTCTCCCATGGCTTCCCTTTGTTCGCTGGTCATCTGCTCAGCTAATAAAATGAATGAAAACCCTTTTTGAAGGACAGCCTTGTAAAGGGCTACGAGCCAAAGCCTCTCTAGACCGACTGCTTGATGCTGGGTGATTCCCTGAGCTCTTGGCTGGCTGTGCTGTACAGATCAAATTACACTCAACAGAGTGATGAAGGCTCTAGCTAGGCTAGCCACTGGTATGGTCTAGGGACTGCTGATAGCTTTGAGAGAGACCCTACAGACATGAATAATGTATCTGTTCTGTCAGGATATCTGTACCAAAGCTGTGTAGAGTACTATGAAAACAGGGATTACTTGTCAGCACTTATTACACATTAAAAGTCACATGGTCTTCATATGGCAGAGCTCCACTAACTCAAGAAATATCATGAAATATTTGTGCCACTGCAAAGTAAAACTCTGTGTATGCCATAAATTAGCCCCGTAGTTAATGTTTGTTTGTGCTTGTTGTGTCTTTTTACACATGGGTCTGAATAGAAACTAAGACCTGATCTTCATATACACACATTTGTATATGCAGCGATGTTGAGGTACGTCTCTGACTCCAAAAATCCAAAAGGACACAGTACTCACTCCCGCCACTGATCAAGCAACATTGTGAACAACAAATTAAATTAAATTCAGTTTATTTTGTATAGCCCCAAATCCCAAATTGGCCTTGGAGGGCTTTACAATCTGTACACGTTGAAACAAGCAAAAACAACCTTGCTGCTGCTGCTGCTGCAAAAAAAAAAATCACCATTTTCTTAACGGATTATTTGTCTCACACAAAACTCTTCCCAGAAAGAAAGGGAATAAAGATATTTCTGAAAATGTTGAACTATCTCAACAGAGATTTAAAGCTTTCTATAGGTCAGTGACTTCCTTCTAAATGTCAGCACTGTTTTACTCATTATAACCATATAACCTCAAACATGAGTTAAACACTACAACTTGACACAGAACACACCTTTTATTATATTTATTTAGGATATCACTATGAGAGGCTGTTATTGGTCTTAACCATGCATTGCATACACTGTAAATGCATTGCCTTCTAGTGAACCATGTATCTGTAGAAGCGGGTGCTAGTGGAATCTGGGAAGCTTATCAGTGGGAACGTACGTAATGTACACGGCTTCAGATCAGTGGCATTGTGTTTTAAGTAGGCAACATTTGAAAAGCAATCGATTCCCTCCCATCCATTGATGCTGCAACGAAAACATGATCTCACAGGATGGCTTTAATAGAATCAGAATCAGAAATCAGAATCAGAAACTGTTTATTAGCCAGGAATGTTTTCACACAAACAAGGAATTTTTTGAGGCGGAAGGTGCATACATTGGACATGGACATGGGACGTTAGATGAGACAAACAACAATCAACAATCAACGATAACAACAGTGCAATTGGTATTAAAATAAGTGTAAGATAAGCAAGTGGTCAGACAACAGATACGTTAATGTGAGTGTACGTTAAAGTGATATGTGTGTTTAAGTTAAAGTTTATGTTAAAGTGACGAGTGTTTAAATATGAGGTGTGCAGAGGAGTGAACGGTAAAGAGAAAGTAAGTAAATGAAAAGAATAAAAATAAAAAATAAAAATAGCTGGGGGTGACAGAGACAGTCAGTGGGGGACCCGAGCCCTGTTGATGAGCCCGACTGCTGACGGGAAGAAACTGTTTGTGTGGCGTGAGGTCTTGGTCCTGATGGACCTCAGCCTCCTGCCAGAGGGGAGGGACTCGAACAGGATATGTCCAGGGTGAGAGGGGTCAGCTGCAATCTTCCTAGCTCGCCTCAGAGTCCTGGAGGCGAACAAGTCCTGGAGGGATGGCAGATTACAGCCAATCACCCTCTCAGCAGAGCGGATGATGCGCTGCAGCCTGGCCTTGTCCTTGGCAGTGGCTGCGGTGTGCCAGACGGTGCTGGAGGAGCAGAGGATGGACTCAACGATGGCAGTGTAGTAGTGCACCATCATTACCATCCATGAGTTTCATTGAAAAACCAAAAAAATAATGTTTATGACCCTTAAATACAATTTGCCTAATAATGTGGAACGCGGTGTAGTAGGGCGGCAGCTATTAGGTATCACCCGCTGGAGGAAATGGGCTAACAATAAACAACCTGACAGCAAGTTATAAGGCTTCCTGAACGTGATCAGGGTTTCATACCGTGCTGTAGTCATTGGTAACTGTCAGTCAAGCTAGGCATCGGCACCCCATGTATGGTGCTTTCTCAGATGATTTCCCTTCGCTTTTTTTCTTCCCTTTTGCCTATTTTCTTTCTTTCTCTTTCAATCTGTGTGTCCTCTTGATACATACATATTTTTCTTCTTCCTCCATTTCCATATTCACTGACGCAAACATGAGCACACAAATAACAGCATTGGTTTGACTGACACATTTACGCTCCAGTTTTCATCTTTTACTTGCATCTTTTTTTCTCAGCATCTTGGTCCTGAATGATTTGCGAGTAGAATATTTTCAGCATTGTATAAAATGTTAGAGAACAGAAATGAAGGAGAGATAGTCAAACTTTTGGCATGGTAAAGAGGACCAAGCCATAATTACAGTGACAGGTAATATTGGACCTTATGTATATTTTTGGGATGTTTGAATGGCTTTTATTTGAGATTCTGACCGTAGAGCGATTGCAGGAATTGAGGGGAGAGAGATGGGGAATGCCAACAACGGTTCAGCGCCAGACTTGAACTGGGGACGTTGCAGTTCAGTCTGTGCCTTATCCCCAAAGCCCCAAAGGGATGCTGATCGGATCCCAATGCGAACAAGATCTCGGAGCGTACAGATTTGACGGTTAATGCGTCCTGACATGACTGGATGTCAAAAGTCACATTGAAAAACCAAGTGTGACCACGGTCACTGACACGGATAGTGGTTGCACATGTGGTTCTGTTTTTATTGCATTAGATGTCTGCATACATGTTTTACATGCGTTTGTTGGCACGTATGGGCGAATCGCTAACACAGCTTCAGTCTTATGATAATCATAACGGTAAATGAAATCAAATTTGTAATTAAGGGAAGCGCATCTGTAATCGGGATCATGCGTTCCATTTTTGTTTTGAGATAAGAAAGCAGCTACAACTGAAGACATGCATTTATTATTCATGGTTCATCCGTGTTGTTGTAGATTTACTGTACTGGGACAGACATTTCTTATGATCTAGATCAACTTAAAATAGTCTTTTCTTCTTGTTTTACTTGCAATCAGTCATAAAGAAATCAACTAACCTGACAGTGAATCTTTTTATTTCACAAAAGAAACGTTTTCTATGTACCTGTTGTCTCCCAAAGTCAATGATTTCATTTTTAGATCTCCTGTATAGGCTTGAAAGCTTGACAGCAGTCTGTTTATTTCTACGGTCATTGTTTTGCAAAAAAATATGTCTGGGTGACAATTCAATATGATAATGTATTGTCTTTCAATGGAATTGTATGCTGATGAAATCCTACATCGAAATATCATGATACACAATTATGTTGTCTAAATTGATAATAAAAAAGAACACGCTAATTGCCAAGCATTTTGCTTGTTAGAAAAATGTGTACATGGTCATTTTGTACCAAGTTCTTTATTAAATGAGAAAATACTCCTAACTTTTCAAATATATTCATATAATATACTGCTCCCATTTGTAGCTTGCATGGGGAGCTGCTGATGCTCATAACAAACACAAGCCAACGTAGATGCGAACCACTGCAAACAACATACCCTGCGGCATATTCTGTCAAAACTCAGTGCAAAAAAGTGTATTGAGCTGCAGGAATTGCTTTCGGCGTTTCTATGGACATTGTGATCCCTTTTCTTCTGCTGTAATCCACTGTAACTGACATGAATTCAGAATGACCATGGCAAGCTCTCTATGAAGAATGCATCTATTTTTAGCTGCCAACATGCAAGCCTACAGGGTGGGCATCTTTGAAATCGGGAAGTTTTTAGTTGGAGTATCGGTTTAAGACTGTGACTCGTGTTGATTTGAGTTCGTCTCTATGAGGATTTGGGGATTGGCTAATAAATCGGCCCAGGATAATTTGCTTATTAACAGGAGATGGATTTTGTAGCGGACCCATGAGGGAGAATGGAGAGGCTGGTCTTGATGGCTCCTATTTCAGAGTCATTAGTAGAACTCTTCAGATTGTGTCACGGTCTTTGTAGTTGCACCATTATCAGACTATTCTATTGCACATTATTCAGCTTGGTTCGGTTTATTACCTTTTAGAATGACTGTGAGTTACCTGAATTCTGATCATGTCATTTACAGTAATGTCCAATTTGTTTTGTAAATCTAGACTCTATTTACAGAGGCAAAATTCTCCCAAATACACATTTTTAAAGAGCTGAGAAAATATTTTTGTACTTACACCATTCACTACAAACAAAGTATTTTCATATCCAACCCCCATCCTATGCCATGATACTGCCCATTCACAACCACTGATATATTAGCCTGCTTATGTTTGTGTTTGAGCAAGTGCTTATAGCCTGTCATGTATAAACACACATGAATACATGCAATAATATAAGGACTGCTAAATTGCTACTGGTATGCAAGTATATAGAAGCATTAAACTGATCAAGCATACAGTTGCTGTAGACTTGAAAGGTATCAAACTTGTCATAGAAACCTCTAAAACCTCTCCACCTTCTACGCCTACCATTTTGTAAGGTATTATTAACCAGTTATAGGCATGCAAAATGGTCAGTGCTTTCATTTGGCATTGGTGTTTATTTAGTTTTGTTTGTACGGTTCCAAGCCCCCTTTGTCACACAGGCCGGTGTGTTTATCTGTGCTGTTCAGGCAATAACGGACAGTACACATAAACACCCCCTGCAGCATAGGGGTTCAGCTATGTTGGTGATCTGTTGACCCCTCAATGCAAAGTCTTTATTCTGTCTTCCGTCCAATTTGCTGTTGCATTGCTCTATCTGTACTATAAGTCTGGTGGTTAAACTGGTTCATAAGGCAAAGTGCCTCTCCTGGCCGAGTTGTGGTAAGCTGACTGTCTGTCTGTCTATGTTTCTATTTGTTCAGTGTAACATTGGCCTTTTGTATTAATACTTACTTCTGTCTTGTCCATGACTTAAAATGTGGCTATGACATCATCACCAGTCTGATTGTATATGACTCCAAACACACATATTTTGCCATAAACATCATAAAAAATTTTGCTCATGTAGAAAGTTTCAGCTTAAAAACACACGGTAAGGATTGTAGCTTTCACCGTTCACAGACAGTGAAACTTGACAGCACACCGCCGGCAGCTTTTCAGACATGTACACAGTAGGTCACCTTGCTCATTTTGGAAATAGTCGCCATAGCTACATGAGTTGGAGGGGCGCACTGATTTCATTAGTGATGAGATCTCATAAGGATGCTTTGAGGACAGTGAGCAGAGTGTGGGGAGGAAGAGGAGTACAGGGCAATTATTTGTGGTAGAGTAGGAGAACATGGGGAAGTTCTTGTCTGAAGCAGTTTTCATCAAACTCTTAACTGGGTGCTAACTTAAAAAAAAAAAACTCCATCAAAAGGTTTGCTCCGAGTGATGAAGGCGTCCTATTCCTCTCCTTACCGAGCCAAAACTGTGGACTAATTTAAACCATCTGACTATGCTGTACTATCTCTATCAACTTTAAAGGCAACAGGAATCTACATCATACTTTTTTTTCACATGACTAAATATGCACACAGTTGGGCAGGGCAAGGGAAATGAAGTAGTCTGTCACACTTGATCTTTTCTTTTCTAGATGCAGCAGTGATAAAAAGTGTGATCTATCAAGGGCATCTTGGAGCACAGAATGACTGTGCCCCACTTCCAGCCTTTCCCTCTGGTATGCCCCACCTGCCTGTTTGGATCTGCATCATTTAGTGCAAGATGACTCAAGGCTCAACTGTAACAGAAATCAGTGGCGGGCCATGCGTTATCGACCAAGGCCTTCAGTGACGTGTCGTCCACATCAGGTGCGGACTGGGGAAAGGTGTCCCAGGAGTGAAGCCTAATTTATGGTTCTCCGTCAGGTCGACGGCGTAACTACGCAGACCCCTACGCCGTAGCCTGACGTGCACCTCCAAAAAATCCTAACTACGCGTCGCGTTGACGCGGATCGCAAGCGCTGTGATTGGTCCGCTCAGAACGTAATTTCCGGCAGTTGCTTTTTCCGGTCTGTCTTCCTACACCGGTTTAGTGGTCGTACAGACCACCTCCGCAAACGTCTTCTCTGTCGCCTGCGCTTCAACATTTGCAATATAAGCATTTGCTCTTCAATATTGATGAGCACCAACTCCAAATGCAGCCGCTCCAACTTGGTCGCCATTGTTTACTGTGTACTTTTTCTTACTGTGGCCGGAAGAAAAAGCAAGGATTCGGCTATAACCCCTGAAACCACACAGGCACACAGGCACACCCCCCTGGCGGCATGGCGGTTAATTGCAGAGCAACGCGGTCCCTCGACGCAGAACTTCGAATGCTCAACGACGGCGTGACGGAGAACCATAAATTAGGCTTTACTGTCAGACCGACCACTGGCCGGCGCGTTCATACAGACTGTCATAAGACGAGAAAAAAAGACGCTTTATTAACGGTTACTTATTTTATTTTTGTAAACCTCTTTTAAAACTCTTCTCACAAGGGTTAGGGTATTGTAGCAATTTAAATGAAGTTAAACAACCATGTGGTTGCGTAGATAATTAAGGTGCCGTTTTTAAAAAACACCTTCTTTTTTTTCAGAAAATGAGGCGCTTAGGGCGCAAACAGCGGACACTCCAACCTCGCCGTTGCTGCGTCATTAAGTCCAAATCAACAACCAGTCACATTTAGTTTGAACAAAACAATCCAACAAAACCGCGGCACTAAGACACTGCACACACGACATCTCCAGCAGCTGCTGGCACCTTGGCGCGGGGAGCGGCGCGGCCCCAGTACCGGCTCCTGCTCGACCAGCACCAGCAACAAGCGCTGTGGCTTGTTTATGATTAAATACGACTGCAGATGTAAAAACAGTGACACAACCAGTATTTCACTCACCACATGCACATAACCCTCCGTAACCCTCTGTGCGAAAGACGTCATCAGTAAATCCACCATGCAAGTCCATTTCTCCAAATATATATAAAAAAAAAAAAAAAGACCAGCAGAGAAGGCTTAGCAGGCCATGACGGCCCGCCACTGACAGAAATTCATATTTCAAAGGCTGCAGGGATCCGGAATGTAAACAATAAAAGACAAGCTGGAAATACAAGTTACAAGATGTCAATGTTAATTGTGTTGTTGTCATCGTACAACAAGGTTGCACAACGAAATGCAGTTTCTATTCCCATTTTGCGACATAAGAAACGCACAAAAACAAAACAAAACTATGTTGGATATAAAGGGTGGAGTATATATTTAGGAATCTCGCAGCCTGAGGAAAGAAGCTGCTCTGAAGTCTGGTTGTACGGCAGCTGATACTTCTGTAACGCTTCCCAGACGACATCAGGGCAAGCAGGCTGTGGCTGGACATTTGAGACACCCCTCTATTTCTTCTACTTTCTTGTGGAGTTAATGTGCTGTAAAGTCAACCAATAATAGCAAGATTGTTAGAATATTTATTCAGATGTCACTAGTTGTCAGACTTTTTGACGCCTCCGTGCCGGCCTACAGCCGTGGCCGGAGACGTTATGTTTTCGTATTGTCCGTCAGTCCGGTCTTTTCTCGTAAAACCTGGGGGTGTGCCTGGGGGGACTTTTTTATCAAATTTGGCACACGTCCACCTGGACTAAAGCGCCAAATTGTTTGGTGGATTTTGGAGATCAAAAGTAAAGGTCACTGTGTCCTCACATCCGTTCCATGCTTGTGAATGCAATATACAATTTGGCACAAACACCTGCTTGGGTTCCTAGATGGACTGATTAGAATTTGGTGGTAAAAGATCAAGGTCACTGACTTTTCATAAGCCAATTATGACAATTTCACACAATGTCTTATAGGATAAAATTATAAAGAAATGACATTTTGGACAGACACAGATGTAAACTGCAACGTGACTGGTGGGCGGAGTCATACAACCGCGAGGCGGTAATTCTAGTTTTCTGTGATTATGGATGCTGACAATGAAGGCATCAAATAACAAAGGCGCTAACCTAAATCTACTCTTCATGCAAGGGGATATAACTTGAAAATGCCACAGCAACAAGTCTACCCTGAGAGTTTTCTACTCTTGTACTCAAAAGCATGCTTTAGCTTGAGGTTGAAGAAGTTTATAGCACTGCCATTCTTAATTGCCTTGCCTGTCTTTGCTCATAGGCAAGCTTCACAGCCAGCTGTGGTTTCAGCCTCACCTGACACTCTAAAACCATGCCATCCCCATACAGAGGGTGCACCATAAGGGACTGAAATCTCATCACCATCTTGACCCATTTGTCTTCTCTTGTCTTGCTCCATTCATCATTCGCACCGCTGTCAGGAAGCCATGGCGTGAGAGAGCGGGAGAGAGGAAATTAGTTTGATTTCTGTCACATTGTTAGAAGATCCAGCACATTTACATGAAGAATATAACTTTTTTTTTTTTACACAATTCATTAAAATGTATGAAAGCATTGGATAACTTGATATCTAATATGGTGCGTATACTACCCACAACTGCTTGAATTCTGCTCTCGCCCACTTTAAAGTTGCGAGCTGCACAGTACACAAACTTGACATTGCGTGTGCCAAAATTATTGAGGTATGCCCTCCAGCATATTTCCCCCGAGTCAGTATTTAATGAGACTGCAGGTCTGTCCGTCATATTGAATCATTGTTTGTCTTCTGGTCGCATCGCTGATGTTATATACACTTTAAACTGGGTCATACTTCCGGACCAAAGGACTTTCTTACTTTGTGGACCTACCAAGTTAAAAATCCATAGTGTGAAACTCATCTTCAGTGCGGCCGATTGCTTATAAGGTGTACTTGAACAAAAAGACAAAACCTTTCACAGAGAGTTGTCTTTTCTTCCACTGAAGTCTGTTTTTCTGGAGTTTGTCCTTGCCTGCTCAAGGTTGGTGTTCCTATCACAACTACAGTGTTGGTTCAAACCTATGGTATTTCACGCTGAATAATTTAGCTGCACATTAATTAGATGCATAAAATGTACAATTTGAAAAGCATTGTATTTGATGTCTAAATCCTCCAGTGGGCTATAACAATAACAGTAGGCATTGTATGTTATTTCCACTACAGGAGCCACTTGATGTTCTCTGCAATTAGGTGGAGGGGGGAAAAACATTGGCAATCTGCCAAATTGAGTTGAGGAAAATATCGGCATATTGGATATCGGCAGGAATTCAATATTGTGTATCCATACTTTTGTAAAGTATTTGTAAACGAAATACAAAAAAAATCTAAAAGCGCTACATAAGCAGAGCTTTTCTTCGCATACACAGACCTTTTATGAGTCAGGCGTTTTATTTGTATCACATGTTGTTCAGAGTGTGAATCTTTTCAGCTCTAGTCTCTTACTAGCTATCCACTATATTCTCTAACTGCTTCAATATAAGATGCATGTGTGTGTGGGCAGTGAGGATGGGTATAGGTAGGATTTTATCAATACTACTACTGCTCTTATCCCATGTAGCGCGCTGGTCTTGTATAATATGTGTGTGTGCCTTGTGTTTGTGTAGTTGGAGGAAAATGTTAAAAAGTACAGATAAAAGAACCCATTTAATATCGGGTTTCGGTACTCTGCAGTTCGATAGTGATTCATACATATACAAATCACAATAAAAAAAACATGAAGAGAGTACCACTTATTTTCTGAATTTGACTGACGAGATTATACTCAGCAGTGATATTTATAAATAGGTATATCAGAAGATTCCAAGATGCACCTTTTTATATCATGGAGAAATCGGCTGATGTGATGTGATATGGTATTGAATATTGATATTTTTCAAGGTATTGTATCGGAGTTAGAAGATCCAGTATCCTTACATCACTACTGTATAACTTTCCCCCAGCATCCTTGTGCCTCTGCTCCCTGGTGTCTGAGTATTATCTGGTGATGAATAGAGCTTCATAGATCTAAAAGCAAGCATGATTTAAAATGCACCAAATACATAGTGGCTATAAACCACTGTCCCTACGCTGCCACATTACCAAGATGCATCGAAGCCAAACTGAAGGTTAAGAATTTGTCTTCTGCTGCTGTAGAATAGCAATGTGGGCTTGACTGAATGTGAAGAGTGTACTTTGCTTGGTTGCACATATGGCGTGACTTGTAGCAGACTTTAAAGAAACACATTATACTTCATAGCTCTATTGCCTTGTGTTTTGCAGTGCAGATTCTAATATACCTTAAATTGCTAAACCAACTGCCAAGTGCTGTTGTTGTATTTCTTTGCGACTGCAAACAAAGAGACATTGAACGACTTTTATTCATGTCGTTTTTTTTGCCTCTTTCACTTTGATTGTTTTTCCTTCCAGTTTAGATTTGGGGCATTTTTCCCTATTTTCTGTCAAATGATAGAGTACGCAATCCTATAATTCACCCTGCTGCACCCTGTGCCCCATCTGCAGTTGGTAATTTGAGGAATGTTCTGCGTGTAACTGCGCATGAGTCAACAACGTGGATATCTTGAGTAATTAAATCCTCTGAAAGATCACCGCTATTTAGTACAATACAACTCTCTTCTTACTACTTTTTTTTTTCATGAAGCAACATTTTAAACATTGGTCTAATGGTTTGCTCTAAGATAAAAACCAATATATATCATTATAAAATGTTTGCTATAGTGGTGATATGATTGGCTTAGGGAGATCCTTCTCCACTGTAGGAGCACAGATAAAAGAGGCAATGTTGTTAAGTTTAAAAAAGTGTTAAATTAAATTTGCTGAGTAAATGCGCTCAATACAAGCACTTAAAGACAGAAAGAATACGTTACCAAGACAAAGAGTCTACAGCCATGCTAGCGGCTTTGCGAGTCTGTACTGAGGCGTAACAAACATACTGTACAACAAAACATACTGTACCATACAATATGAACATGCTGATATTTAGCAGGGTTACCATCTTAGTTTGCTGCTGCAAGTATCTAAAGACAAGGTAGAGCTCAATATCATTAGTTTTGCAGGTATACCAAAGTATTGGGCAAATTGAATTTGTGGCGAACCGTTAGACTCTATTGATATTGTGGCATACAATCGCACATAGCGCAACGTGGTAGAATTTGACCTCTGCATTTAACCCATCCCAAGCATTATGAGCAGTGGGTTTAGGGTCCCGAGGACACTGCAACAGGCGTGCGAAACAGCAGCATGAACGCACTAAAGGGCACAGAGGGAATCTTCTTTTAAAAGGAGATGGCAGCAAGATGACGGGCTAACAATGCAGATGTGTCACTGTGCTATTGGATAGGTGTGGCCAGCTGATGAGAACAGCTGATCTCAAGATTGACAGCCCCGGACAATGACAGCAGGGAACTGTCAGTGAGCGTACGTGAGGAGAGTGAATGGCAGGATGTGTGAGAAATAAAGTACAGGCCTAAATATGCTCAATTATTTATAAAATGAAGCTAGAGCTTCATATCTTTTGAAAATTGCATTGCATCATCAAAGTCCGTATGATCCATCCTCTGGTGACCATGAATGGCTGTACATCATGTCAATCCATCCAGTTATTTTTGAGATTTTCAGTCTGGAACAAAATTGGTTGACCGTCCAACTACAATCAAACTATGATGGAAACAAATCCTTCAGTGTAAAATAAATGGCATGATTTGGAAGGTTGAGGCAACAGAGGCAGCACTGTTTGATTCAGTAAGAGTCAAGTTGAATGAGCGGTAGCAAATTCTTTTTGGAGAACCAAAGCATTCCGGAAATGAAGAAGAAGTAGTCATGTATCAAGTTGACACCAATAAATGTGTCGCTGCATGCTGGCAAAGTAATAGAGGTGTTCAGGGAACAGTGAAACATACTTCTTGACAAGTGTCTGGCTTCCATGATTGGAAACGGCCTGGTCAGTGATGTTGTTCCACAGAGGGAAGTAGACGCAGACCTGACAATGGACAAAGCTGCTGTTGCGCTTAATCAACATTTTTGAATTGCACACTCTTTGATGCCACTTGTTAAATCAGAAAATAACATGGTTTTTTTGTATTACCAGGTGTGTAACCAATAGAGGCTGTGTAGTGAGGTAAACCGCATGAGAAAAGGTTTTCCCCCCCCATTATGTTTACAGTGAGGTGATTTTATTCTCGGGTTAAAAGTTCAAACTTTTGCATGCCAAGTGGCACACACATCTCTACTTGTTTCAAAATCATCCCACAATCATAGGCAATTCTTTTTTCTCCTTGAGATGGAACCAATGTTGAAAATGAATGCACATTGTCATTTGTGTTGTTGATTGTGTATTATCCCCTCCATTAGCTTTGGAGGGGATTTGCTCCAGCTACAAAAGGTTTGGCATTTAAGCTCCTTTTGAACTGTAACCTCTTCCAATCCTGTGTAAGTAATAGTTATGGGGCGTTATAGGAAAAGAGGCAAAGAGTTTGACTTCTATTCAGCAAAATCCATATTATGGTGTAGGAATTACAGACCAGACATACAGCTATTTGAAATCAACGCCCGTAAACTAAAAGAAAATCAACTTTAACTAAGTGTAATCTTTATTTCCTTCCATGTCATACTGTATAGCTGAACACATATGTGATATTGACTTTACCAAAGGCCCTGATTGTTGTTTATTTTTTATCATTGTGTGTCAGATGTGTGGTAGACTGAATTAGATTGATGGCTGGGCCCAGGGCTTTGTTCACCTCAGACAAGAAGCCGATGTGGTCTCTGCGTATGGCATTCAGCAGATAGCGGCCCCTGAAAGAAAGCCTGAGGTACTGTGTATGTTGGATAGCTACAGACGCCTGGTGTTATATAGGGGTTAGTTAGTGTATGTTTCTATACAGAAAAGCAAAGATACAAGCCGAGCATATTCAGCCTCAAGCAGGGGCGTTTCTAGGATTCAATGACAGGGGGGGGGGGGCTTAGCCCCTAGGGTCCGCAGATATCCATTGTTTCAGACAGTACATAGATTGGTTCAATCAGAGTGTGATTTTGCTCTGTAGTTTTGCTTGCATTCATTCAGTATATGATAACAGAAGAGACAGAATGTCAGGGTCATAGTGAACACAAATATGAACTTTTCTGAGAAATACTTTTCCTGCTTGTAAAGGAAAGACAGATAAACTAACTTTCATATCCGCGTATCTCCCAAATCCAATGGATGGAGAATGGACTGGACAGTGTCAACTTTTGAGTTGTTTACTTGTTTTATTTTGAGCAGAAGGGAATAAGATTTTGATCAACATTTACATATATTTTGTTGTCCGTGTAGTTTTTACAAACCAGTGATATTTTATGCTCATTTGGACACTATCACTGAGATAAAGATGAACTAGTTCAGTGTCAAATATACCATTCAATAGAAGAAGAAAAAACATGAATTAAAAAAATAATTAAAAACACATTTCAAGTACATCTTGATTATCGAATGATAAATATTGTATGATGGGCTGAAATGGAAGCACCCAACACATTCACTATAATCAAGTCAAACTAGGATTGCAATGTACAGAGAAAAACACTATCGGACTAGATCCAGGAAGCATTAGAGGCAGATAAAATAAACACACAAAAATAGCTAGCTTAGTGTTAACATAGCCCACTACAATATTCCCTTTCATTTGCCTAAAGTAAACCTAAATGTAAGCAGGTAACAATCGTTAACAACTACAGATAGCCACATTCTGTAACTACCTGTACTTACATTCCCCCCGTGCATCATTTACTGTGAGCTAAACTCCTCGGTATAGTTTACTTTGAGCTAAACTCCTTGGTGTAGTTTACTTTGAGCTAAACTCCTTGGTGTAGTTTACTATGAGCTAAACTCCTTGGTGTAGTTTACTTTGAGCTAAACTCCTTGGTATAGTTTACTTTGAGCTAAACTCCTCGGTGTAGTTTACTTTGAGCTAAACTCCTTGGTGTAGTTTACTGTGAGCTAAACTCCTTGGTGTAGTTTACTATGAGCTAAACTCCTTGGTGTAGTTTACTGTGAGCTAAACTCCTTGGTGTAGTTTACTATGAGCTAAACTCCTTGGTGTAGTTTACTTTGAGCTAAACTCCTTGGTGTAGTTTACTATGAGCTAAACTCCTTGGTGTAGTTTACTTTGAGCTAAACTCCTTGGTGTAGTTTACTATGAGCTAAACTCCTTGGTGTAGTTTACTTTGAGCTAAACTCCTTGGTGTAGTTTACTATGAGCTAAACTCCTTGGTGTAGTTTACTTTATTGGATTGTAATTTGAAGGGGGGCCCCCCTAAAAGAGGCCTCACGACGCCCCTGGCCTCAAGTAAAGAAACCCTAATACGAAGCAAATCTTCACAATTCCTGAGAATTCTCCAATCAGATTGGTTGTCACTGATATTGTGTCCATATTGCCTAACCTAGGAGCCTTTTTTCAGTCACTGTATTTCTGTTTGGATCCCTGCAACTAGGGGATGTCACAAGAACGACTGGCTCAGTGGTGAGCAGGGTCGTCCTTCAATCAGAGGATTGGCGGTTCGAGCCCCGGCTCCACCAGCCCATGTCGATGTGTCCTTGAGCAAGACACTTGACCCTAAATTGCTCCCGTAGCTGTGCCTACGGTGTATGAATGGTTGATAATCCTGATGTGGCACCTTGCATGGTAGCTCCTCATCAGTGTGTGGATGGGTGAATGATGTCATGTAGTGTTAAAGCGCTTTGAGTGGTTGGAAGACTAGAAAAGCTCTATACAAGTATGGGACCATTTACCAAGAACCAGAAAAGGGTTAACATAAAAAAATCATCATGCCATTTGAACTGTCATACAAACCTTACTGTATTTATATTCCATTACAATTTCAGCAGTGTGGTTTATATTGCAGGAATTTTACTGTCAGCTGATGCAAAAATGCATCAGCTCATACTTTTTAATTTGCACTGTTAAACATTTGGTGGTAAAGGTTGTTATTTTTCAACACGACCCATGCGTTCTCATGTTTTTGAGCCAGCAGCCCTGAAATGGGCTGCAATGTATTCCATGTCAATGTACGTCGACTTAAATTTGTCTTGCCACTGGCAGGCTCAGATTGTTATAAGTGTCTGACAACATTATGGGTTGTCACAATAACACATTTAGTCATGATTGACTAAATGCCTTGGAAATTCCACACTTCTTGATACCTAATCCCCTACCATGGTTAATAATGAAAACAAAATGAATGTACTTATCAATCACAAATTTTACCGCTTTCTTACAATCTTTTTCGAATGTATTCCTGATGATCCACCTCAAGTTGCTCTCCCGAAAATGAATTTTATAACATTAGATTTGATCACATCATTATCATGTTTAATTTACCTTTGCCATACTTATTTTTACTGACTAGAGCTTAAACGCATTATATTGTAACTCTGTGCAGGCTCCATACATTAGCTGTCATCTCCCTTATTTGGCCAAGCAGGACTGTTTTGCACACCAGCTGCAAACAGCTAATGTTATTAGTTCTCGATTTCAACACAGTGTAGCATAATCAGGAACAGTTTCTATCGTCCCCGGGGCCATTAGTCCGCCTTTAGTCTCAAGCCCTGATTCCTGGTACCTGCTGGGTGTGTATAAAACCTAGTACTGTCATGTCTTCAGAATTTTCGCATCTGCGAACCCAAGTATCGGTTCGTGTGACATCCCAGAATTTTCCGGAAGAATTACATCGCAGCCCGTTTAATGGCTGCCGGGTCTCTCTCAATACCGGACCAATTTCAAATGTAATTGTGACACAAAAGAAAATAGGGTCCAGGTTGAAAAATGATGTTCCCTTGGAGTCCGCCGTGAGACGAGTAAATCGTGACAGTTTTGTCACTTAATGTGTGATATATTTTGCTGTTTCTAAGTAGTCTCTGTAGGGTTCATCCTGTCTGAGCCATCTGGCTTGAGTAGTTGAAGTGTTGCGAGGTTCCATGCTCTGCAGATGTCTGTTACCTGATTTGTGCTGCACTAATGAGAGGGCTACCCAAATTAGCAGCCTCGCTGGATAACGAAAGCACTAAGGACCTGCAAGACATATGGAATGAGCTCAAATGAAACGCATCACTAAATCTCTGTGATGCGCTCAGTTCCACATGGTTTACATCACATGGATAATGATGGAAGTTGATGCCAATGAGTTTACGTTTTCAAACTTTGAGCACGATTATTTAACACAAATATAATCGTGGATAGTTGAGCATTACAGAGCACTTGGGTAATGTTGGATGAATTTGTTTACAGTAACAGCACCGACGCAAACTGAGTTCCTGCTGGAATTGTAGGCCCACATAAACAAACAGCCAATCACACGTTAGCGTTTCCCTCTGCTGGTGACCATAGTGGTGGCGTCATTGCTTTGTTTCAGATTGTTGTTTTTGTTGTGAGCCTGATGGATACCTAGGGGGCTGCAGTTATAAATTATATCCCTCCTGGGATACAGTCGTTAAATGCTGTCATCAGTGCTGTGGAGCTGAAAGCTTGTTGGGGTTTCTGAGAACAAAAGATGTCATTCAACTGCATCAGATTTCCCTCTGAGAAATTGATAATTCATATAAACAACGAGTTATTTAAAGAATGCAAACCCCTGTAGACAATTACCCAACTCACTGAATCAAGTCTCTCTTTAGTTTATCTAGTGTTAGTGGCCGAACAGATACTCTTTAATAGGGGAAATCTCAGATCTGGATTACTGCCCCACTGTTATCAGCTGTTCTCAATGTCACGGCTTATTTCCATGCTAAAGCCTCTGTATGTTTTTGAGACATCCTGCTTCTAGTCAGGTCCACAACCTAATGGATGAAAATATAATCTTGTTGGAGGGGGGGAGACAATACTCGGTCACTGTATTCTGGCATTCCGCCGGGGCTTTACTTTGTATTCGCTTTCATCTTGTGGAGAAGGTGACATTCTCAAATGTTGAATGGTAAAAGATGAAGAGACGGATGTAGGCACACGTGTGGAGCTGATAGCTTTGTTAGAGATTGGCTGAGAGGTGAAAATGTGTATGTCGTCCCTATTGTATAGAGATGGTATGCAATATTGAGGTTGGCTGCGGTTGCTTCGTAGAGGTCATGCAGCTCTCTGCTTACAGACAATATATCAAAGCTGAGTGAGATGTAGTAATGATTTTTCTGAACAACACAGATCAATTGTGGCTAGTGATTGTTTTCTTGCTGCTTGAGCACACAGACTGTACAGCACTGTATTCTAGCTAAAGGGATAGCTTGTTGCTTAACATGGCAATGCAGATTGTAGTGTACACAGTCAAATGGAGACAGTGGCGTAAATGTATCGCACATGTGGCACGGATTTAGATTTGAATGTAGTTCATTATATCAAACAGCTACATTGGTTTAAAAGTGTGTACGGTACGGAGGGTGAATATATCTCTCAAGGGTGCAACCCTCTGGGGAGCTGATGTATTCACAAAGAGAGTAGTAAAAGAGACGTGTGTGCGTGTGTGCGTGCGTGTGTGTGTGTGTGTGTGTGTGTGCGTGTGTGTGTGTGTGTGTGTGTGTGTGTGTGTGTTATGTATGGCTCTGTCCTCTTGGAAACAGAAGGCGGGCTAGTCAGCGAGTCAGCCAGGAAGCCAATTCCCCAGCTGAGGAGAGAGCGACAACAGCTAGCCACCCAACCAAACATGCATTCAGAAAGCAAGCTGCCAGGCAGGTGATTTGCCATCTGCCAAGCACCTTCAGGAGACAGTCAGTTAGTCAGCCAAGTGGTGTTCTTCCTCTTTCTTTCAGTGGAAAATTAAATAAACATTTCTCTCTCTCTGTTTGTCTTGGGCTGGATACATTAAACTCTCACATGATGGGCCAGTGTTGTGCTCGGTTCCTCAGCTCAGCAGCCCTGTCCATGTCCATGCATGCTAAAGCCCTCTTTCCTGTTCTCCCAGTGCCACGCATACTGTGAAGGTGCTACAGCTTTTTAACGCTTCTGTTCTTGTTCGTATCGCTTTTGATGTACGAGCATGACCGGGGGCACGGCCTGGTATCCGGTCAAGAGACTAAATAAAAAAAAAAATTGGACCGGTTTGAATCTCGACACATGTCGGCACAGTCCGATTTAAACAATGATACCTTGTGTCTTCTCAACAGATACTGCAGGAATGGTTTTGTGCGAGAATAACAGCCAGTTGGAGCCAGGGAAGATTCTTAGTGGCCAAAAAGCGTGAAGCAAATAAGACGGATAATTATTGCAGATGCACTTGTTGAAATATAGAAATTGCCAGACGGAGGCTTATCTGTGATCTCAAACTCAAGCAGCATGCATTTGTGCTTTCACTTGATCCATGCAAATGTGATTTGCTGTGTTTAATGTAATCACCCAAGGCTAAAAGCAATGAAATTATGAAAGAATCAGTCAGAAACAACATTATTTTATGTGTGGGAGATGTCCGCTGTCACAGAATATTCACAAAAGGGCCCAAAAGCGAGTCACATGAATAAGTTATGACCCTGCCAAAACGTGTGTACTGTACATGGATGTACTAATGGGCTATACATCAGAGAGATAGGGTTGTTATTTGAAGTGGTGAGAGACGGCTAAACGCCTGATAGATTTACACCAGAAGAGATGAAAGTGGAGCAGAGCGCAACGTGTCTCTTCAGTAACAAGCAGAGAAAAAGAGTGTGGTGAATTTGAGCAGGCAGAATGGAGCTGTAGTGTTCCCTCTGCGACGTGAGTGTGAGCACTCGACTTCTCCTGCCTGTGAAGTTACAGCCTCTGATCAGCCAATCTTTTCTTACCCATATCTTACTCTCGCTACTTTATCTTTCATTTTCTTGGTAACTTTTAAAAGAGTTAGTAAAGCACTTTCTAATGAGGATTTGAATCCCAAATGATAATGTAGTCATTCAGAGCATAGCTTTCAACTTTTTTTTGTTTGACTTTTTTTTTTTTTTTTTTATCTCTGGGTGACAACTCAAAATACTCTAGAGGAGGAATAGAGAGCTTTTCAGAGTAAGTAGTCCAATGTGGCCACTCAGAGGGCGAGCAAGACTTACTCTATCTCCAGTGTGTTTGTGAGAAGACGTTGAGAGTGTTCGACGAGGGAACCTCAGAGCAACAGGAGGCATATGCATGACCCCCGCCTGCTCCAGCTTGTGTCTTGCAAGAGGATTGGGCCCTCTGTGCCGATACTGGATAACCTAATATCAATATTTGAGGCCTTAAAGGAGTAGTTTGACATTTTGTCAGTTAAGAAAAGAGGTTACCAAAAAATTTGCCGATTTAGCTTAGCATAACGACTGGAAGTAGGGGAAAGAACCAGGACAATGTCTGAATGATTTTCCAACATTCCAACCACATGTGACAAGCTGTGATTGTTGTAACTCCTTTTGTTAGTATTTGTTGATGTACTTTAAACATGTATCTGTTGGTTATGCAATTTCATTATATTTTCAGTGTGATGTATCTTTGAAGTAGGAATGTACCAGTTGTGATTTTTTTTAATATTTATTCCCACTTTTTCCCCCCAGGAAAGCAAAGAGATCTTATTTCTTAATTATAAAAAAAGTAATCTTCCTGATAAAACTCTCCAAAACTGAACCGTTTTAAAGTCATGGAGTTTTTCATTACACTGTCTTTGAATGAGCACAAATTCAATCATACAAATTGATGAAACCCTTTTTATAATCTTCCTTTTAACTATGTTTTTTCTTTTGGAAAAATAACTGCTTCAAAAGCCTTTTCAGCTGCTATACAACTACCTACTCGATGAGAAGATTTTTTCCGTCATTACATACCCCAACCAAAACACTGTTCTTGTCCAAAGTAATATACACTCACCTAAAGGATTATTAGGAACACCTGTTCAATTTCTCATTAATGCAATCATCTAATCAACCAATCACATGGCAGTTGCTTCAATGCATTTAGGGGTGTGGTCCTGGCCAAGACAATCTCCTGAACTCCAAACTGAATGTCAGAATGGGAAAGAAAGGTGATTTAAGCAATTTTGAGCGTGGCATGGTTGTTGGTGCCAGACGGGCCGGTCTGAGTATTTCACAATCTGCTCAGTTACTGGGATTTTCACGCACAACCATTTCTAGGGTTTACAAAGAATGCTGTGAAAAGGGAAAAACATCCAGTATGCGGCAGTCCTGTGGGCGAAAATGCCTCGTTGATGCTAGAGGTCAGAGGAGAACGGGCCGACTGATTCAAGCTGATAGAAGAGCAACTTTGACTGAAATAACCACTCGTTACAACCGAGGTATGCAGCAAAGCATTTGTGAAGCCACAACACGCACAACCTTGAGGCGGATGGGCTACAACAGCAGAAGACCCCACCGGGTACCACTCATCTCCACTACAAATAGGAAAAAGAGGCTACAATTTGCAAGAGCTCACCAAAGTTGGACAGTTGAAGACTGGAAAAATGTTGCCTGGTCTGATGAGTCTGGATTTCTGTTGAGACATTCAGATGGTAGAGTCAGAATTTGGCGTAAACAGAATGAGAACATGGATCCATCATGCCTTGTTACCACTGTGCAGGCTGGTGGTGGTGGTGTAATGGTGTGGGGGATGTTTTCTTGGCACACTTTAGGCCCCTTAGTGCCAATTGGGCATGGTTTAAATGCCACGGCCTACCTGAGCATTGTTTCTGACCATGTCCATCCCTTTATGGCCACCATGTACCCATCCTCTGATGGCTACTTCCAGCAGGATAATGCACCATGTCACAAAGCTCCAATCATTTCAAATTGGTTTCTTGAACATGACAATGAGTTCACTGTACTAAAATGGCCCCCACAGTCACCAGATCTCAACCCAATAGAGCATCTTTGGGATGTGGTGGAACGGGAGCTTCGTGCCCTGGATGTGCATCCCACAAATCTCCATCAACTGCAAGATGCTACCCTATCAATATGGGCCAACATTTCTAAAGAATGCTTTCAGCACCTTGTTGAATCAATGCCACGTAGAATTAAGGTGTTCTGAAGGCGAAAGGGGGTCAAACACAGTATTAGTATGGTGTTCCTAATAATCCTTTAGGTGAGTGTAAATGTAAGTGTAAAAGCGATTGGAAACATTAATAGGGCAATCTTGTATTCTGATGGCTTCCAATCTGTATTTCATACAGAATACAATGGTCTTGTCGCTGATCTTTCTATGAGACAGTGTAAGACTCGCACATTATTTTTCACTTTTATCTTTTACCTGTAGCCCTGGGGGTTAATAATAATAATAATAATTATTATTATTATTATTATTAGTTGTATTAAATAACTCTGTGGGATATATATCTTGCTTGATTGAGTATGCAGGTGTCATTTTGTTTCACCAGTGATCATTGGTGAGCAGACCAGGTGGGGGCGGAGTTTAGGAGAGAAAAGGTGGAAGGCGAGAGCGCGGGGGAAGGAAGAGAGGGGAGGAGAGAGAGAGCAAACGTGAGGTGTGAATGAACAGGTGTGAATGAAGGAGTGGCTGGGCTGTTGCCGACTGGATGACGTGTCCGACGAACGACGTTGCTGCCAACGGAGCTGACGGAGGACGCGCCGCTGACTGAGCGCTGACGGAGCGCGTCGAGAGGCAACCCGGCACCGGAGCTACACAGGCCTGAGCTGTGTGTGGGAGTGTGTGTGTGTGTGTGTGCACCCAAATAGTAAGACATAAGTAGTAAGGATTTGTTTTGAAAAGTCCGGTTTCTTAGTTTGAAAAGTTTGGTTTTGCTTTGGTTGTATTATTGTTCCCCAAAAGGGTAAATATGATTTAAACAGTAAACTAATTGTTTTTTAACCGGAAGCCGTTGTCTGTGGTCAGTGTCTTTAACATCTAATATGGTCAATTATTTAAGCATTCAATTATTTCAATCAGGACAGGTAAACCTTCGGGTAGCTACCTTTTTAAATAAAAGAACCCAACCACCCCATCATTAGATCTACTGTCGCTAGAGAGTGGTGGGGTGCTACATACCAAACCGCACTTCAGCACAGCACCTGTGGCCCTCTGCGTGAGTCTTATCCAGCAAGTATCTTTTTCTCCGTACAACCAGGTACTGCAGTAGCGTTGTTTGAGTCTGACTGTTAATAACCAACACCACATTTAGCCAACACAAAATGGATGCAACACAACAGATAAACATCAGCCAATGCTGCAATAATAATACTGAGCACAGGTAGTCTGTGTTTATTCGTGCATTCTAAAAAACATCAGCCAATGCCATCGGCAAATGCAATCTTAAATCTACAATCTATTTTTCCGATCGACTGACGGCCGTCAACAAGGCGAATATTCAGTCGATGAATCGCGTTATCCCTCTTCAGAAGGCAACTCATTTGTCTTTTGTGAATTGCTTTCCAACTCCAAACCGTAGCACTGCAGACACTAGTCCAGCCCAGAAGCTAAAGGACAAGAACACAGCATGTACATGGGAGTGAAACAGTGGAGAGGATAAAGAGCCCCAGCTCCCCATTCCCCTCCACCATCAGGCTGAGACAGGGTCACAGCAACCACATCCACTGGGGCCACTGGAACAACAGAGTGCATGTTGGGAGGGAAACATGGATGCAGGAGAGGGTAGAGACACGGTGGGAGGTGGAGTGGTTGATGCTGTACTCTGAGGCTCTGAGGAACCAGGGGCGAGAGCATATATTGTAGTGCTTTGTGGAAAAGCAAAGAGCAGCAACACAGGAATACAGAGTTATTAGTGCAATGAGCGTGTGTGGTTAGAATTAGATTAAACCCTCTATGCTGACTCCAAGATGTTATCATACATGGAATCCATTATAGAGTATCCTCGATCAGTCTCGCAGTAGATAAACATGACATATTTTCTAACATTTCTGCCTCAAGAGAAAAAATATGTAATCTAAAGTGTGTGTGGAAGAAAACCTGTTGACTTCTATCCAACCGATCCATTTATTTGATGGATTATCTGTTCGTGACAGCAGGCATAACACAAACTATCAACTATTGTGTGACCACCCCCACACACACACTCTTTGTGATGTGGTCTTATTCGTGTTCTTCACATGCCCAAACCAAAATACTTGCCCACCAGAGCATGTAGGGGAGGGAAGCTGGAATAATAATACTGAGCACAGGTAGTATTTGTTTATTCGTGCATTCTAAAAAAGAGCATATTTTTTAATGCGTGTATGGCATTAAAACAAAGTCACTGTCAGAGGTGTAATAGGGAATACATTGGAGCTGTGATAATAGCCGTGAACTTTCAAACACAGCACAAATTGCTCTCTATTATATTACATCTTGGTCACACCCGAGCACATTTTTAACAGAACCTTTTATTTTTTATTTTGTACACAATAATAATGACTCATAATTGAAACGCAGAGCTGAAATCACCTTATGCCTAATTTGCCTTGTGTCTCCGCACATGTCACCTGCATTGGTTAATAGAACATAAACATGCATCTCCACAAGACAACATATATATTGACATGTAAACAAGGCTATTAACTAATACATTGTGAACACTGAAAATAATTATTATATAAATTGCAAATAACATTATTATTATTTCAATAAACAAACAGGTTTTGTGTCTTTAACTATCAGATTTCAAAATGTTGCAAACACATTTATATTTATTTATCTTTATTTATATGATTGGGCAGTGCCATATGTTGCCCCTAGGGTTTAATGGATTGGTAAATACTGAAATGTGCATGCTTTTAAGTGTTGCCAGAGTACCACATTAATCATGAGGGAAACTTCAGAAATTTCACTAGTGATGAAAACACGTTTTTGTGATAGTTTTTTTCATTCTTTCTCATTTCCAACATAAAACACTCAGAGCAACTCTGCAAAAGTTTATTCATTTTATTTTTTTGGACTGTTCTCTGTCATCTGTACACATTGTATGCTATTTTTTTGTCTACATTTTACAAATAGTCTCTACTGTACACCAATTCTAATCTGCACTGGTTTTCTTTAGCTACCAAAGGTAGCTTCACTGAAAAAGGGGTGTAGGTATCTTGGCAAATGAAATGTAAGTTAGTCTAATAGCTCTTTAACTACAGTGTTTACTGTTATGCTGATGCTGAATGGATAAACTGAACTTCCAAATGGAGGCAATGACGCAGTGATGGGAGTCACATGTAGTTGGTGTTGGGCTCTTTGACTGCCTTCATTTTCTCCGCTGTGAGATCAGCAGAAACGAAATATCTTTGAACTTTTATTTTCCCGTTTGACTCACTTTTATTCCCATCACTTAGCAGTTCCCGCGGTCTTCCACTGTGCTCTTTGTTATGCCAGTGTGGCTTGGAAACTGTTGATGGAAGGGCTTTGCTTTGGCTGGCGTCACAACATGTGCTACACCATTACATAGCTGTGTGAAATATAATATAATATGTTTGCTTGAGATTAGAGGATTTCTCTCTGTCGGTGTACTTTAGACATATGAGAAACGATGAAACTGGTGGCTGAACTGGCAGTAAAACTGTATGAGGTTTGACTCTGTACCAAACCTGAATAGATGTATCATCAGTTGAGAGCAGAGCGCAAACATGAGTAATATGAAGTCTATAGTTCCAGTTTACTTTATTTCCAGAACCCCAGTCCATGGAAGAAAAATATCAGATACAATTGTGTATAGAGGATTAGGATTGAAGATTAAATCAAATATATATATATATATATATATATATATATATATATATATATATATATATATATATATATATACACATACATACTGGTTAAATCGCAGCATCGAAGCAACCAATATTTTGGGGAAATACTAACACTGTAACACTATTCTTTATATTGCATGTAACGTTCTTGCTTCTTATACTGTTCCTGTGCCTCTAGGAAATGTCAACCGAGTTTCAGTTCTGTTCTCTCATAGTTCACTGCACCAGCTCAGTTGTGTGTGGAAATTCTCTTTTAATGAGAGTAAACTCAGCCTTGATTGGCTCCTAATTTGGGAACTGCGCTTCTGTTTTTTTCCTTCTTTTTCATCGTTAGCTTTGATAGAAAACTTTTTACTTTGCAATGGAACTTTGTTTTAAACCTTACCACCCCACCAAATTCCGTTCTCAAATAAAAAAAAAATGATTTGTGAAGAATACCAGGAGCAACTGCTAGGAGTTATGTGTTAACTTCCTGCCAAATGAACCACAGCACACAAGGCCAAATTTCTTACCATATGATCAGATGCTGACGAGGAGTGCAACGCTAAATCGGTGGAGTACTCATTTAATGTCTGCATTGACCACTTGTGCTTCACAGCCTTTTGAAATGTTGAGAGCCATTGAGAAGCAATCGAAATGCTCCCAATCTCGGACCTTGCACCTTTTTAATAAATTCCGCTTCTGAAGTCTTCTGAATCAGCGACAACAGCTCCTGAGATTCACCAAGGTGTTTAGTTGCCTTGAAAAGTGAGCATTTTATTTTCTCATTAATTATTCAGTGTCAATTTTGTGGAGTAATTCCCCTCTCATCATGCATCAGTGACCACTCCAAAACCCATGTCTGCAAATCCCAGCATCATCCCCGTATTATTCCCTTCCTAAATGAGCCATTTTATAATACGCCTCAGATAATAAACAGATAATTTGTAATGAGCCTAGTCATTTCTTTGTTTGTGTTTACTTGAAGTGCTTTCTCCTGTGTGCACGTGTGTGGATTGGATGTGTGCAGTGTAGCCTGAGACGCACACACTTCTTTTATGGAGTAATGAGGTGCAACGCTTGTCATCCTTTATTTAATTCCCTTGAATGAGTGAGGAGACCCAGAGAAGAAGGAAAAGAGGTCACTAGCATTATTAGTGAATTCATAGTGGGGCTGAAGGGTATGCGGAAACTTCTTTTTTTGGACCAATATTGCAATGGTTATTCAGTATGAGACTTAGTTCCTTATCTTCTGAAATATTCATGAGCAATATATCATTCTGTTGCATGATGCTATACAAACAGTTATTTCATGTCGGCCAGGCCTCTATACTATGATGAGATGAATTGATGCATGACTTGATATGAATGACAATTTTTTATTTAGCTATTCAATTGTAAAAAACTTCAATCACAGTAGAATATTGATAACCTTAAGCCTGGTGTACTTGTATAGCGCCTTTCTAATCTTCCAACCACTCGAAGATCTTCAACACTACTTGTCATCATTCACCCATTCACACCCATTCATACGCTGATGGCAGAGGCCACCATGCAAGGTGCCCCCTGCTCATTAGAACTATCTAATCATTAATACCCAAACACACACCAAATGCACTGCATTTGGGAGCAATTTGGGGCTGAGTGTTTTTTCTTGATTGAAGGACAACCCGCTTTATCACTTAGCCACAGTAAAGCCAATATAATCAATAATGACGTCACATATGAATCTGACGGACCTCCAGTCAGTTACAGTAACAGATGACACCAACTTAAGTGCAGAGATGTAAAAAAAATGAACAAATCTCATCACCCGACTATGGCGCTGCCTCTTTAAAACAGCTAAACACGTAAACAGTGATCCCTGCCGGGTGGATGTTGGCCTACTTGACACACTGGTAGTTGGGTTTTCAGTCATGCAATTGTCATAAGTCCTTGTGATGAGATTTTTAGCATTGCCTTAGGTAGCAAGGCACTTCCTGCACAGTACCAATCTCTCTCTCTCTCTCTCTCTCTCTCTCTCTCTCTCGCATCTACACACTAATTGGATCCCGACAGCTGACATCCTGTTCCTCTTTTGACACTAATGTCACCTCCTGCTCGTCGAGCAGAGTTTATTGTCACAGAGTAGCAAGCAAAGCTTCCGCGTGGCGTTTTTCCAAGATTACAAGCTGAAGTCTCCATCTGTATCTACTGTCACATGGTGGGGGGCGTGGGGCTGCGTGGGCACACATGAGGTCCACGGGGCCGGGCGTTTGGTTAGATCGTGTAGCATTGAACTTTAAAAAAAAAAATGTAATCAAAGCTTTGGCGTTTCATTACATTGCGATATCTGCTTAAATTGGATTAATTCCGAATTTATAGTACGTGATCTTACCTTGACCTCCCTTTTCATGGTTCTCCTCATCCCACACATACAAACACAGCCTCTGCTCCTCCGGCCACCACATGAATACAGCCATGGTTTATATTATCTGCTAGTACAAGTTAGCAAATGAACACACAAGCTGACAAACTGCACATTTTATATCCACAGTGTATATTTGTACGTGTGTTTATATACATCCACAGACGTGCACACACACGGGATGAGGTTAGGCTTCACAGGACACCCATGTTTACAATCACAGGCTATTTCCCGAGCTACCCTGCTCCCTCCCTATGTCCCCTCTCAACCTCTCTTCTTTATCCCTCTGGTCATTTGTATTCATCCACCTCCATTTACTGTCACCCTGCGTCGGTCACAGCCTTCTCCGGGCTCCTCTTTCGCTTTGCGAGCCGCTCCGCTCAGTTTCCTCCCTCCCTCTCCTCCGTCCCTCTGTTCTGCATCTCTCCTACCCATTTCCTCTAATCATGGCTGGCTATGAGCCTGCCAGAGAGCAGCTCAATAATTAAAAACTACTGCCATGCTCCAAAATAAATGCAGCCGAACATAGGACAAATGCACAAAGGCTGCCATTCAAGGGAATGCACGCTCGCATGCACGAACGTAACGAAACGTTCCTGCAGAGTATTGTAATGGATCCCGGCCTATGTTACTTATTTCCTTGGCAGTGAGCCCAGTAATAACTGAAGACTCCCTGAAGAAGTTTTAGCTCACTGGGTCATTACTCAGTCTTGATGCACATTGGCTACGACTCATAATGCTTTGAGAATTGCATCGCTGATCCGGACAGCGTCAAATTAACAGAATATATATGTCTGGTTCAACGCTGCAATTCTCAAGCATTATGAGATATTAATATATACATTATTATCCCTTCCCTCCTGATTCTGTTATGTATTGTTTTTGAAGTAGTCTGAGCCACTGGGGCTAGTGATAGCAGATATTTAAAAGGCTGTTCAAACCACGTAATTTCAGAATGATGAATGTAAAACACAATACTTGTTTTCACAAGGGCAGAATGAGTCTAATTACCAATTACATTTTTGGATCCACACGTCTGAAACTGTAACATTGGCCTACCTATTATTTACAGAATAACCTGGCTCTGCTACAGCCACACTGTCAGTTGTAATTCCTCTTCTTTGTATGTGGCAGAATGTGTGTGTGTGCATGTGTGTTTGCTTTTAGGCCAGGAGGGGGACAGGATGCCACCTTTGGTCATCAGTGGGAGGGAGGGAACTATACCGTAATCCCTGTCTGGGTCACCAAAACAGCTGTGCTAGCTCGCTAAATGTCCATGAGATAATCTCATATTGGCTGTGCAGGTCTGCAGGAAGATCTACTTGGATAATAAAAGAGGAGGTATAGCAGGTAGAAATATGAGGATTGGAACAAACAGGAAAAGCAGGTTACTATTCAAGAATTACTCATTTATATCCTTATTAACAGCAGTTAATTAGGAATTTGATTCGGTACGACAAAATATATAATCACACACACACACACACACACACACACACACACACCATAATCTGTTTTACTCGGGTGGAGGGAGAATCAAAAAGGGACACGAGGTGCAGAGTTTCAAACTTAAGAAATCAAAACCAGATCCCTTAAGTTTCTGAATATAAATAAGAATAGAACAGGCTTACTGTATCTCCAAAGTCGGCACGGTTCAGGTGTGTTTCAAAGGGGTTTTGTTTTGATGATATACTCACATGACATGTTTTGTTTGGCTCCCTTGAGGTTTCAGCTCTCTTCCCTGAGCCAGCGTTGGGTTATTTGTGATGTTGAGCAGTGGTGCACAACCATGGTTCACTTAAACTGCTGTCACGTCTTATGTCATTTGTAAACACCTGTGAGAGGCGCTGATAATTCTCGCTCTTTTTACAGTTTCCAAGGAGTGGCCTGGCTCCATTTTGCATTCACAAGGCCGGCCGATCTCTTTGCAGGCAGTGAGTCATCCGAAGCGTTAAACTATAAAGAAGAAATGTCCTGCCTTTAAACAGCATTGCATGGTCGGGTTGAAAATGACATTACTGACATTCTAAGGACATTATAGCTGGAGGAACCTCACATGGTCTGGTGGATATCATAACAAAACTACCAGAGGTGCCAGTGTTTAAACAGTCACATCGCTGTTGAAGACACACCGATGTGGCTCTACATGGTTTATATCAGAATGTAGTCACGGTCTGCCTCTTTCTGATAACTCTGTTTACTAACTAGACAACAATTCTACACAAATGCTGCCATCTATTGGTCAAATACATAAAATGAACTCTGTGCCTGATTGTGAATTCTCCACCAGAACCCTTTTCATGAGTTTTAGCACATGAAAGAGCATGTAGAGCATCACTATCATATCTGGCCCCTGAACTAATTGTGTTCAAATTAATACGGATGGCACTTTTACTAAGACTTGACTAAGATGAAAACGTAACACCACTGTGTCCAAGTAAATGATGAACGTGGGATGGCTAGAATTCCGGTCTGTACTACTATTATTGAACCCAAATGCAACATCATGTTTCCATCGTAGTCCAAAGAGTAAAATCAGCTGCAAGCCTGAGGACGTTTTATAGTGGAAATGCGTTTGTTTTTGCAGTACATATTCACACATGGAAAGCGAGAGCTGTTGTGGAACCAGGTTGGCCCGTGGTGGAGGTACTGACTCCTTAGATGTGTGTGAATGTGGTTTTGCTACATATTTTTTTTGCCACAACTGTTGAAACAAAAGTTGCCATGCTGGCTTTCATTATTTTATAATGCTATCGCCTCTTTTCTGTTAGTATCTCTTTGCTTGTTTTTTTTGTTTGAACTTTTCTTTGTTCTTCTAATTGACCGTGTGTCGTTGTAAATGAGGGTCGCCCCTCAATGATATCTCGAGTATAAATAAAGGTTGATAGAATGAATATGTAAGAAGGCTGGAATCAAGGATTTGAGAAGGTGATTGCTGATTCCAGATTTACTAATACATATGCATGAATACTCTACCAATTTATTTGGAAGGAGGCTGAGAGATTTTTGCGACTTAATCATGACTACGGGAAGCAGTGTTACAAGCTCTGGGTGAAAGCATTATGCTAAATATCAATGTCCAAAATCACAACACAAGAAAAGAAAAGAAAAAAAGAAAGAAAGAAAGAAGGAAAGAGGAAACCACACAATTCTCACCACTATGCCTGTTTGATCAGTCACTGAATCTCGCAGTGGTATGAGATGGCCACTTGAGGGAGGCAGAGTTGCATTAAGGTTCTGGATGCAGCGTGTCTGTCAGTAATATTATGGCGTTTAAATACTGCGGTCCACATTGAAGCGTTTAAGTCACCCATTCAGGTTTTCTTGTTGGCCCTTTAACTGTCTGCCACCCCTTCTATATATTCTATATACTATTTCAGCACTGTCCCCTCATCATTCACATGTCTGCTACACTGTTAGGTTTATGTAAGTGGTAACTATAGCAACAGGTCCACGTTCTACATCTTAGTCATTGTAGATAGCTCTAGACATTATATGAAATTTAAAGGTCCAGTATGTCGGATCTAGTGGCATCTAGTGGTGAGGTTCCAGATTGTATCCCACGGGAAACCCCTCTGCTTTCCAAGTCAGAACTACGGTGGCCTTCGGGTATGGTAGAAACACAAAAAGCCCTCTCTAGTGCCAGAGTTTGTTTTGATAGCGTGTGTCAATTATTGGATGCCTGGAAGAACTCAGTTCAACAACTTCTCTCGTTCTCTAAATTTATTTACTAAATGATCACAAGCAAAGTAGTAAGCGCTCGCTGCAATTGCAAAAGCAGTGAGTGGTACAGCCAACACGCAGGTTGGGCAAAGAACAACTGCCCCACCAACGGAAGTGGGGCCTTTCATACACAGTTTATCGTCACAGGTTCGTCTCACCTCGTCCTAACATCTGATTCGCTCTATCCTGTCAAGAGGAGGAGAATCCCGTGTTCTCATCTTTTCTCACAAGACTGGAACGTGCAACGACCAGTCTGCTTCCATAATGTCAATATACTGATAAACAGTTGTGGGTGTTGAAGTGCGCAGGCGTGTGACTAACTTCCCTTGAGAACTGGACATTTCATAGACACAACAGCTGCTTAGCTGTGTTATACTGACCTCGCTAACCTGAACTTTAATAGACATGAAGAGTAATGCAATGAAGAATATCTACAGAATATAAGGATTTATATTATCAGTTTCTCCGGGCTACTGTATAAACATGGCCGTGCAACTTGGCAGACTAGGTAGACATGAAGGCCGCGTTTCAGATGATTGTAAACTAATGAAAGCTACAACAACATTATCTTCCATCTCTGCTAATGGATTCCTCTAAATCCTACCCACTGGTCCTGCAGTGATTAGATAGTCAAGTGTCACACAGAGAACCCTTTGCCAAAAACAACCCAGACTCCAGACTGTGCTCTGAGAGGTGACTGCATGCTGTGTACTGCCAAAAAAGAAAGGCATCCAATCGGTCAAGATGAAACACACTTTGCATGGAGATTGCGGTCAATATATTCAGATTTTACAGTGTGCCCCTTCCATGTTTCACACAGAGGTTTTGTTTGACATGGGAATGTTACAATATTTGTCAAAACGGAATCACAGCTGAATTACATATGAAGGTGAATACTAACTAGACTAAATACTCTGGTCTTCAATTTCCCTCTGTGTATGGCGAAGTTAGATGATACAGTGTCTGCACTATTATCTTATCTTATCTGCCGATCAGGTATGAATCATACAACTGTTGTAAATCCTTTAGGCTAATACGTAACGTACAAGGCTTGAGACTTTATTCTAAAGCTACATTTTTTTAATTTGTTCTGCTTTTATTTCGACTCGGAAAAATGTGGTTTCATATCTCTCTTAGTTTTCCAGGCCTTTGGGTTCATTTTTTTAAAAGTATTTTTGGATTTTCCGTCCCTGATTGGTCTCCACTTCCTGTGTAAGAAAGAAAGTCGCTGTTAGCGGCTTCATCACTGGTTTTGATTTCAGTGATAAAGTATCAAGAACTATACGTTCAGTTGAGCAAATCATAATACAGTTTTTTTTTTTCTTTCATAAAAAAGGTGCACATTGTGCTTCCATTTGCGTTCTGACTGCATCCCGGTATTGTGTGCCAGTGTCTCTGTCTATGGTGTGGGTCTGTTCCAGTGTCTGCATATACTGCAGTTTTGCCCTGCAGACTGGCTTCCTTTTTCTTGCTTTTGTTCCTCCAGCCTTTAGCTCTTGACAAATCTACTTGTCCCTCTCCATCCATGTTGCCCCTGGTAACCAGGGAGAAATGCACTTAAATGTCATACGCAGCAACGGGGAGGGGTTAAAGATTTTTTTAATTTTCTTACATAGAAAAGGAGAAAAAGAGATAGGAGGGGGGGGGGGGGGGGGGGGTTGTAAAATAGGTGGAAAGAAAGAAGTATAGGAGAGGACAAGGAGTGGAACAGAATGACGGTCTCAACGTGTGTTCATCGTGTGAGAGAAAAACTAAACATTTGCTCAAAGAATGGCATTCATCTCCTTTGACTATTGTGAGGTGATGATACATTGCAAGCTGTCAAATGAAGCCCAACAGCTCTCCATTGCCGTCATGACTGTGTCTGACTGACTGCCACAGCTTGCCTTTGACTGACTGTTGCATTCTGATGATGTTGACAGGCCAAAGGCAAAGAACAATTAGAACTTCAAAAGTATCACATTTTTTTGCAGCCAACACTTTTTTTCTTATTAAGTGAATGTGAATCCTGGTTTAAAGATGGAGAGTGATCGGGAGTTCCAACCAGTAGGACACAGACCTAACCGACTGTCCAGGCTGGATGTACTGCCACCAGTAATCAAACCCCTTTATTGCAGACTTTGTGCTGGTGGACAAATACCTGACCCTTGTGTCTGCAATGTGCTGGGGTACTCATATGTTTGTTGACCATGGTTTCTTCCCCACTATGTTTTTCAAGTATATATGTGAATATATACACACAAGGCCTTTCACATAATTACTTTGCCGTTCAAATCTCCAACTATTCCAACAGTAATCTGGTAACCCGTGAATATGAAAGACCCTTCATGAATGTTTATTTCGAACCACCGTGATGCTGTATTCCCTGTTGTCATACTGACCTCCTACAGCAGAGGTGGGCAAACTACGGCCCGCGGGCCGGATACGGCCCGCCGAGTATTAATATACGGCCCGCCGAGTATTATAATTATTATAACATTAAAAAAAAATATTAAAAAAAAGTTATTAAAAAAATATATTAAAAAAAAGTTTTTTATTTTAAATAATTATAAGTTATAGTAAAGACCGCTGTAGCGCTTCTCCGTTCCCAAGTTCAGTTTCCCGAAGCAGGATGACCACAACAGACCAGCGTTGATGTTTCTTCATGCTTATTTATTGCACAGCGCTCTTTTAGGCTTTTCGTGTGTGCAGCGGCTGTCATTCAGACGCTGTTGTGGGACTACGGATAATATTATGAACCCAGACACCACGGAGTTTGATGTTCCGACGTATGTGGAGTTTACACAACAAGTATAAAGCAGAACTGGTGGTTATTTCCAAGGTGGATGGCAGAATCGGTATCCGTTTTACGGAGATAAGACCGGCGCATACCGGAAAAGACAGCTCTTTTTCACGGAGAGACCCGACGGCGATAAGCCACGCCCCCTTTGTCAAACACTCTCCATCCATCTGATACTGGCCCGGCCCGTCTGTCAAATTTTTTAATTCAATGTGGCCCCTGAGCCAAAAAGTTTGCCCACCCCTGTCCTACAGTCAAGGAGGCTTTGTTTTGTCCCAGTCTGGCTGTGATCACATCTATATTTGTTTCTTTTCATGATTTGAACCTGGCTGTAGGAGCTATTTATTTGATATTAGTATTTAGTTATTTTACTCACAAGTAGTATTGTTTAATTATTCTAGGTGTTTGCTTATTTAGGTTAGATGTTTTGCTTATTTAGGTTAGATTTTTTTGATATATTAAGAGACTTTATTTTTTATTTTTTTAAAGCTAAGTATTTGTCGTTGTGGTCTAGGTTTACTTAGTCTTGGTTGTTTGTTTATTTATTAAATGGGTAACACTGTGGGCACCTGTAGTTATATGTAGGAGGCAGGTACAGGACCAGCATGCATCTAGGTAGGCCTATGGATTTTTACCAGCACAGGAGAGGCAGCATGGTGAGTTCCTTTGTTCGCTTGTTTAGTTAAATAAATTATCAGAAAAATGGAATCCTGCATGGGCAATACATTCGTTTGGCTGCATAATCCACATACCCACGGTGCGTCAGTGGCCCTTTGATTTATGCTTGTTTGTTTTGATTTATTGGACAAATGGCCACTACACTGCCATTTCTGCACAATTGCAGATAGAGATCAGGCTACACTACTATTGTTAGTATTATACTATTAGTAGAATTAAAATCCAGTTGGTAGCGATGAGTCAAGCAGGTTCAAGTAAGCTTAGGCTCCTACTAGAAAACATCCTGGATTCAGTCGGCAGGTAAAACAGTGACAAAGCAGCATTCTGAGTAAATTATTGATAGCTTACAGAAACATTGTGTGCAATAGAACACCTTCTTCCCCCCCTCAGAACCAGGGGCGGTTTTGGGCACGGGCGAACCGGGCAGCCACCCGGGGCGGCACTTTTTCATGACACGTGGGGGGCGGCACGACCACTTAAAAAAAAAAAAAAATATATATATATATATATATATATATATATATATATATATATATATATATATATATATCATCTGGGCCGCGAAGCGGTTTTCCATTATCTATCATATCACTGTGTGGGGAATTGGCAGGTTGGCGCCCCCTGCGGCTGACCCTGCTTGCTGGGGGGGGGGGGGCCGTCTGCGGATCTTTTTTTTTTGCCCGGCGGAGGGGGGGCGCTCGGAGGGGATCTCGCCCGGGGCGTAATTACGTGTAGAACCGTCACTGCTCGGAACTAAAATGGGTAACCATAAACCACCTACAAAACAACACCATGTCCTTGTGAGCATGTTGCAGAGCTGACGGCATTTAGGTCACGACAGAACTTGGTCTTGTTTCCCTTAATCTCAGGAATGTGAACTGCAAACAGGGAAAGATCCATGATAATGTTTCCCTCTGTATTTTTCCTTTTTTTTGTTTTTTGTTACTGCATATCTGAAAACCAGCTTTCTGTATGTTAAGCTAAAGCGTGATAAGTGCATCACACTAGTTTGATGTGTGTGTGCTGCGAGGAACTTATAGAAGCTAGATATATACCAGCAGTACAGTAAAATGGTTGACACCTAATGGTATCCTTTTAAGGGTGTCTAGCAGTAGAAAGTAGAACGACTAAAAAGCTGGTTAGGGTCAGGTTTGCTTTATATTCCGGATAAGCTGCCAGTTGCTCGGCGGAGGAGGGAAAATGCTTGAGGTTAGCACATATACGGCAGACAAATGCGTTCAGATGTACACGCATGTCTACCCTTATTTGAAAAACTAAAACGCTGAAAGGTAATGTCAGCAGCTGGGGGAAAGATGACGCTGGTTGCATGCAACTCTCCCAGTTTTTCTTGCATTTGTGCAAAAATGTGCAGACTGCAAATTACATACAAGTATACGCATGGCACCATTTGCTGTTCCTAGGGATGTCCTCTCAAGCCGAGTGTGGATAGAGTGTGATTCAATAACTAATGGGTTTGGCTGCTTCGACAAATACACACTCAGAGATGCATGTCCTCGTCTATGCAGCCCATGCATGCATACATGGGCTGCATACGACATTTTTGCACAGTGTTACTCAAGCTTGACATATCTCTCCTCATACCTCCCTGTTCTTTTCCTCTCTCTATTGTGTGTACACACACACACACACACACACACACACACACACGCACACACGCTTGCTCACGCTCTGCTCAGCTCAAAAGGATCAGTAGCTTATAAACTGGCTGCAGTCAGCAGTCAGTATCTCTGTGTCGGGAGAGGAAGGGAGGACAGATTGCTTCGACTGGATGGAACAGAACTCAACCAAGCCTCACTGGGTTGAGTCATACTGGGCTGGGTTTATTTTTTATGGGCAAACCAATGCAGGTTCCCTGTTGGCTTTTGCCAGACCGAGCTGGGCTGTTCTGGGCTGGAATGGACTGAATTAGTTCAGCTAAACTCTTGCCGGATTTGATTTCACTGGACTGTGTTGAGTTTGCCTGCAGGCCTCGGGGAGACTAGGCTGGAATAGACGGAATTCCCTTTCTTTTTATTTTAGCATCCCGCCCTCCCTCTCTCCGTCTTCCATCCTCCCCTCATCTTCTCCCTTGCTCTTTCACAGCAGACATCCAGTGTTGCAGAGCAGACGAAGGCAGCAGCCCTCAGTGCTTCTGTTCATCTGCTGGCTCCTTGAAAGACGGAAAGGGATTCTTCGTCTCTTTTAAATCCCCTGCTTTTGTACAGAGACAGCGGCTGGTGTGAGGAATTACCTGCAGAGCTTTTCCATTTATCATCCAGAGGGCTTTTTGGATGTGCGTCTTTTTTTTCTTCTCCTTACAGATTCTTACATTTTGAGGAAATTGTTGGACTCTTGGCAGAGAAGAAGCATATATTTGCATGCGTACTGCTTTATCTCTGATATATCTTGGCTGCCTTTTCGGTTCATTCATTTGGCCGTTGCTGCCGCTGCCGCTGCTGCTGGTGGTGGTGGTGGTGGTGGTGGTGGTGGTCGTGAAGCCGGGGCAGGAATGGCCCAGCAGGCAGGCATGGGGGTGACTCACCAGGACACCCTGGCAGTGCCCCCCATGCCCAAACACTCCGGCCTGAATGAAGACCTGGTGAAGATCCTGCGGGAGAACCTGCTGCAGCCGGAAAGGCAAAGAGTACAACGGCGGTCGCCCTCCTCCATCTCCCCCCGCCTCTCTCCCCGCAACTCCCCGCGACTGCTTCGCCGCATGCTGCTCAACAACAACATCCACAAACAGAGGCGCTTCACTGTCGCACACACATGGTGAGACTTAGATGGACAGATATGCGGCTCGAAGAGTAATCGCTATTGTCATTGTTGTGCGTTTGTAGACGGGCAGCTGCAGAGGCTTATGGAGTGCTTGTGTGTGTGTGTCTTTGCCTTTGTCTGACAACCGCACACTGGCAAACTTTCAAGGTTGTGCCTGTTGAACGCTGTGTGCGAGGGAGGTAGCTGTGTGCTAAGCCATTTGAGTAGTTGAACTTTGTTTGCGGTTTTACTTGATCGGTTCCTCTTACAGAGAAATGGCAGCGGTGTGCACGAGCAAATCTCTCCTGGAGGTTATTCATGTCAAATCTCCTCTTCTCACCTTAGATAATGAGTTTCTCTCTCGCTCTTCTTCTCTGTCCAGCTTAATCTCCATTTATATCTCTCACCCCCACCCGTGTGTGTGTGTGTGTGTGTGTGTGTGTGTGTGTGTGTGTGTGTGTGTGTGTGTGTGTGTTACCCATTCCCCCCGCCTTCCCTCGTCTTCCCCTGTCTTCCCCTGCCCTACCCGTGCTGTCTCTCTTTATGCCTCTGCATGATATACAACAGTGTAAATGTGAGGAGATATACAACAAACAAAAAAAGCTGCCTGTCTTGTTAGGTAGGTAGAGTAGGAAGCCATCCATCAATACATTTCCTCCCTCCTGCTGTGTCTCTCCACAGCGGCCTGCAGTTTTTGACTATTAATTAGTCTTTTATTCCTGGCTGTCTATCAGCCACGGTTGCCCACACCCCATCTCCTCCTTTCCTCTCATTCATCTCCCCCTCTACCCCTTGCCTCCTCCCCACAATTTTTTTCCCTCGCCTTTAACCAATTCAGATTTTTTTTTTGCCGCCACCGCCCACCGTTATCATCTCCTTCTCCATTTTTTCACGACTCGCATCTCCTTCTCTTCCCTCTCCATATTTCCCCTTCTCTTCCTCTCTGTGTCTTGTGTCCCACTTTCTTTACTCCCAATCTCTCCCATTAGACTCGACCCTTCTGGCATCTGGATCATGATGTAATTCAAAAATACATATATTCATATATATATTCTCACCTATCTCTCTCCTTCATTCCCCTCCCCTGCTTTCTACTTCAAGGTGTGTTACATCTACATTTTTGACAGTTGCTTCCAGTTTCCTCTCGTATTAATCACTTACTCTTTTGTCTCACTGTCCCATTTTGAATCCCCCTATTTTCCTTTTTTCTTTCATCCATCTTTCTTCCACCACTTTGCATATAAATACATACATATTTCATCACCTCTCCTCCCTGCTTCTTTCTCCAATGATGCTAATAGTGCTAATAGGGAGATATACAGGATCTCGTGACTCCTATAGATTTTTGCTATTTTAGAGGCTCACTGCTTTCTGTGCGTCTGTATAATTTTGAGTTAATTATGTGTGTGCTAAATTATTCCGTGAGTTTATATAATTCACACACCATCCATTGTTCTCCCACGTGCCGTTTTAAGCAGAAAGCTATATTTAAGATGCCTGAACGCTTCCTTTCCCGGAGTGATTTTCCGTGTTCTGTTATGACGCAAAGCCATGTCATGAGCATTACAGTGGGGCGAGTGAGCCTGGTTTTCAAGAAAGTCCCCCTTGTTATTTATCTGAAACTGCTGGGGTGAAGAGAGCAAGTGGCACTTGTGGCATGACGGTACATTCATTATCGAAAAGAAAAAAAGAGCCAATGTTGTCCTACATATTTGGATGAAATGCTGCCCGGCATATACTGTCATGATTGACTCTCAGTATGCACATGTAAGGAACCTTCTGGTCATTCTTTTAAGGTGGGAAACCCATTTTTCCTGTGTCAACGATTCAGACGTGACCCCTCTTTGAGATCTACTGTCAGTGTAATTCTAATGCTGCGTTCATACCAAACGCGTTGCAAATTTGACACGCGAGTAGATTAGATGCAAAGTCAATGCACAGACGCGATAGGTTGCGAAAAAGCGAATGATGCGCTTGACGCTGAGTTGCGTAAGCCAATCAGATTTGAGAAGCTCCGCCCGTCATCACCGCCGTCCTGCCATTGCTGAATCAAACTGCTGCTGGTCCGCCTGAAGTAGCGCTGGTAGCGGCCGTCATTCAGACGCTGTTGTGGGACTACGGATAATATTATGAACCCAGACACAATGGAGTTTGGTGTTCGGACGTATGTGGAATTTACACAACAAGTATAAAGCAGAACTAGTGGTTATTTCCATGGTGGATGGCGGAAACGGTAACTGTTTTTACGGAGATAAGCCACAGTGATAAGCCACGCCCCCTTTCAGGCGCGAGTA
Source organism: Myoxocephalus aenaeus (assembly GCA_038501785.1). Taxonomy (NCBI): domain Eukaryota; kingdom Metazoa; phylum Chordata; class Actinopteri; order Perciformes; family Cottidae; genus Myoxocephalus; species Myoxocephalus aenaeus. Next base: position 1,263,784 of record JBAMJR010000379.1, read on the forward strand.
ACATTCGCAACGCGTTTGGTGTGAACACAGCATTATTGTCGTAATTGTATAATTATGTTGTAATATTCAGTAGCCTCCAGTTTGCCTGCGTTGCTTTCCCTATCCCGCATCACAATGCTAAAAATGTTTTGCTAATCTATTAAAAATACCAAATGAAAAAATCACATGAACATAAGTATCCACAGCCTTGGCCATTTCACTCAACATTTCACTCAGGCACATTCTTTTTCCACTGATCATCCTTGAGATGTTTCTACAACTTGATTGGAGTCCACTTGTGGTAAATTCAGTTGATTGGACATGATTTGGAAAGGCACACACCTATATAAGGTCCCACAGTTGACAGTGCATGTCAGATCACAAACCAATGAAGCCATGAAGTCCAAGGAATTGTCTGTAGACCTCCGAGACAGGATTGTATCGAGGTACAGATCTGGGAAAGGGTACAGAAAATGTTCTGCAGCATTGAAGGTCCCAATGAACACATTGGCCTCCATAATCCATAAATGGAATACATTTTGAACCACCAGCACTCTTAAAAAAGTGACACGACAATCCGCCTGAAGGACTCTCAGACCAAGAGAAACAAAATGATTTCCCTTTGGCCTGAATGCCAAGCGTCATGTCTGGAGGAAACCAGGCACCGCTCATCACCTGGCCAATACCATTCCTACAGTGAAGCATGGTGGTGGCAGCATCATGCTGTGGGGATGTTTTTCATCGGCAGGAACTGGGAGAGTCGGGATTGAGGGAAAGATGAATGCAGCAAAGTACAGAGACATCCTTGTTGAAAACCTGCTCCAGAGCGCTCTGGACCTCAGACTGGGGCGAAGGTTTATCTTCCAACAGGACAACGACCCGAAGCACACGGCCAAGATAACAAAGGAGCTGCTTCGGGACAACTCTGTGAATGTCCTTGAGTGGCCCAGCCAGAGCCCAGACTTGAACCCGATTGAACATCTCTGTAGAGATCCGAAAATGGCTGTGCACTGACGCTCCCCATCCAACCTGATGGAGCTTGTTCTGCAACAAAGAATGGGAGAAACTGCCCAAAAATAGATGGGCCAAGCTTGTAGCTGTGAATACTTTCCAGATGCACTGTACATTCATACATTCTTGCAGACCCTTGTTGTGAACAGCGTTGCCAGATCAGACTGACAAAAAGAAGCCCAATAAGAGCTAGAGCCCACCCAGTCGTCTTTTTTTTCTTCTTCTAACTGCAATCATCTCCAATCCAGTCAGTGATTTATATAGCCCCAAATCACATATTTGACTCAAGGGGTTTTACAATCTGTAAAGATTACAACACCCTCGATCCCTATACGCTCAACTGCTGATAAGGAATAACTCCCCCCCCCAAAAAACTAGAGGGTAAAAAAAAATAAAAAATGGAGGACACATCTGGTTGAGCCACTGGGGAGGGATTTCTCTCCCTGGACAGACAGACATGCAGTGGATGTCATGTGTGTACAAAATCACCAACATAATAAAACACAGTTCAAGACAATAACAAAATTATACATAGAATGTAAACCTATACAAAATAATATAGTTCCAGGAGGATGTCTATCAGCCTCCAATTTAAATGTTTTCATGGGATTTCTTGATAATTAATCTGAGGATGACAATTATGCCTACATTAGACTGAAATCTCAGTCTTACTTTTTTTTTTTTCTCCCAAATCTCTGTTTCTCCTTCTCGAACACATTTGAGTACAACACTTCTCTGGTTTCTGCTCACACATTTCTCACAGTTGGTGTTTGATGCGGTTTGGCCTTCACTTGAGCGTGCTGCAGAAAACATTGCACAAGTGAAACACAAAGAAGGAATGCGTTTACGTCTATGTGGATCCGGATGTAAATCGTGTATTTTGTGAGACGTTGGTCTTTGCATCAAGACCGTTGGGGTGACAGGAGAGCAAGAGTAAAGACAGTAAAGAGAGAGAACAACGAGCACTTAATCACCGTGTAACCTGTGTTGTGTGTCTTGACAACAACAACCTCAAAACAAGCGGCAGACAGCATATCAGACAGAGATAAAGAGAGTGTGGGAGGTTAGGAGAAAAATTGCTGGGTTTTTGCGCACGCGTGTGTGTGAGCGAGGGCACTATAGAGACAATTTGTTCACAAGAGAGAGACACTATCAAATGGCTCTAAGCAGGAGGGAGGTTGACAACTGCAGTGCAATTTACTCCAATCACCTCCTCATTGTTTTACAGCTGCAGGGAATCACAGGGCCACTGCGCTGTAAATCTGGTGACATACACAGCCCTCAGTGGCTCCACTCCACACTTCATTAACAAGACAATCCCTCTCCATGGACAGATTGGCTGATGCACTGCTCGGTTGTCCTTATCGGCACAACAGCGCGAGAACCAAACACACATTTTAACTCCAAACATTCACAGTTTGTGATGATGTCAAAATGTGATGATGATTCAGTGGAATTTTGAAAGCTGTAACTATTTGATAGTTACAGCTGAGCGGATTTAAAGTGTGGTAGTTTTTATTCAATTATTGCCGGTGTTATTAAAACCTAAGCAGCAGCACTACCGCCAACAGCGGCAGATGCATTAGTGTGGCGTTCTGTGTGGAATCAATGAGTTTGATAACGGACTTAATGCTCAGTATTACATTGTGCCTCGCTAGGTAGGGACGTGTCTAGGATATGAGTTATTTTTAGCTAAAGGTTATCACCCAGAGACACGGCAGTCTCGTATAATCCCATCATGTGTGAAGAATGTGACTTTTTATTTGTATGTTCAGTATGAGCAACTGTCTTTTTGGGAAAGTGACACGTGTTCATTACCAGCATACCAGCACCTTCTCTAACACGGTTATGTCAAAGAGTCATCTCTGCTACATAATGACAGATTGCTGACAGACTTGAACAGAAATGAATGAATGAATGAATGAATGCACACGCGAGAAGACACGATTGAGAACTGTTCTCTCACAATGGCGCAGTACACAAAGCATGGGTTAAATTGTGCGCTCTCACCTTGGAGTGACAGACTGACCGACACTCACGATTCAGTTTTTCTATTCTCTCCACCATAATATCCTCCTTTAAACTTTCCTCCTCACCGACCCTGAGGTATTGCACAACAGCGTCTGATGCTGCATTGCAACATCACTAGTGTGTCTCTTTATGTAACCGCAGAGGGAGATTTCAGCGAAGGGAGAACAGGTGGCTCCGACTGGTTGGCGCTGATGCCGGTGCTTCTTCTCTGTCCGAGTGGTCAGACTGCTGAGCTTGGGTGTGCACGGCTGGAGGGTTGTGGATGTGATGGAATGGTGGATAGCCGGGTGAATGAATGCGGGATGGAGGGAAGGAGGCAGGGCAGAAGAGAGAAAGGGGGGGAGAGTGTGGGAGTGGAGGACCTCAAGCAAAACACTGTGGTGCTAATCCAGGCTGAGCATGACTCTTCTCTGGGTTATATCATCTCTTTCCATATGGCTTTCACTCTCTCTTGCATTTCTCTTTCCCATTTCTTACTTTGAGTCTCCTGATGGATTACAGTAGTTGTTCATCAAGGTCTCGCAGTTGTTTGCAAGTACGTATCAGCACATCTGACTACTCACAGGGCTCATAGTCGGACATGGTTGGAATCTGACAAAACAGTTTGACAGTGAGTAGAAGAGTTCACTCACGGCCAAGACATATAGTAAATGGACCTGTACTTTGTATAGTGCTTTTTCTAGTCTTCCGCCCATTCAAAGCACTTGAACGCTACTCTACACACACATCATCATTCAGTCACACCCATTCATACACTGATGGCAGTGGCTCGTCAGGAGTAACTAACATTCATAGACATTCATGCATCATAGGCACAGCTACAGGTGAAATTTGGGGTTAAGTGTCTTGCCCAAGGACACATCGACATGGACTAGCGGCGCCGGGGATCAAACCGCCGAACATATTAGTTGATAAGTGCATTCAACCAGATCAAATCCACAAACTAATTAAAGTTGTGAATATATGTTGAAGGCTTTATTAGTTTGTTGGATGTACTTGATTTATCATCAATGTTTGAGCTGAAATTATTTGTTGACAAATCAATTTGTTAACATCAGAAAATCACCCAGCAACACATTTGATTTGATCCATCATTATATATTCCTCTAAAAAAAGACAACTATTCTCAAGGTTTTTGCTGCTTTTTCTTTGCCATGCATGATAGTAATCGGATCAAACATAATCTGCATCGATGGATCAGGAAAGTAATTGCTAGTTGGAGGCCTGATCAATAGGATATTTTAGTGTGAAGGACAAAATAGCTGATTCTCCTCTCATTGGTCGAACAATATTTAGCTTGCAGTAGCAGTGCAAATGTGTTCAGGGTAAATTAAAAAGGAACACTGTAACAAAATGCCCTTCAGCGAAGCCTTAAAATCCCAAATGCACCAGAGGCCGGTCTGTCAACCTTTCTGGTTAATCCAAATTAAACATGAGATGGTTCAGATGTCTGGAATCAGCACTGACATGTTTCAGTACCTTGATGTGGAGGTGATTTGCCCATCGATGTCTTACCTGGGTCTGGGCGATGAGTTTTCGGCCAAATACCTCGATATTGAGACAATATTGCACGGTTGATCTTCGATGCTTTTACAAAACATTTACACCATGAGAGTTCTGATCATTATAATGGCTGAACTCTATAGTGTGTTCTTGAATCCTCTAGCTACCTCTGCTTGTTGCTTTGGATGACATTTCTATTAATAGCCAGCGCCATTTTGCCTTGTTCTTTTGTACCCCCAGCCTCCCAGTCCATGGTAAATACCTTCCTAACAGTCTTTGTTTTCAGGGTATGGCTTTGCGCAAGTAATTACCTTTCATTCCTTGGAGGTGGCTTTGGATTGCAGCTGTCAGCCTGCTGTGCAGCAAGGAGGATTCTCCAGGTTTTATCAGCCCAAACACTGCTCTCCACCCGGGAGAATAGAGCGCCCGTGATTTGCATGCATATGAGCATTTGAGCAGTGCTACTGTGCAAACGGTGCTGGCTGCATGACACATCGGCACAGTACAGGCTTTTCATTTGCAAAGGCATAGTTGGGGTCAATGAGAATCATGAGATCACGCGCACATGATTTTGTATACACTCACACACAAATTATACTAATAGATACACACATACACACATTATTGTAGTTTTACAGATTAGAAACGACCCCGGGTTATGACTCAGCTTTGACTTTATATTCTGAGCTAGTGGCCAAGTCGGTGTTGGCTGAGATGAATACAAACATTAGGATTATATAACTGGGACTGGAGGAGACTGCAAAAGAGAGAAGAAGGCTAAGTGAGGTAGACGGGGATAGAGGAAGAGTAATTTTTTGATGTTTTTAAATGCTGGAAGTGCATTTCCCATTTCCCATCTCACAAACTGTAATGTGTCTTTTACAAAAACCAAGAATTACTGCTGTAATCCAATCATCCCATTTAATGTGGAATTTTAGAACAGAACTGGATTCATTTGGAAATTATGAATACATCATTGCCACACTGTCACATTATAAATATAACCCCTGATTGCTCTAGTCTGTGTTCTACCTTGTATTTGAGTGTAGTGGCCATTCGACTGACCTCAAATGATGAGGAAACGGTCATACATTAACAGAGAGGCTTCCAAGTTACAAAGAGACAGAGCTCTACCTGGAACCACTTGCCTCAAAGACACATTTTACTGGCCAAAAAAGGTTCCACAAAGGTTCCTCAAAACTCAGTTATATCAAGAAGCCTTTCATTGTAACAAACCAGATATGGAAAGCGAGAAACTGGAACTCCCACGTTTTGTATTTGCAAGCACATTCTGTGGTTTTAATCTAGCGACGTTTCGGTCATCGAACATTAAATATACAGTAATCCAACCAAAATAAAAGCACATCTTTTGGAAGTATATTTCTGTCATTTTCTGCTGGAAGTAGCTTCATTTTTCCAGTACATATTTTAAAGTAGAAAGGCCAATGAATATGATAAAGTAAGGGGCTACCTGTAAGCTGAAAGGAGCTGAACGAACCAAATAAAAGGTGAAGAATGTGCACACCCTCTCTACCTGACCCGATTTTACCACATACATAGACAAATAATGTATTTACTGTGAGTACTGTGAAACAGAACAGAAGGAGCAATATAGTCACAAACCACCCCTCGCACTCTGTGATTTGGAACAGTGTTGTGAGTGGATGTCTCCAAATGTGTGCATGGGAGTCTGTCCAAGCTCCTGTGAGTCTCGCTGGCCTTTCAGCTCAGTCTCATTTTCTTCACATCGTGATCGTCAAGCCCAGCGCAATGCCTAAAGTTGTCAGGCTCGCATCCATTACACGTCAAATTCTGTAATCCTTTTTAAAAACCACCCGGGACACTAATGATCCTTTCCCTAAAGGGCTTTGATCCATGCATCATTCGGCTCTGTTTCCGTTCGGGTCTTCAACGAACTAAAACAAAGGGTTATGTGCATATCGATTGTCATTTGCATCCAACAGGTCCAGACACATGAAGGTGTGTTAGTGGTTACTGCTCTACTGATTTAATTAAATTATAACCATAATGAATCTTGCGTTGAAGAGGCTACAGCTGCAGGGCTTCATCAAAGGCCTTTTGATATGTTGATACGCTTTTGATTCAATAAAATGACATTCTGTCAGTGCTTGCTCCAACATGTCAGCCATTCATGTATTATGGTTTTCATTTTGTTTGCACGTATATATAAATTTAAGAAATAATATAGTAAATATTAAGTCTTTATGTAAACATTGTTCCACTAAATACACATCCAGGCAGATGGATAACAGAAATGATAAGAGAGCATTGTGGTGAATGTTTGTCCTTTCACAATTTCCAGTACTTTTCAGTTGTTTACCATTGATCTAGTTATTCAATGAGGAAAACAGGAGTGAGATCTCATCAGAAGAAAGTCATTTCACCTTATACCGTACCAGGTTCCAGAGGTCTATTGTACGCTTCCTCCTCTGCCTTCTTTGCTTTTTCCTTCACACTCTCCTCATTATCTTAAGCTGTGTTTTATTTCCGCTGATTTCACCACCCTAACTTTGACTTGATTGCTGAGGGAGAATTCCGTTACTGATTAGGAGGCTCTGATAAACGCAGCTGCACCAGAGCATCGGCAGAATAGCCTAAGAAGATGACTGTCGTAGGGGACCTTTTTAATAGCTATGAGTATCTTTTATAATGGACTGCAGATGGCCACGTACTCGTTCGTGCATTTCTGTGGCCACTATGGAGGTTGAGCGGTACTGTCTATATTTCTTTACCAATCCATTCTCACCACAGTGAAGATTATTCCAATCACGGAGAGAGAAAAGGGAAACATTCATAGCTCAAAATGAGGGTTGGATGTGGCCTGAAGCTTCCATTATAATTTTCCCTGTGAGAGCCTTATTAGCCCGAGGTGAGATCCATTAATGATGCATGGCTGTGGTAAATCCATTGGTTAGTCGTGATAAAAGTATGCAGGCTCAGTTTATTAAAGAATAATTGAAAGTATAACCCTCGGAAGTCATAACGATTATTTATCTGTACTTAGACACCATGTAGTTCAAGGTCTATTAAGGTCTATGGCAATTCACACAAACATTCTTGTTTTTCTGTCAACAAAAACGTTTAACATTATTTTGATTTGGGAAGCTAAAAAGCTGTGTATGGGGAAAAAAGAAAAGAAAAAAAAGGGGAATTAATACTTGAGTATTTTCTATGCTAGTTGAACACATGCTCTCCCTTTTTGAAATTATAGTCATTGCAATATATTCAAAAAAGAGAAAGTCACATGAGTATTAGATTTTCAAAGATGGCTGCAGAGCCACAGAGAAGACACAGATTGGTTTTCTCCAAATCTTTCTCTACACCACCCTTTCTCTCTTTATTCTGCTCTGGCTACTACTCACTTCAAACCTATTCTGTCTGCATCCTATACCAGCTTTTCAAGGCTCGGTCGGATATTGAGGATCCAAATACAAGGGCATTGTACGGTGTATGGCTCCTCTGAGGTCGGGTCATCTTCCATCATCTAACAACAGGCCTGTTTCATCCTTTTCAATTCACTCGTTTGTACTGGTCTTAAACCAGATATGTAATGACATGGCGAGCTGCATCTTGTCATCCATGCAGTAATTGAAAAGATGATATAAGACAGGAAGAGGCAGAAGTAGCACAAAGGCCATAGACTCCTGTGACGCCTAGCAGTCAGGTGGGGTGGGGGGCCCTGTGACCTGCCTCCATTTTACTGTCGCAGAATGTTAAGAGAAAATGTTGAAAAATTGTTTTCACTTTTGAGCAGCTGCATCATGTACCTGTCAAACTGCAACAGGCGACCACTGAGTGGTGGAGTCTCCCACTTTTGCGAACCCACACAGCTTTTTCAATCCACCTTTCGTTTCTCTGGCTGACTTGGTGCAGACAGACAGCGTCCACCTCCAGCAGTTCTAATGAGTTGCATGTCCAATTAAGATGCAGCTGCCTCCTGTGTTGTGTAAGCCGTCCTGTTATTGATGTCATCCCTTGATCATTTTTCACAGCTGCTTCCAATATCCTGTTCTTTATGAGGGCGTGTTTTCCTCTTTTATGTGCTCACATTTGTATGCGTATGTTTGTGCAAATATAGTCTGTGCAAATACGTCTGCACGTTCGTGTGTGTGTGTGTGTGTGTGTGTGTTTTAGTGATCTTGTTTGTCTCAGTGCCTATCCTGATTACTATTCTCCTGCTGTCTGTCTATTCGTCTGTCTGACCACTGGGGCTGCCTCCTCTGATTGCATCGATTCAGTGCCTCTGCTCGCAGTAAAAGACGAAAAAGGAACAGTGTGCTCTGAGTATGAGGTAATTGGTCAGCCCCTAGTTTCTCATGGTTCTCAGAACGCTGTGGATGAGAAATGGAAGGGAAACACTCACATTGACACGGCTCTGTGTGTGTAAAAGTGCACACACAGTACAGCTATACTCCTTAAAGTCGAGAAAGTGGACTCATAAAGGTACCCGGGGCTCCAAATCAACAAACAAACAAACTGTATACTACACTATACATGTTATATTTTGTGATACTGATCCACTTTGCTATATTACACTATATTATAATATTGTTATTGTTGTTATTACTTCATTGCACCATGTACTGCATTTTATACCTCATACTATAGTATACTTTACCATGTTAATATCAGGCGGAAACCTCCAGGTCCGAAGTGCCTTACGCTTGCATTATTTCTAATGACCATCAGGGGGAAACTCCTCTGTTCGCAAAAATAAGTGATTGTACAGAAGTCTATGAGAAAATGACTGTTTAGTCTTTTTCAATATACCATGATATTCATTTTGTGAATTATGGTCCCATTTAGAGTAAACTACACAATAAAACAGGGTATGCTCTAGGGCGCTTCTACTTTGCGATTCAGAGGTTGCTACCACTCCATTGTTCGGTTTGGGAGTTGTCTGTGTTTTCGTCTAACAGCTTTATCCAAGGGGACAATATCATTTATCCAGCTTTGTTCCAAAAAAAACAAGATCGCGACGGTCAAAATGTTGAACTCGAAGCTTCAAAACCGTAGTCCACAAACCAATAGGTGATGTATCCGTCCACGTCTTATACACAGTCTTTGGTTAATATGTTATACCGTCCAACCACATCATATACTATCGTCATTTTCTATTTGCTATATTGACACAGACGACTCTGTATCATTAGATGTATCGTGAGGTAATCACACTTCATATTCTGGTATACACTGTTTACATATACACTCGACGTGCTATCAGTCTTAATGTCCCTTCTCTTATTGTTTTTTCTTGTTTAATCTTGAATATAATTTACTCTCATACTCGTTGTGTTTTCTTATTTTTAGGTCACTATTTATTTGTACTTTTGTTTTGGGCTGCTGTAACATCTGAATCCCCCCACTGTGGATCTATAAAGATACACTTATCGTCTTATTTTATATGTTTAGATTAAATTACAGTAAGTGGCAAGAACCAGAACAACATAAAAATAAAAGTCATAACAGCCTCCAGGCTACACATCTTGCGTTGGAACTGCATTGGAATATATATTTGTGTTGTGATTGAATTTAAACTATTTACATAACCTGTTAGTGTAAATTGTTAGTGTAACGTAGCATAGTGTGACTTTCTGAACCAATTCATCACAACATTCTTACTAAAAAAGACTGTTTAAGCCAGATGCTTGATTGGCAGTTTCATCTGTGAGTGAGCAGATGGTTTGGAGGAATGACCATAAAATCTACAGGTGTCGCAGAGGGGGAGGAAGAGTAGAGTGTTAAGGAGAGTTGGGATGGATTGTGTAATTGTTGGTCACAGCAGCACCAGGAAAATTAGGATTGGCAGAGTATATTTGTTGTTGTCTAACAACCAGGCCAGCTATGGAGGGTGCTCTGTGGTAATCACACCGGTTCTATCCCACTTCCATACCAGTCTACATACTAAGTCTACACTTTTTCTAATAAGACTGCGACTAAGGAACTGATTCTGTATTGATAATTTCCATTGGCTGTCCCAACACCTCTGAAGATTTCTATTCATAGAATAGTTGTGAGAGTGTTGCGGCACTGGCTACTGTGTGTGTGTGTGTGCTGTGTGTGCTGTGTGTGTTGTGTCTGGCTGCATTAACAAGGTATTTTTTGCATGCTTTCAGAGTTTCTAGATATTGATCTTGAGTGGAAGGATTAGTGCAGGTACTTAAAACAGATCAGACCACTTCTCATGGCTTTGAATTGATGTTCTTGGTCAGAGCAACTGTCAAGGCACAGTAGAGTTAACATTGGTGTGTGTGCGTGAAAATCTATGATCTTTACAAAACCAATCATGAATATTTCCCCTCAACTTTATACACAGGTTTTTTACTGAGATTCTAGCTGTGCCCTCTGAACACGCCCATCAAAATTTGTTTCATTGCTTTCAGTTAACTGTGTTTCCTCAGCTGTGAATTTTTGTACACACAGGTTCACACAGTGTTGTCCTTTTCAAAAGAATAAGGTTGACTGATATTGTTCCTTTTTGGGCATCTCTTATGAGCCGGTGAGTTTTTGCGGCAAACTGAACAATGTCTGCTCTTCAATCCCAGAGGCTCAGTAGCTTGGCAACATGCACTGCAGTAATGCCCACACATAGTGTAAACAGGAAACACACAGGAAAACAGTTACATCACACTTCCCCCCCCCCACACACCACGTACACACGCATGTACACAAACCCACACACCAAAAATGTGCAGATTTATATAGCCAAATATACTTTCTGCTACAAGTGTCAGACACAAGTGCTCTCTTCACTAATTATGTTTACCAGTTTGTTTCAGAAAATGTATGTTAAGTGTCTCAAACGTACAATCAGAATCAGAACCGTTTATTGCCAGTTATGTTTCACATACGAGGAATTTGTCATGGCGGGTGGTGCATAACATTAGACAATAAACACAGTGCAAGAAATAGGAATATATTACATTTACAATAGAATATACAATTAATATAAAGTGCACAGACAAACAGATGACACAGAAGTGTAATGTGAAATGTGAAAGTGACAAGTGTATTTAAATATGTAGTATGAAGGGATGACTAGTAGGTGTGCAAGAGATTTGTTTGAGATGTAGGCTGACTGAAACTAAGAAATACAGGCTTGCTTTAATTTAGGTCCGTGGGGTTTTGAAAGCGTTCACTGTAATTTATTGTAGTGGTGTTTGCAGGTTGAAAATGCTGGGGCAACAGCTACGTTGAACTGGTGAATGACAAAAAAATGACATATTACAGTTGTTAAAATGGCCAGTGTAATTACAGTGTCCAGCAGGTTGAGTTTTTGCTGTGCAAGAATGCGGATACAACCCGGATGCTTTGGATATCAGCACAGTCTTCATCTTCAGCTCTGAGCCCATAAAGGATCAAACACATTCTGGACAGAATATATAGCTATAACTGTATACTGTGTAGATTAGTCTGATTCAGTAGTACAAGCTGTCGCTGCTACGTCAGTGGGACAGGAAACCGTTTGAAACATCCATGTCTGGCAGTATCATCAAAAGCTTTGATGATGGTGTCATCCCTTTTCTTTCTGCATGCAGTCCTTGTATTGAAGCAGCATTGCATGTTTCTCCCGGACTGCAGTCACAGTTTAGTTTTTAAACGGCCGTCGCCTTGGTGTTGCCTCTGTGAGGGCTGCAAACTCCCAAGAGGAGAAAGGCTGTTTGGTCTGGAAAAAAAGAACACCCTCCAGATGCTCACCTTGGTGGAGCCTAATTGATGCAAATAGGGAATTAGCTGCTGTGCATAGCAGTGCACCAACTAGGCATATGGATTTGTCTGGTCTAGTGTTCAAATTCACTTTAAGCAGCAACGCTTCAAACAGTGGTATTTAGACAATATCCCGCAGCTGCTGGGGACTTTGACCTGCCTCTAAAAGATTAACTTTAAAATCTGTTCTCTGTAAGATTTCCCTTTTTTTTTCCTCCCTACAATGGGTGATCCAGCTATCTTCTCCATCTCAAAGGTTTTGTTGTGCAGTTTTTGGAGTTAATTTAAAACCGACAAGGTGCTTGGCATTGGGGTTAATTACATGGAAGGCAGAGCCAAGCTGGTTTCCACTGATTTTAGTGTCTATGCTAAGCTAGTAAGCTAACACACAGCAAATAAACGTATCCCAAAATGTTGAGCGATTCCTTTTTAAGGAGCCAATTTCTGAACGATGGAACAGTGTGTTTTATGATGATTTTTTGTTTCCTGGTAATGGCTTATCTTTTTCATTGTGTTTTATATTCTCTATTATTTTTTCTCCATTTGATATCTATCTACCAGACAGCAGCCACATATTAATATGGAGGCTTACATTATTAATAGTCATCAAGACTTACCTGTCAAAAGGGTGATGCTCTTATAATAAGTCTCACAATTGACGTTGCCATGCCATTGCTGTCGCAATTAACTAATCTGACGATACTGTTAAGGAAATGTGAAAATCCGTTCCGTTCTAAATATAGACTCTCCAGTCGTTGAAGAAGAGGTGAGAGAGTGATTCACACATCGTGAACTCTGAATGAACCTGGTCTGGCAGAAATTCTCCTCCACATCTAGCAGCCTGCCTTTTACATCCACCAATGGTTGATTTTATTTTTCTGATTTAGTGTTGTTGTTTTTTCCACGGGGTTCATAGTATTAAGAGGTCTCGAATGCACGCACACGCATCCATACACATCAGGATACTGCGAGTCTTTCAGCGAACAAAGCTGGTAATTTAAGGAAGCTGTCAGAGGCTCATTGATTTCCAAGGAAGGGAGCTTCCATTTATTGGCCTCTTTCAGATTTTTATGTTTTTGCCATTATTGGACAGATGACGGTGTAGAGGCAGACTGGAAATGTGGTTGAGATAAAGCGGTATGCTGGAATCAAACCGGGGATGTTCTCGTTACGGTATATGCTCTGTAACCTTTCGGCTACCGAGGCGCTCCCAGTAGCCTCCTAAAAACATCCACATTGGTTTTAATACAGCTAAACTGGGCATGAACTATCTGTGACCAGCAGCATTAAAAGAGTGCTATGTGTCCAAGCATGTTGGAAGGCTTTGAGTTGAAACCCCTTTCTGATTTCTGTATCGCTGTGGGCCTTCACTCTTCTTGGTATAATGTTTTTGTCAACAGATGTCTTGTCAACAGCATCTTTTCCAGGGTTCTTACACCTAAATATTAGGGCTGACTCAGACACTCTGCGGACATTACGTGTATCTGTTTTCTTGATGTTTGTTTCAACATTGCTTAGTTTGTTCTCCGACCTGCTTGGTAGGATTTCCGGATGCTTGGGTTAACCTGAGCTTGGTTAGCACAGAGGAACAGGACCGCTAGACTTCCACCTTCCTGTATTGGAATATTGATGGCAAGCTGGAAGGAGCTAATTTTAGAATTGAATGTACCTTGATATTTGACCATGGAAATAATGTCTATCATGCCACAGCCTTTCTTAATTACTTCTGGGGTGGGTTTGATTAAGGCCCTGCAACGCCATGTCTTCGCTGCGGTATGAGATGTGCGCTGCCGTCTGTGCTGTGGGCACTCGTGAGTTGGTGTGTATGCGTACGCACTTGTCGTCATTTTGCAGTGGGGGGTAAAATTGATTTGAGAGCCAGAACTGCTTAATCTTCTTTTAAAATTGGTATTCGACAGAAAGCTTATCTCAAAAGCCAGAGAGGAGGAGATGGAGGAGGAGGAGGAGGAGGGAAGAGAAGGAAAAAAAGAGAGGAGAAAAGAAATGGAAGTGGGTTCTGTGTCTTTTGCGTCATTGGCCTGATTCTGCATTGACTTCTTTGTTTAGACTTAACTTCATCCACTGGATGAAGCATGGGACGTGCATCCGGCGGAATTGTAATCTGTGTGTTTTGGAGGAGAGCCAACCCAAGTAGCCATTTTCAACACTGTACTCTCAGTAAAACAGCTGATGTTCTGCTGCTGTTCTTCAAGATGAAGATGACTCTTATCTTTGACTATATAACAATGAGAAACCACCATTCAGATGTGGTTGTAAATCTAAATATAATGATTTCAGACTCAGCATGAATTCACCGGTTAGGATGAAAGTCTGCACCTGACGAGGCCTTAATAGTCTGCTGGAGAACAATGGATTGATCCCTCCAGGTTTGGGAGTTGCTTCCCCAAGTGAAGGAGTGGAAGTATTTTGCGGTGTGTTCTCACGCGAGATTGCGGCTGTGTCAGCAGTAATGTGGGTGTCACTGGACTGTGGATCTGCAGCATGCAGAATATAGCAGCAATCTCCATTACCCAGGTTGCTTTGTGCTTGCGATAGACAAGACAGTTTATGCACAGTATGTCTTGTCTTTTTTTTATCTGCTTCTGTATGATGCAACTGGTGGTATAAAGAGGGATGCTAGAGCGGAGTGGAGCAATGGCACTCTCCTGTGTCTCACTGTAAACATAATTTCAGAAATACTGACATTATGCAAGTGATAGAAACTTCTCCGTCATAAACAGATACATACGCAAGATAAGCATGTCCATTTATCTCACATTAGGGCTGAGGCAGCAAGTGATGGAAGATTTGTATATCAGACGGTAGATTTTAGCATGCATCAGCAGATTGAACTGCATAGACCATTTTCTTAAGTTGCTGACCAGCGTGTTTGGGTATGATGCAGCAAAAAAAACATCCTACCTTTGGCTGTGTAATGTTGGTGTGAGAGGTGCAGAAGTTCTGTAATTTCCTTATTTTTCTCATCACACAACGATATAAGGAAATAATTCTCAGTTTTATAATATGAACTAACATTAGTCCAAATCAGTGAACTGCAACTATAACGTATGAAATGTGATCCATGAAATTTGAAACGGAGCATATTTAAACTTTCATATTTCCGATGACGTAAACCTGCATTTTTTTTAGCGACCTTATTTATAACGCTGGCATTCACAGGCTGATGCCCCATGAGGAGAGGAGGGCTACATTATTCATGGGGATGGAGAATGCTGTAACAAACTGTGAGAGTAATCTCATGATGATCATGATATTGTCCTCTGGGAGAAAAATATTGCGTGCGACAGGTGTCAGTTGACATTATAAAACAAACGACAGTATAACAACAGACGGATCTACGGGGACATACAAGTAATTCACGAAATTAATAGAACCGAGTGCCCCTGCTTACTGACAGGCACAGAATATCCCCAGCATGCCTTCTACGAAGCTGATGCAACCTGTGCAGCCCGCAGCGGCTCCCCTTTTCTGTTTAAAGAATAAGCTGGGTATCTCACAATAACGAATCCCTTCCTAAATGTCTCAGACATACTGTAGATGCCATCGTGCTTAGACGCGCCACGGGGATTTTGCTGGCCGCACTCCCAATGATATTCATCTTGTGTTTGTTGCTTACTGTTGGGGAGTGAAAGCATGCAACAAGGGAGCATGTAATAGAAATGAGCAATAAAAGAACATCATTATATCTCTCTCGACTCTAAGCTGGAACCCTCCCTCGATATTTATTTGTGTCCTCCCAAATTAAGCTTGAAACTCCTGCGTCATCGCAATGTGTAACTGGAACGAGATCCGTGGGGTTGGTTTGTCCCTCAGTCTCTTTTAGGAGTGAATGAAATTGGGCAATTAGACACAGCAGTTGCCACTCTAAAATATGTTGCACCGCAACATGTTTTGGGTGATCAGCGTGATACAGAATGTTCATCACACATGGATTGAGATGTGTTCACTGCGCCTTGCCCTCCAATAATCAACTGCAGGAATAATGATGTGTGTGTGTATATATATATATATATATATATATATATATATATATATCATATATTAGTATATAATACAGACAACAAAATGACTTGCAACAAATTGCCTTCACCTTTTTGTTTTAATATCTTTGCATATTTTTCCTCTGTCCACAGATGACCAGAGAACTTTTTGAGGTCCTCATGATTTCCATCAACTGACAAATATAGCTTTATAAATGGGCACATTCACATCCTGGTGTGAATGTACTGGAAATAAATTCACAAATTCAACAAAAGGACTGTCTGGTCCATCACTCAGATCATCATATATTCTGATGGCCTTTGCTTTTTCAAAATATTCAATTGTTGTCCTCTCTGTATTGCAGCTCGTCCCATTCATAGCAGCCACCTGCTGGTTTGTTTGGCCACACAGCAGTGGTGGCGACTGTAGTATTATGTGAAAGATTGACGTCAATGCATACTAACTATGCATTCCCTATCGCCGCCGTTGCACATATTTCTCTATATTTCCACATAAATCCTGCATCAGTTTCACAAGAGAAATAATGAGTAAGAGCTTTGTGAATGAAATGCAGAGAAAAAACAGCGATAAGCAGTTCATTTAAGGTATTTGTCATTAGTATTATTAGACATGAGAGCTCCACTTCAACCGTAAGCCTGTGTGCTGCTCACTAAGTCACACTGATCTCACATACTCATTTTAATGTTGAACAACCCTTACTTCAATTGGGTCAAATGTGTTTGTGTGACGTTCTGCTTGTGTGTACATACCGTGTTGTTGTCTATGGTGGCAGGATGCCAGTACCGGGTGTGCTGACCTGCATTTGCAGGTCGACATAGACTGTTATGGTTGTGTGTCTGTGATATGATCATGTGCATAAATGTTTTTTCTCCACGTGCACATGTCTTGCAGTACCTGCATTTTTTTGTAAGCATACATTTGTCTGTGTGTATGTTCGCTTGTATACGTACAAGCCGTGCGGTGTGCCAGGAGGAGGTGGAGGCATCCGCAATGCCCGCCAGTGCTGGGAAAGCAGCTATTGGTGGGTTCCCAATTGTAGACAGAGTCATGGGGAATAAGCTGCTATGATTAGGTAGAGCTCCAGTCTGGTATCTTTGTTTGTTTTGGAGCTTAAGTTCTTAGGCAAGTACTGCTGAGAGGTGACGCCGCAGACTTTTCATTCCTTCCTCTTCTTGCCGGTTTTTTTTCTTTGTCATCCTCCCCCTCCTCATTGTATTTTCCATTTTTCTTCCTTCGCTGCCTCATAGTAAGGAGAGGGAACATCCACGATAATAGGGTTCTAATCCAGCAACGCCAGACAACAAAGACAAGGGTTTTTTTCAAACTTTGCGGTAAAGCGGGGTGCGGCACTAGAACTCTTTGCGTCACTGCTGTCTTTGGTGCATTCATTGTGAAATTGTCCATAAAACACAAGTGTGTTTACTGGGAAGAGGGTGCTTGCATACACCCTATTTCCCTGTTGATTTCTCCCTCTCATTAGGCATCCACTCGCGCACACACACACAGAAATACACTCACAAACATGCCAATCTCCTGCACACAAATCGTTCAGAAAAAGAGTGAAAATGCAGACGCAACAACCTATGCGCTTGTCTATGAAAATGTAAAATACACACATAGACACACACGCACACTCTCCTATTCGGGACTAGTGATTAAAAGCCATCATTATCTTGCTGTGGTCGTAATGAGAAGCGCACACCTGTTTTCCACAGCTGTTCCCGATCACAAGCTGTCGTCATTCACTCTGGGGCCAGACGCTTCGGAGGTGATGACTATGTGATGCCATAAATCCCCAGCTGAGAATCTAGACACCGGGAAACGGGCCTCATTAGAATCAGCTAACCGATCAGTTAACCTATACGCTTAAAGTTCTAGAACAGAATGGGCTTTAGTCACTGTAGCTTTCTGTATACAGGAGAAGTAAACTGCAGCATGATCTCATGCGCAATCAAAGGCCCAGTAACGTCCCATTTGGGCTTAAGCATGGCTGTTATAAGAGAACATAATATTTTCCTCAGTCTCTCATTGCAGCCAAGCATGCACATGAATTCATAACACGTTCACACAAAGAGTTTGGTTTGCGATCCTGGATCAGTTCTGTGAGGGTGCTGTTTTCCATTTTATTTTGCAGATTAAAGGCTTTAACAAACTGGGGGCGTGATGAATAAACGACACTCAAAATGCAAAATGCTCAAAACTATTCCCACCGGCAGGGATGCGAATTTAGGACGTTTGCAGTTTTTTTTTTTTTGGCATTTAAAAGTTTGGAAAAAATGAACGCTAGGAAAGATGGTTATTGTGAAGGTTGAGAACAGAAAGAGTGGATATGGTATGCGCTGAACCAGTTAAAAATAAATAAATAGTAAACACGTGTAAGTCATATACAAGCCTGTCTTGCCACATTGAGAAATGGGTCTGAGGGCCTGTTCATCCCTCATGTCTTCCAAGCTGGTGTCTCTGCTGCTGCTCGTAAACCCACTACCTCTCCATGAAGCGTCACCACGGACAATCTGTGGACGCATGATAGGACATCTTCACCAGCGTCTTCCATTAAAAGGCTTTTTGCTCTTCGAACAAGACAACCCGACGACATTTCTCAATAATGATGGCCAGAGTAGACAGCTTTGGTTACGAAAGACTCGTTGATGTTCCATTTACGACTTTCGTTTTGAGCTACTTGTCAGCAGAATCATGCAGGCTTATATGATGGCAAACTGTATATACCGTACTTTTCGGGTCATAAGCCGCTACTGCCTTCGGTCAGTGTCCCCGACAGCTCCCCGCTGTAGCCAGCTGGGGCTCCTGCTAGCGCTCCGTCACTTCCCCGCTAACTTCCGCTAGCTCCCTGAAAACCACCGAAGGTAGCGGGACCAGGCTCGACACCAGACTTGGGCAGAGGGGACGCCAGCAGCGGGCAGTAGCAGCAGCAGTGGCCGGTAGCAGCAGAAGCGCTAGCTAGCAGCGCTAGCTAGTAGCGCTACTAGCTTGCTACAGCGGGGACACTGATCAGCCGTAGGAGCGGCTTATAACCCGAAAAGTACGGTAATCATATCATATGTTGTTGTACCCTGAAGAGGAAGGGGGCCCCACAGGAACTGTTCTGGCTCCCTTCCTCTAAACCAGGGGTGTCAAACATACGGCCCGCGGGCCAGATCCGGCCCGCCAGGGGGTCCAGTCCGGCCCGCGGGATAATTGTTAAAAGTGCAAAAAGAAAAAAAAGAAAAGCTGACTTGGGGCTCGAACCACTGATCGAAAAACGGGCACGCTATCCATTGATCCAGAGTCTAAATTGTTGAGGGCACTGACATTACTAGACATATTGCTCAACTGCAAGGGAATCTGCCGAGGAGAGCCCAGGCAGGTAAACAGTGGGCTGATGTCTGAATTTTTGGTCTTTATGTTTCTAGTTTATTGTAGAAATACCTTGAAATAGGTTTCATCATCCAAAAACCTTCACCAATGATTTAAACATAGAGAAATATTGTCATTATGTATGCGTTAATATGCTGTGATTTTACTGGTTCGGCCCACTTGAGATCAAAACGGGCAGCATGCGGCCCCTTCACTAAAATGAGTTTGACACCCCTGCTCTAAACTTTGCAAACTTCCACCTGCAAAGGTTCTCTGACGACTCTGAAATTGTCGGCCTCCTTATGGACGGGGAAGACAGTGAATACAGAGAACTGAACCAGGACTTCATAGGCTGGTGCCAGCGGAACCGCCTCCTGATCAACTCGGGGAAACCCAAAGCACATCCCCAAAACTGCCAATTTGTCATTCATTTATTCGTTCATGTGTAATTTAAATCCAATGTATCCACTGTGCAGTATAAATAATCTGTGCAATCCATTGTGCAAAATTAACAACCATTCAGTCCGATTATATCATATTTTAGTTTCTGTTGTTTCTTTTTACTTATTTATTATACTTTTTTTAATCTAGTTTTTGTACCTATGTCTCTTTGTTAGTTTGCATTATCCACTGCTGCCGTAATCCTGCAAATTTCCCCGCTGTGGGACTAATAAAGGATTATCTCATTTTATCTTATCTCTTCAATAAGGCACTGCTTATAATCACATCCCTGAGCCAGGTTATCCTTCTCTGTCCATATCGCTGAGTGTCTTCACACTGTGTGGGTCCATGAAAGTAACTGGGCAATATACATTCTGGCTGCATTTTCTATGAGCCTGCCTTTCCGATTGCCACTCCACCCATTCACCTTGGTTGGTCGGCCTGCGACAATGAATTCAGACAGCTTGTCAAACCGTCTGACCGAGAGAGAACCGAGGAAGAAAAGATGCAGTGAATGCAGATAGGTAGGAGGTGGGGAGTTGATGGATGAAAAGTGAGAGGTGAAGTGGGGTGTTAATAAAAACTAGACTTTGATACCGATACTTGGTTTTAAATTACATAATATAACCAGAGGTGTAGGCAATAAGGATAAAATCCTCCATGACGAGTATTATGTCATGGTATATATTGTGATATAATATTATAATATTATTGGTATGTCGGTTGATGCAAATCAAAGGATGGAGCGCTCTGCAATGGAACTGGTGTGTGTGTTGCACTTTTACTTTGTGTTACCACAGTTCAGTTGTCAGCATTGTTTTTGAAGTTTCATCATCCATTTTATAAAATGAAATATTGACTTGTAATGATATTAAAGTTTTTATCTTGCAAGAGATATTTCATTTGTCCAACTATTGATCCATTTATCTTTTAGCTACTTGTAGCTGCACAGGTGATGGGGACAGGTAGTGGAGTGGGACAGCGCAGATATCCTGCCTGTATCCACCTCATCCCTAGCAACAATCAAAGCCAGCTGGGAGTTGTAGTCCCACCAGCTAGTTCCTGGGTCTGTGGGTGTGGTGTGCTCCCAAAGCAAGTGCTCTGGGCCCGGTGCCCGGATTACCAGTGTAATGTGTTTTTTGCACATCTGATCATTTGTGACACCGTTATAAATTTGCAGGAGGATTCTGCATTTAGTTTTAAAAAATAGGGAGAGGGGAGCCTTGACTCCGATCAATAGGCTTGCACTGCGATGGAGAGAGAGCGAGATAAAGAGAGCGGTTTTCTCACCACTGCAGTATATTGATATACACTCCCTGTGTGTGTGTGTGTGTGTGTGTGTGTGTGTGTGTGTGTGTGTGTTTGCGCGATACAAGTGGTGTTCAGAAGTCATATACAATGTGCCCCGATGCTTGTTTAAGTACAAATAACATCTCACTGCAGTCAATAGATTTTCCTGATAACTTCTGTCTCACTCTCTGTCTCCCCCCTCCTCCATCTCTTTTCTCTTTCTAGGTAAGTAACAAGTACACAGCCGAGATTTAATCTGAACATGAGGGCTTGAAAGGTAACGTAATTCTTGCTGGTTTTTCTCTTTTGTGGGCATGAATAGTAAATCTTTACGGTGGTCAAAAACTTGAACACTCAAAGCCGGTTATATTAATACGGCATCTCTTGCATCACTTGACTTGACTATTTCATTAAGTACAAGCAGAGGTTGTGTAGACACGATGGTGCTAAATAGTAATAGAAACACAGTGAATTATCTTTGAGAGCGCAGCACCACCAGCCACATAATAATATCTCATCTTATTTTTATCACCGACTGTTCGGCTGCCAGTCCGTATAATGGGTCTGGCATGAGCAGTATGTGCCTGCGCTGCCTTCACCTAATGGTGGTGTTGTGTTTTGCTGCTAATCTGTTTATCTAATCAGATGCTGAGGTTAGGGGGTCTATCTCATTAACTTGCAGGATATTGATTTCCTGTGTTTAGTGCAAAGTGCTCTGCAGCAGCCTGCTTCTACATTCCCAGATGGGAGGAATGCAGGCTGCTTTCCTCGTAGCTCATCAATCGATCCCGCCTCAGCTCAGGGTGTGTGTGTGTGTGTGTGTGTGTGTCGTGGTCATGCATTGCTGTAAAAATAGCTACCAAAGCAGATTGATTGCAAAAGAGACACGTTTTATGTTTAGAGGGAGCTTGAGCTGATGACGGAAAGATGGATGGGGTTGAAAAAGGTTTGTCTATTAAGCATCGGTTTAGCACTCTTCCTCCTTAATGAGCTATACAAATGTAACATTACCTACATGCTCTGATGCCTTTCTGATGAAAAGTAGGCGTATTCACCAACACTGTACATCTCTGACATCTTGTGTTAGCGCTGCAATCAATTTAAAGTGTGTCAGTAGGTGGATGGTAAGCTTGATATATTTTAATTTCTTTGTTGATAGTAAAATGTAGCAATATGTAAATACCCAAAAAATTAAGTGAGTTCCATTAAAAAAAATAAAAATAATCCTTCTCTGGTTCAGTAAGGAAACGCCATCTGTTTAGGACCTCGTGCCAAAAGAGAGAGCGGATTTAAGGCTACTTATTTCATGTTTAGTTTCTTTTTCTTTTTTACTTACGGCAGTTCTCAGCTTCTGTGGCTCATGGCCTCTAAAACGTTTATGGATCAAATTGATCGTACGTGTTGCATCTCTGCTCTCATGCTGCTGGGCAGTGTTGTAATGAATGGATCTTCACTTCTGCTGCCGTTGGCGAGAGTATGATAAGTGTGTGTGTGTGTGTGTGTGTGTGTGTGTGTGTGTGTGTGTGTGTGTGTTAGGACAATGCGTCATTCTGCGACTTGCAGAAGCCCAGGAGCTCCCCTTTGGTAGCTCCCATGCTGCCTCTCTCCGTTATGTAACAATGCTGTTCTCACACTATTGCTCTCTCTCTCTCTCTCTCTCTCTCTCTCTCTCTCTCTCTACTCATCCCTCTACTCATCCCTCTCTACAATTTTGTGTATGTATGTGCAGAGTGTTGCAATTTTTGGAGCCGTGAAGTTGTGTTTGGGTGGGATGTAGGGGCTCTTTTGTGCTGACGTGGTGGAGTGTGTGCCACAATGCAGCAGAAAGCAACTTGTAGAGGCGTCCAATCAGTATCTGTTCTCTCATTTTCATTTTTGTCTCTGCTTGGCTCTCTGTCTCTTTCACTCCTTGCCTTCCTTGTAGTATAACTCTATTCTCTCTATCCATCCCCCACCCACTCATTCTATGCAGTACACCCTCCTGTAATACAGCTGGAGTCTCAGTTGGAGAAAACAAGAGCACTCCCTTTATACTAGTCGCTTTTAAGATAATTCAGTGATACTTCAGGGAGTTATTACCTCTCTTATAAAGAGAAATAGTCAGAAAGTGGTTTGGCGAGGAGGTACGGGGGAGAGAAGGAATTTAAATCTGTATTACTTCAGAGAAGTAACTGCTGCCTCACAGCAAGAGGTTTCTGGGTTTGATCCCCGTTCTGGGCAGGGCCCTTCTGTGTATTCTGAGTATGCATATTTTCCCCATGTTTGTGCGGATTTCCTCTGGGTGCTCTGGTTTTCTCCCGCCACCAAAACATCACCCGATGTGAATGATGGGGTCGAGGAAGAGCATCTGGTATAAAACCCATGCTAAATTAAACATGTGGATCATTAAAATCAGATGGCCATACCGGATCTGTCGAGGCCTGGGTTATAGATGGATGGAGGGAAATAGATAAAACGCTGCGGCGATCCTTGAAGAGGAAGATCAATTCTTCCATTTTACACGATGGCTGATTGGATGATGTCTGCACCGGACCAGGCTTGAATTAAATACTGAATATATATATAACCGTGGAATGGGAAGCAGCTGTTTTACAGTCGGTGGAAGCAGGTGTTAGCGGGGCCGACCCATTACCTTTGTGGACAGTTTTAATGATGGCAGTAACATGATACTTTATTGAGTTCTGTGAGGAAGCTCACTATTTCTTCGCACCCTTCACAGTAGAAGGCACCGTGTTGGGTCACATACAGAACAGCACACCTGCAGCAAGTGTCGTAGTCACGAAGACCACCTGAAATGAGACCAGGTCATGACCAGGACCAGAGTGTATTAAGACCAGGTCATGACCAGGACCAGAGAGTATTAAGACCAGGTCATGACCAGGACCAGAGAGTATTAAGACCAGGTCATGACCAGGACCAGAGAGTATTAAGACCAGGTCATGACCAGGACCAGAGAGTATTAAGACCAGGTCATGACCAGGACCAGAGAGTATTAAGACCAGGTCATGACCAGGACCAGAGAGTATTAAGACCAGGTCATGACCAGGACCAGAGAGTATTAAGACCAGGTCATGACCAGGACCAGAGAGTATTAAGACCAGGTCATGACCAGGACCAGAGTGTATTAAGACCAGGTCATGACCAGGACCAGAGTGTATTAAGACCAGGTCATGACCAAGACCAGAGTGTATTAAGACCAGGTCATGACCAGGACCAGAGAGTATTAAGACCAGGTCATGACCAGGACCAGAGTGTATTAAGACCAGGTCATGACCAGGACCAGAGAGTATTAAGACCAGGTCATGACCAGGACCAGAGAGTATTAAGACCAGGTCATGACCAGGACCAGAGTGTATTAAGACCAGGTCATGACCAGGACCAGAGAGTATTAAGACCAGGTCATGACCAGGACCAGAGAGTATTAAGACCAGGTCATGACCAGGACCAGAGAGTATTAAGACCAGGTCATGACCAGGACCAGAGAGTATTAAGACCAGGTCATGACCAGGACCAGAGAGTATTAAGACCAGGTCATGACCAGGACCAGAGAGTATTAAGACCAGGTCATGACCAGGACCAGAGAGTATTAAGACCAGGTCATGACCAGGACCAGAGAGTATTAAGACCAGGTCATGACCAGGACCAGAGTGTATTAAGACCAGGTCATGACCAGGACCAGAGTGTATTAAGACCAGGTCATGACCAAGACCAGAGTGTATTAAGACCAGGTCATGACCAGGACCAGAGAGTATTAAGACCAGGTCATGACCAGGACCAGAGTGTATTAAGACCAGGTCATGACCAGGACCAGAGAGTATTAAGACCAGGTCATGACCAGGACCAGAGAGTATTAAGACCAGGTCATGACCAGGACCAGAGTGTATTAAGACCAGGTCATGACCAGGACCAGAGAGTATTAAGACCAGGTCATGACCAGGACCAGAGAGTATTAAGACCAGGTCATGACCAGGACCAGAGAGTATTAAGACCAGGTCATGACCAGGACCAGAGTGTATTAAGACCAGGTCATGACCAAGACCAGAGTGTATTAAGACCAGGTCATGACCAGGACCAGAGTGTATTAAGACCAGGTCATGACCAGGACCAGAGTGTATTAAGACCAGGTCATGACCAAGACCAGAGTGTATTAAGACCAGGTCATGACCAGGACCAGAGTGTATTAAGACCAGGTCATGACCAGGACCAGAGAGTATTAAGACCAGGTCATGACCAGGACCAGAGTGTATTAAGACCAGGCCATGACCAAGACCAGAGTGTATTAAGACCAGGTCATGACCAAGACCAGAGAGTATTAAGACCAGGTCATGACCAGGACCAGAGTGTATTAAGACCAGGTCATGACCAGGACCAGAGTGTATTAAGACCAGGTCATGACCAAGACCAGAGAGTATTAAGACCAGGTCATGACCAGGACCAGAGTGTATTAAGACCAGGTCATGACCAGGACCAGAGTGTATTAAGACCAGGTCATGACCAGGACCAGAGTGTATTAAGACCAGGTCATGACCAGGACCAGAGTGTATTAAGACCAGGTCATGACCAAGACCAGAGTGTATTAAGACCAGGTCATGACCAGGACCAGAGTGTATTAAGACCAGGTCATGACCAGGACCAGAGTGTATTAAGACCAGGTCATGACCAGGACCAGATTTTCTTCAACCAACACTGGAGAGCAGTTTTGTTCCAGGTAAGACCCCGTCTCTCCCGGTAAAAAATTATCAGGTTGCGAGAGAGTGGCTAAACCACTTCATTATGAAATAATTCCTTGAACGCACCGAACATCAGGGAGCTTTATATAACATATCCGAGGGTGGAATATTCCCCAGCAGTTTATTCAGGGGGGCTGAATACCTGCCAGTGAGGGGGCGGGAGGGGGTTGCTGATTGCTCTTGTGTCAGTTTCCCCAGAGGTCAAATTTCTGTGACTGTTTTCAACAAATATGATCCACCAGATGGTTTATAGTTTCCAGTTAAGCAGAAGATTCTTCCTTTTAATCTCGTGTTATAAAATTGTAAAGTTGCGGTTAATGTCTCCGGCAATCGCGCGCCTGTTGGAGCCTGCAACTACATCAAACACACGCAGATGGTACAGAGAGGCAAATCTATATGATTGTGCACACATGCAAGCGCACAGAACTCACAGCCACAAACAGCCACAAACAGGCTATCTCCTCTGGGCATCTGTTTGTGTTTGTTGTGATCCATTCTTCATTTCATCAGCAAACTCTTTTGACAATAATCAAAAAGTTTTTTTTTTTTTTTTTTTAAACAAGTTGCTCCTTAGACAGAGAGCAGAGTATGTGAGACTGAATGAGTTGCTTTCAGTTCAGCGGAGGATGTCGTAATTGTTCATCCTGCAACAGCCTCACACAGATTTCACACAAATGTAACAAGCCTTACACAGATTGCTTCTCACGTCAACCCCCACACTTTTACAGAATCTCTACACATCTATAAACTCCATTTTCCCTCCCATTTCATCTGCAGTTGTACAACACGACATCCTATAAAACATTTACTCAAACTGTATTCTCTTGTCTTCTCTTCTCATCACATATCGATCACTTTCTCTCTCTCTCTCTCTCTCTCTCTCTCTCTCTCTCTCTCTCTCTCTCTCTCTCTCTCTATTGTACAGTAAACACGTTTGATGTTTTCTCTGGTTCTTCTCTGGTTCTGGTCTCTCCCTTGAAGAAGCCACCGCCCTCCTGCCTGGGCTTTCTACTGGGCTGACATGTTTCATTTGGTGATGATGAGGTGTGGATGAAAGTGGGGTGAATGTTTGACTTTTAAATGTCATGGGAGCCATGAAGGGTGGCAAGGCCATCTCAGTGTGCTCCCCAGCTTTTCTTGTCACATCCAGTCTAGAAGCAAACACAGAATGCTATCATTGTCCATGATATTAAAAAACAGGAATGTCAATGCAAACAAAAAAAGGTAATTTAAACATAATCAAACTTTCACCTGGTGGTCGTTTAAAAAAAAAATCCTACTTAGACATATTTAAGCCTTTCATCATCATCATTTAAAACATTTAATAGGTTATTATTTTAGATGACCATCATCTATTCTTTAGTCCCCTTAAAGAGTGATTTGATAACCAGTTTTAGGTTCAACATATTTCCTTCACCGTTGACAGAATTTACTGCAATGAACACTATAACAAGACCAGCTTCAATCGATAGTGTAATGAAGTGATCACAAATGTAACTTTACTAACTCCATTTTTTGGGGGGATTAAACGTTGTAAAGTGGCTTTGTAAAATGCAGTTAAAAATAAAAAATTCTCAGAATTTTTGGGGGGGGGGGGAACAAAATATTTGATATAAATGCAGTATTTCTTTTAATATCAATAATATATTTTTCAATACATGAACAGTGGGAAATAAAGTCACTCATTCCCACAGGTTGAGAATCTTTTCAGAATTGTCAGAGCTCCAAAATATCCGAATTGCAGAACAGCATTGTAATGACACTTCTGTAATCCATTACCTCGGGTTAGGGAGGCCATTTCCCCAGTTCAGTTGCACCGTAGTTTCTTTCATTTGGCAGATCAATTGCAATTTAATCTTAATTATTCCGAAGACTTTTAAAATGTAATCTATTTGGCTGAGGACCATGCAGAATTCTGTTCATGAATCTTCTCAATAGGGGAAGTATATGAGAAAAAACTGAAAATAACTCATGAGAAAAATGATGTAATAAAAGCTTGTAAGTTATGTAATGGAGATGCAACGCATTTATATTGCACATTTTATCCACCACTTAGTCACGAGTTGGAAAGTGTTTTTACTATATGAATATATACTTTATTAATCCCCGAGGGGAAATTTGGTATATATATATATATATATATATATATATATTTTAATAACAGTGCACCCTAATGGTTGTGTTGCTAATTTTTTATTATCTGTCCTTACATCGGTTACTAATAATAGTAATAATAAATAATTATTACAGTGGCTCTTCCCCTTTTAATAATCTAAAGTAGGAGGCCTCGTAAGCCAGCGTATGACATTCTTTAATTGTGTTTTGTATTCTTCGTGTTCACACTGACCCTTTGCTAGTGTTTTATCACTGCGCATGTAAACTATGAACATACAAGTATTTGGCAGGGCGTGTGCTGTGCTTTGTGACGGACGTTGGTGGTTTCCTCCAAAGTCTGCAGACATAATGTCACGGACTGAGCCATTTCCAGAGTAAGAAATTGTACAGCCTGCAAGTCTCCTCCTCCTAACCTGTAATTACTTTCACAGTTTAATGTCACACAAGTCCCCCAGAGTGCTCTCTTCTACATCCTGCACTCTCTTCATAAGGCATGCCCTGTATGGTATTTAGGGCAGTTGGTGAAAATCTTTGCAATGATTTCCCATTATGCAAGTTTTCTTCCACATAGTCACTCGCGTATCTTGTTCATTCAAAGAGTTTTTAGTTTGATCCCAGTAGCTTGAATGAATATTGTCTTTGATGGTACATCATTTAGTACTCATGTCCCCCTCAGGATGAATCCTAATCACTTTGGATCTGACTTTTCATCTAGTGCCGATTCTGACCAAATACCAGCTAATGACTTTCCTATCAGCCTCAGCTGTACTTTGTGTTTTATTCAAATTAACAAATGTTAGCATTCAAACAGGCTAAACTAATAAGTGAATATGGTTAATGTTATACCTGCTAAGCATGCTGATGTTAGCATTGTCATTGTGATCATGATAGGATGCTGATGTTAGCATTTAGTTCAAAGCACCGCTGTGTTTACAAACGGCCTCTAAGAGCCTGCTATCATGGCTGTAGCCTCTTGTTTAGTTCTCCTTCATCACGTGTATTAACGGACAGTTTGGAGCTGCTTTGTATTTGTTTTAGACTTGTTGTCGATACCAGTGTGAATGAGCGTGATTAGATCAGCAGCACAACTAAATAAATCTTGATACACGCCACAGCCTAAAACCAACTGCACTGAACAGGATCTAAGTTAAATTCTTCTTCATTTACTCAGTGCAACAGCAGACATTCAATGTCCCCTGAGCCTACAGTAATTATCAAATCACCGGAGGTCATCATTGGGTCATATCGTCCCTCAGAGGAATCACTAATCACGCCCAGATAGACACACAATCCATGCAGTGCCGTGATCAAGGCTCAGGCTAGTCAGCCAGTGCAGGGGGAGCCAGTCGAGCTTGGCTGCAACAGTGACACAACGTTGGTGCAATGCAGGAAAAGTCTATTTTTGGAGGGGTTGAGCAACAGAGCTGACACCATGGCTGGTAATGGAGGTGCAGAGAGTATTGGATGGGATGGATACAGACATTAAGGTGGTAAAACTATGGAGCTACACAACAGGTTTACAGAGTTTGAGAAAAAGGTAGCTACAACAGAGAGCTTGTGTATGACATCATGCAGCATTTGAATTCATGTCCTTTTCAACACATCTGTGAACAACATGTAATGTATTTTGCCACTGTTCTACGTTCTAGGCTGAGAGAAAGGTCCGTTTAGAATAGTTGAAAAAAAAATTAGTCTTAACACCGCCATTCAAATATTGTTCAATTCATATTTTTTTTATATATTTAGATACACTTGATTTTATAACACTATTGGCAACCACAACAATTCTAATAATTCTAGTTTTTCTACTTCTGCTTGATGAGGATTTAACCCATTGGACTGTTTGTGGGACGTCTTTTCATTTTAATGGTCTTATTCACATTATTACTTGTCATAGCAGAAAATGCACAGGTGCAATTGATATCATTAATGCTGGTTCTGTTCCATTTGAGTTTACCAGTATGCCACACCTAAGCTGGCTTCAAACAATGACGCTCTACGTACCCGACTAGCGTTAGATACGAACGTGGCAGGGACGGTGTGGCAGTTTCCACTCGTTACGTACCTAGTGTCTTTTCAAAATAAACTTCCATCTTCACAGGAAGTTAGGTTTAGGAAAAGAGCATGTTGACGTTAACTTGACAGTCTGACTCAAGACAGTGACCAGCGACTTGTGCGACTAAGGACTCTCAACGACTCGCTTGACTAATGACTGACAGTCAAGTGTCAACTTTACTTTAAGCTTTAGTTGCACCTGTGCTTTACCTGTTATGGCATGTTGAAATGTTTTCCCTCTGGTCACCAACTTCTACAGTCAAACGTCACTGGTGACTGGTGATTACCCTTACCAGCTTCTTTTGATCGCCAGGGTGAGAGCTTTTTTAAATATGGAATGCAGCATCTACTTGAAAAACACAATGCTGGAAATTGACCGAACACTTGATAATCATTGTGAGCTTTAGCCTGTAATTGTGCGCTCATATGTCTGCAACAGTTTGAGGAAGAGGAGACGGGTCAGTTTGGACAGTTGTGTGACCCCAATCAGTACATTTGTGCCTCATAGTTTTTATGGAGCATTGTTCTCCAAAATAATTCAGAGATAGGGGAAAATAAAAAAGTGATAAAATCCCCAAAGTTGATGAAATACACCCTTCTGTGGCATTAAATGTATTTATTCAACAGTTTGTTTGACGTGTTGCCGGTGATGGCTCACTTCCTCATTGACCCAGCTGGCCGCTCATCTCGTCAGAAAAGTGGAAGAAAAGAATGCTGTAAAGCTCTTATATTGTTAGTTGTTAGTTCAACATCTGAATCTGAATATGCTAAATGTGTCACCCCGTGTTTATTACTTGAGGACACAGATATAGTATGCAGTTTGCAGTTTGTGATACCAAGTGGAAAATACCAGAACCTGTTAAACAACAGCCCTGTAACACTTAATTAGTGCTTTACTGCAAGCAGCCGCATTTGAAAAGCCAACCAGCAGCATCTTAAAAAACACATAGAGCAGTGGTGTTTATTATAAGACCAATTCACAGTATGTTGTCTGCAACTAGATGCTAATTTGAGTGATACATAGACCAATACGATTAGCCATATTTATATTTTGTATGACTATTTCTAGATTTTTTTTGACTGCCTGTTTCTGTGGCTCCTCTCCTCCGTGTTTTTTTACTTGTGTGGACACGCCACTGTGACGTCAATGGGGAAATACCAAAGCCAGCAATACATTCCTACATATTCTTCTCATGTTAAGAGCGAGCAGGTTGATCTTTGTCCCGACCAGGAGTTCACCTTTTACACTGAGCGTATGCTGTTGTAAAATATAACAAGGACATCATAAAACAATGAATGAAACTACACATAGTCTAGTTCAGGGGCCGGCAACCCGCAGCTCAAAAAAAAGAATCTATCCAAGAGAACTCCTCTTATCTTGGAGTTTAAGGTGATATTGGGTCACTGAAAATAAAAATACAATTATGTAATTATGTTGCTGTCAAGCACCTTCCCGTGCAGGTGGCTCTAATTGTGATTTGCAGAGCCCCGCCCTCGTTAAACTGTCAATGGATAAATTAAAAAAAGAAAAATAGAGTTTAATTCTGCGTGGACGTATTCATTTACTTTCACTGCCAACGATGCTGTCTGACCTGTATGCTTGACATGTGGCGAGAAGTTAGCAAACAACAAAACATCTAATGTTGAAAGACTCTTCCAGAACAAGCACACAGCGTCTGCTGAAAAGTATCAAGCTGCAGATGAGCGAAGACTAGCGATTTCTCAACTGCTGCAGCAAACTGAGTAGAGTAAATATACTTTCAGGAAGTGGATCATGTCTCCAAACTCAGCTACTGCTGCTAGTTCTGTGGCAGCTCATGAGACATCGAGGCGTCCGCTGGTAAAAACGTATCCGTCCTCCTCCGTTTGCGGTGCTCTAAAAGTCCGGCGGAGTGAGGACACTCAGTGTAAACGTAGCAAAAGATATCCGTTTTAAAATGGAAACCTCGCGTGGGGAGGACAGGGATCAAACCTGCTATGGTTACAGGACGAACACTCTACCACATGAGCCACAAATATAGATGGGACTCATGATCTGCATAGTTGTGGTTTTAATTGACCTCAATGTAGGCTGAAACATGACCATTTCTTTCTCTCCTCTGCATAAGAGTTTGATAGTTATAAACAGTTAAAATAGCAATACAATGTCAAGAATTGTCTTTATTCTTGTTCTATAATTTCATAAATACAACAAACTATAGTTTTTGTATATATAATATGACTATTTATAAAACTTTATAAGCTGTGATATCAAATAGCTTTTGCGGCTCCAGACAAATTTTTTTTGGGTGGAAAAAAAGGGGCAAAATGGCTCTTTGGATAGGAAAGTTTGCTGACCCCTGGTCTAGTTTTATGTTTTGTGAAAATGCTGTTGCAAGAAGTATTAAATGGCTCTCCCGCCTATAAAGCAACTGATAGGTTTAGCCATTGAAGTATCAAGTGAACACTACGCCCTTTTAGTACATTGTGTATTGGCAGGTTTCCAGTACCAAATGACAGTATGAGTATATAACAGTGTGCACAACATGGCATTTGCAGCGTGATCTATTGATTTCAGTATTGGCACTTAAAAATAGTAAAAGTGACATTTTCTCTTGTCAGTGTAATTGGGGTAATGAAGGTATCAGAGGGAAGAGCAGAGTTGATTGCACTGCCCGTTAGTGACTGTTATGGACCATTGGTATTTCAGTACACTCTCATCTGCACCTGCTTTTGGAAAACCGCTTCATGAAGAAGTCAAAATAGATATCCCCTCTCGCAATGGTGATTTCTAACCTGATACTCAGGAAGACAAAGGAAGGCCCTCTTATTTTTTTTGTTCCTATCCAATATGTTATATTTTGTTAGTACCCATTGTACCCATTCCCCAATGTTTTCTCGGTTTTGTCTTCTCTGAGGTAAGAGAGGTAAGTGTCTGAGAGCACTTTTAACAAGAAACATCTGGTCAGTCCACACATTTTTTGGAACATAAGTTTGAGGCACATGACACAATGCATTAATCGTAAATAGTCAAATTTCGATTATTATAAGTTTTAGAGTAATTAGAATGAAATTTGTGGGCTGAAGAAATAATATTGGCCCATTGAGCCAAATTAAGACTATAAAAGCCCTTGGATGATATTGCTACGTTAAGCTTCTGAATGCTTTACATACTGTTCTTTGATTCGTTTAGATTTTCTTGTAACACCAGTACTTTTATTTAACAGTACCTCAAATTCACTGCTGCTGAAGTTCTTCTTTTTACACAATTTTTTGGTGGTATCTCTCAAATGTTTTGGGCATGTGCCAGTGTATTTGCACACACCTGATCTTATATAGTCTTTAGGGGGCGTTACTGACGCTGATAATAAACAATTGGTCTCACGCCTCCGTTTAATCATTTAATTGAGGGTTGCTGCGTGAGGCCCATCGTGATATATTTGCCTGTGAACTTGGTTTTTATGTTAGTCATGTTTTCTTTTGTGTAAATCTATTCTCATGTTGTTACTTATGAATTGAGTTTGAGGAATAAACATTTTCTTATGGGGGTGAAGTAATGAGAACATGCACCCCATAATTATCTGGAGCCTGAATCTTATGTAATTATAAATATTTTTGCGGCATGCATTTCAGTGTGCAATTAAGTAAAATATTGGCCTAATTACACCAATGTCAAATTTTGTTTAATCCAACCTGAGCAAAGTCACAATTGTTGCTAAAGTTGTATAAAGCATATTAAAGAGCTTAAATCAAACGCATTCAGGGATAATCTTTACGGTTTTGCCAGGTTGGTGCTATTTGTCATGCTCAAAATAGTTTTTTCTCAATTGTATTATAACACTAAATGGTATGCAGAATTTACAGTCTTGCTTTTTTAAGTTACTCCATTTATGGTTAGCTGAATGCAATTTACTGTATGGAGGCCAGTTTTCATCCCCTTTAAAAGTGAAATACCTGATTAGTAAAATGAGATATGCAAAGTACTGTACATATACATACATATACATGTGTATCGTTCACCGCTGACTACAGCAGCTGCTTTGTTGTAATCCTGCATATTCTTTTAATGATTAAGTCCTTCCCTTCAGTCTTTTAGTCCGCCTTCAAATCAAAGATTACAAAAACATTCTCCACTCCTCAAGTGAGCAGTTCTTTGGCCACTTAAACGTTCTTCACATTCTACAAATGGCCCTTGAAGCCTCCGTGTCCCCTTTTAGATGCGGTAATCTAATTACAAATATCTGATTTGAAGGGGGAATGTGTTAACCTTTGCTCAAATGCCACTGCATAACCATCTCTGAATGGCAAGGAGGAGGACTGAGCCCAAGGCATCTCCACAGCGACACACAGACTGATGGACAGCTGGCCTACCTCAAAGGAACCAACCGCACGTGACAGCTCAGTTTTCTCTCAGTCAAAGGCGTTTGCTTTCCTATTTGAATGTAAAATATGTGGGATTTTTTATATTAATGTGATGATTTAGCTGTGCTGGTGTTGTTAAAACAAATGTTTCACGTGTTCAATGCTAACTGTGGCATAGAACTGTCATTTGGCTACATGGCAATTCCTTTATGTGCTCAAGCATTAATAGGCAACACTTTTCATATATTGATTTTAGCTTTACACAACTCAAATTAGGCATTGTGTTTTGTATAACACTTGGAGCTCAAGCAGTCATGCCTCTGGCAGGCCATGCTGTTGGACCAGCTTAGTGGTTTGACTGTAGAGGTTGTTCAGCCTGTGTTCTTTCGACATCGATCTGCAGCTGAATGAGAAAAGTACTTTGCTAAATGTCAGTACATGTGAAATCAATATGTACTTGTTCCGCTGTGTAATCCGGCCTCTTTCCACCTGATTCCTGGTTACAGAGAACAATGTTGGACCACTAATGTAATCGAAAAGGCCTGCCAATTTCAATATGATATTTTGCACACGGAAAATATATTGTTCCGCTCACAAACAGGGGACAAGCGTGATGACAGCTTAACGCTGTTTTTTATGGCTGTAATATGTCATTGTGTTGGCTTTATTTCAGGAACATATCGTTGTGCGCGGTTTCTGTGTCCCTGCAGCATGGTTGCATTTGATCTTTAATTTACTCGTCATCAATCTTACCTTGTTCCGTCGCTGCAGCACTTTCACCTCTGTCTTCGAAAATTGATGAGATAAGCCTGACCATTGTCCTCCCTGTTTTAAAATATGTTAGAATATGCTCACAACCCTCCACTCCACCTTCTCTCTTCATCTGTGTTTTGGTATTCCACTCTCTCCCCCTCTCCTGCTTTGTATAATCATTTAATTCTTCCTTTACGCGCTTTATTTTTTGCCTCTCTCCTGCATTCTTCAGGATGAGTCGTGACAGCTCATCAGTGTGAGTAGAGTCAGTAACAGCCCCCAAAGCAGGGGCTGAGATTATGTAATGCCGTATATGCTCACGCGTACACAGAGGAGTGTACTGTATGTTCTATCATTGGAGTGCTGGCCCCAGTTTCCATTTGTACGAGAGATGTCAGAAATTATAGGATTGTTTTAAGAATAATTCAGAGAGACAGATGAAGAGTGTATATTTTTCTGTATGTGTACATAATGTAAAACAGGTGCTTCAGTGCTTTCTAGCTGCTTTTGTTGCTTAACCATTACATTTAAAATGTTCTCCTTGTTGCTGCCTAAACAGCCCCCCAGAACTGCATTTCTGTCTGTCTTCATTTTCTTGCAAGCAGATTCCTCAACATTCGGCTTCACTCCACCCTTCTCAAGATTGGCTGTTGCGGCTGAAGGTGCAGGCTTACAGAGGCTGTGTGGCGGTTTGAATTTTGGCAGGAGTTGAGAGGCTGCTGACGTGTGTGTTGGGCAGGATGTGTGTAAGAAGCAGTGCTGGATCCTGTTTTTCAGACCACAGTAACTGGAGCTTTGCCACAGCTATGGTCGTTAATACAAAACACACACACGCAGACACAACCTTAGTGTGTGCTAACCCCAACCTCAACTCGTAACTTCCTTGCCAACACCTCATACACGTGCATGCAATTGCAGATAATGTATTGAATATTACATTACATTACATTTAGCTGACGCTTTTATCCAAAGCGACTTTACAATAAGTGCAATTCAACCATGAGTACAAACTCAGAACAACAAGAATCAATATGAATATTATATGAAGAAGACGTGTAGGTTTGCTATGATTTATCTCGTTATCTTCATTACAGATATAAAAGACAATATGGGGCCCGAGGTTGCCAGTGTAAGTGCCGAGGAATGCATCCTACTACATCAAGGCCAAGCATTACATCCGGTATAACAAGTTTCTTGAAACAAACATGCCTTGAGAGACTGTGCATGCCTTCACAGGTAGCACAAACTATATGTCACGCACACGTGCAGAGACAAATAAGATGCCATTAGTGTGGTTTGAAAGCTCACGGTTCACTGGCATGCATGCAGACGCTAGAGACAGACAGGGTTTGCTTGGGGTAGCAAAAACAAACTGACAGGGCAACAGCAGGGTTCGCGTTGTTATGACGACGGCTATTAAAGGGGCAACGACACATAACTATAGAACAGAAAAGTAGAGCGGAAGACTGAATTAAGGGGAGGAAATGAGGGGAATTACTTCTGTGAATTCATATGTGTGCACTTGTGGGCATGCAAATTGTACATGTGCAGACGTATTCCCCTCTAAATGAAGTGGAGCGGCATGTGGTAAGAGGATCAATAGGTTTAGCTGACTGGATATTGAAGGAGCAGGCACACCTCTTACACAGGGTCAGGACATCCCACTTACTGGAGGGAGGGAGGAGGGAGCCGAGCAAGAGTGAGAAAGAGAGAGAAGAGGAGATACCAAAGAGGGACTTCACTGTTTATTTTCTTTACTCTCTCCCCATTTCCTCTCTTCCCTTCCTGGGAGGTTGTGAAAGGGCAGAACAGAGAGGGAGACACAAAGTGAGAGAGACAAAGGGGGCAAAGCGGAGGGGATGAAAGCGAATGTGAGTGTGTGTGAGTGACTCTGTGTGTAACATGCTCTGTCATGCTGGTGTGACTACCGCTGCCCCTTCAGCCGGCATCGTTGGCTGTCGGAAAGAAATGTTTTCCGGAGGAATGAGTCCCTGAACCGGTTCACCATGTGGATGTGGGACAGTAATTTTCGAACCTTTGACGGAAGAATCCCACGGAAAAAAAGAGCCGCGGCCGGAGAGCTTAGCTGGTCCTGCTGGGTGGCCGCCTGTGTGCTCCCACTGCTGAGCCTCTCTCGCTGACGGACAGAGTTCACACTGGGCTGCGCCCAGTTTGAGTTTCTTTTTTTATTCTCACAGTTATTGGGATTTGTATTCATCTTCTGGAACTCAATGGATTTTATGGCGCTATGTAGTTTGACTTTTAACGTTGCCTCGTTGGATAAAAACTTTTTCTGCAGTGATACACTAGGACAAAACCAGTAAGGTTGGAAGTTCACAAGGGGCTCTTCACCGGAAGACTGGTCTGAATGGGAGCCTCCCAGCAGTGGACTGCAGTATGGAACGCTACATGGGCTGCTGTGGCCTGTGGATACTGTGGGGCAGTGTCTGTAGATAGATAGCTAGATAGACAGAGGGGCTCAACGGGTGAAAGGTGAACAGGCAGGGGGATCAGCCCTGACACAGCTTCGGTATGAAGCCTGGAAAGTGTCCAGGTGTTGCCAGTGACAGGTCCATGATGCACCTCAGCCCCTTTCCTTTCAGAAGGCACTCCTGGATATGGTGAGTATTGGAAGTGGTGATGGTTTAAAGATGCATGTGAAGTTGTTACTTTGTTTGTTTTCATGGGGTTCCTGCTGTTGCTTTATTATTTAAATAAAGTAGTATGTGCATTTATGGGCGAGTGTGTTATTTTTGTGCTGTGGCTACAGCTCGCTTAAGGCTATCCTCGCCCAGCCCACTGTAGTTTTTACCCCAGCTGAGTTCAGATGTATTCAGGGACATTTATTGTTAAATTGGCCATTTCCTGTCATTTTCTCCCACACTAAATGCTCAAGTTGATCAAGTCGACAGCTAGTCCGAAATAGCAATCGCACAACGTTGAGCTGGAGACTGGTTTTCAAGAGTAAAACTAGCTGGAAAAACATCTTGGGGAAAAAGAATCCTGCCGTATTGTTGCTGTCTTGTTTTGATTAGTCATTCTAAGGCTGGGTATCTCATGGGAATAGTTGTCTCACAGCTACGTTATACACTGGGAGGGACACAGAGGAGTCAGTGATGTCATCATAGTGGGCTGTTGGGATATGAACAATGCTCATAGCTCAACATTCTTCCAGTAGTTTGAGTTCTTTGTGCTAATACAAAAGACATTAAACCCATTCGACAAATGGTAGCAGGAGTAGTTAGACTGCTGTCTGCCAGACATGTTTTTGACCAGCTTTCATTTGGCATTTTTCTTCCCTGGTGTGACAGTATACATGCACACAAATGCTACAGTTGCTACACTTAACCACAGTATTAACCACATATTTTGTGTATCCTTTTCAGTTGTAAACCGCCCCGGGCCTCTGGGTATTCTCTGTGCTTTGTTTCAAAGCTAGGCACAGACTCGCACACCGCATTTCAGCATTTCCTCTGTTGTTTCTCCCCTTTTATACTAGTGGATGGTGTGTTTAGAAGCAGGAGGATGTGGAAAGATGAGCACTCGATCGGAAGCAATCTACAAATTGTTCTCATCAATAGCGGCTATTAATTTACCTGATACAGCTGCACATATCGCAAAGGATGAGATGTGCCCCAAAATGCAATTTAATAGGTTTTAGTGTTGAATTCAACAGCACATGATACATTGCATAGACGTTTGACTGAAATAGGCCGAGGACTCGCTGAGCTTTTTCAGTGTGGAAGGCGAAAGAGAGGGGGAGTAAATGGAGCACAGAAGACTAGATGCGGACAAACAGATGAACTCTACGCTAACGCAAAGCACACATGAAAACCCACAAAAGCCACCCAGCTACTCAGACGTAATCATGTGTACACACACACACACACACACACACACACACACACACACACACACACACACACACACACACACATACACACACACATACACACACACAAAAGAGGGCTGGCCTTTCAATCAGGAAGCGATGTCAAATATTGGTAATCCATAAACATATTGCAAACAGAAAGACAACTAAATATCCTTGTTCCTTTATTTCCTCTTCACTCTCACACACACACACACGCACACACACACACACACACACACATATTGGAAGGGATTATCATGCACACACACAGTCAAGCTATATTCATAAACTCAGATGCAGGTGGAGGTGACCATATAGTGGAAAGCTTAGATGAGTGAGCTTGCAATTGGTCGCTGTTTTATTCAATATACATCTTCCTCACGCTGCATTTACTCTCCTGTAGTTGAAATCCACAAGGTAAATAACAATAAATACATATCACACATGTCAGTAGTAAAGAGAATTTAGAGAAATTCCATTAGTTATAACACGCCTTGGCTTCCAGGCAGGCATCCCTTGTTGCTGCACCTTTATTCACTTCTGACGAAGATGTAATTCACAGTCTGCTGGAATTTATTGTGTCGCCAAATTGGACGGATGTAGTAAACCTAGTGACGACGTGGCAACAACAATTCAGGGCTGTCATGGTTGTCAGCGTTGAGCATTAGTCTCGAAAAAAGACGGGCCTGTCAGACTCCATTTAAACTCAGGCAAGGATTTCTTCTCTTCCTCTCTCTCATCGTCGTGTATGGGAGTGTGTGCGAGTCTGCAGCTTTCAGGAGGATCTGTATTATTCATTGTACCCTGATAATGGACCATTGCCCTTCTTTCTGTGCCAGACCTGTGTTGTACAGCCAGAGTAGCGTTGAGACTAGAGCTGATGATGACTGATCAAAGATCTGGATCTGGGTACGGCACACACAGGATTAATTCCACGGCTTAACGTTAATTACCGCAGTATGAAATAAAGTTTTACGGACGCCAGGACATCTGCATTTATGCTTTTCTAGTCACCGATCTCTGATAATGTTACATTGTAAACAATAAAAACGTGCTTACATTGACGGGAGGAGAACGAAGGTTCCGTTGAGTTACATTATGATGCGTTCAGGCTCTGTTAAGTGAAAAAGTATTGGTAAATTATAACGTTCCGATGATGTGTTCACGTGTAATCTCGTAAAATGTTGTGTTGTTGAGAAACTTGACTAAATCCAGTTGTTTGAAGGAGATGTTTTCACAGCAATAAAAAATAGATATTAGAGATGAATTATAAATTGTTTAACTTCCTAACACCAGCTCTAAGAAGCATATAATACATCATTAAAACTGTTTTAATTGATAAAAATGCAATCTTTTATTTCCTTATCATTTGAATTGTGTGTTGTTGTTTTTTAGGGAAAACAACACTTAGTAAAGTAAAAGTGATCAGGGATCTCTAAAAGTTATATTTGTTCCCTTTTTTTCTTTTGTGCTGATCCGATCTGTGATCTAATCTGTAACTCTGATTCGTGGTACGATCCGAACCGTGAGCTTTATGATCCATTGCACCCCAAGTACTAAATACATTTGCGTCTTCAAATGTGCTCTCACCCAGACATGAACAAACAAATTTAATTGTTGTGGTTATTTGGGTACATGCATATCACTCTGCAGTGTATTGAGGCCATGGAGGAACACTATTGGCAAATTCTCTTTCTCTCTCTCTCTCTCTCTCTCTCTCTCTCTCTCAGGCCACGCTGCATTATGGGGTTATTGTTACAGTCAGCATCTTTTATCGATCACTGCCATTCCAGTCTGCCTACATAACCGTTAATGCACAGAGACTCTCCGCAGTGATGCAACAATTGGCACGCTGTTTGGGTCCTACATGTTTAAATGTGCAGGGTGTTTGCCTTCAGCATCACAACGAATAAACCGAGCTGTAACGGCATTAAACGCTAACCAGAAACGAAATGAAAAGTTTGTGTGTAGTAATCCAATTAAGTGAATCCAGCGCCTCAGAGACCAGGGGGAGAGGAGAGACGAGGCTATATTTAGAAAACAGGGATTGATGCATTGCCTCCCTCTCCTAAATATTGGAGGGTGTGTATAGTCAGTGGATAATGAATAGATTACATATGTATTCACAGTGTTTCCCCTAGGTTTACAGCTTCAGGGGGGCGGGGTGTCGGCCGGGGGGGTGTCGGCGACGACGACGACGTTGGGACATTGGGAGCGACGTTGGGAGCGTTTAAAAAACGCAGATATATCTGTTTTCTTTCCACGCGACATTATTGGACGCTCTCTGCCGGCTGATGGAAGTGTGCTCTCTGCCCACCTGTGCGCGCGCACGAGTCTGTGGGCATCGGGGCGGATCTCCGCGGTGCGCGTTACCGAGAGCAAAGTAGAGTTGTAAACGCGACCATGACAGAAATAGACAGAAATACGATCAATAAAATAAGAACATTGAGTTTGTTTATTAAAAGAACAAGGTGTAGACCTGTTTATAGGAAAGGGAACCTTAAATCACGTCTGTGATCTGGCGCGACGGAGAAAATTACAGGGGGGCGGAGGGTTTTTTCAGAGGGGCGCCCCGCCCCCCTATTCCAACGGTAGGGGAAACCCTGATTCATTTAGCTTTTTTTCTAAGCAGTGTTAAAGGACATCATGTTTCACTGACTAACCACCCTCCCCACCTCTTCCTCTCCTTGGTCGCCCCCAGGGAGGCTACCTCAGACATAGCACATTTTGAAATGAGATAAC
Organism: Myoxocephalus aenaeus; assembly: GCA_038501785.1. Taxonomy (NCBI): domain Eukaryota; kingdom Metazoa; phylum Chordata; class Actinopteri; order Perciformes; family Cottidae; genus Myoxocephalus; species Myoxocephalus aenaeus. The sequence continues at coordinate 1,305,754 of JBAMJR010000379.1, forward strand.
GAGGCGACACGAGGCATTGTTATCTCATTTCTTGGAGGTATTCTCCCACTGCACATTGTTATTGATTCTAACGCCGCTCGGTCAATCTCAACCAAACTTCAGATTACTTTCTACCTCTCCAAGTTACTTTGTTGGGACTGAGGCAGAGCTTTTGAAATGGGCTTTTTGGAGGCAGCTGAGACCTGCTGTCAGTTTTGAGGAAACAAAGTCATCGCTCATAGTTGTCAGTGTGTGTGAGAGTGTGTGTAAGAGAGAGTGTGTGTACAGAGCTACTTCTCACCTGAAGCATCAATCTCTGCCAGCCTGCTGTGCAGGGTTATGCTGATGTACTCAGCCATATTAAGGTGCTCTCCACTCACTCCGCCTGACAAGAAGACCACACAGTCTGACACTCATCTCTTCTTCTTCACACTTTTTCTTCCACTGCATTCTCTTCTGGAAACCAGGCGGTTCTGTGTGTGTTTCACATCCTCCAGTTTTAGTGTAATTTAATACCAGAGTAATAGATTTCCGAAAAGATTTTAAAAAATAAATCCAAATTGATATCATATATTTATATTTATTGTCTAAAAGACAAATTGAAAAATATCGGCTTAGCTGCTAGCTTGTCTTTGTTTTGATATCATTGAAAAACAATATTATTATACTTATTTGGGCTGCTGGTCAGGCATCAGTGTTGTTGTAACAAGTGATGGATATTTTCCAATAACATTAATTTTTTTTGACAAAATGTTTTATTCAAAGCATTATACATCCTTTTTTTCTTTTCTTTTTGCCAGTCTGAGGCAACTGATCAAGCTGTCAACACACCATTGGGTTATTATCACATAATGAGGCAGATAATTACCTTTTCACACAACCGCAGCGCATGAGCATTCATTTGGAGTGGTGTGTTTCTGGCCACTTATAATTTACAGTACAAGTCCAATATTCACTCTCCTTTAGGGCTTGTTTTAGTCCCCACCTACTCTTCCTATAAATATGTTGCTAACCTTGTCAGTAGTGTACATTGGGTTTATCAGATTTCTATCACAAATGGCTTTCCTGCAGTGTGTCTGGAAACCTAGTCGATGACAGCGTCAAGAGTGAACCAAAATAGTAAAATTGCGAGCTATAAAACCAAAATGAATTATGAATGAATTCAAATTTTTGCTAGAGATGAACTGCTTTGTGAATAGTGCATCTTAAAAAAATAATAAGTAATCCTTTTTTTTCCTAATTAATAATTCAGATATAGATTGTACGTCGTATTCACAGATAAATCTGTTTTGAATTTCTGATGAAAAACTTGTCAAAGCAGTGTGCTCCGCTTTCAGTTATAGTCAGTGAAACAGCTGTGTGTGCTGTGACTGTCCCGTCTGAAAGGACCACGCGATCTATGACTAAAATCTAATCTGATGCTGAATATCAGCTCCTGCGACACTCGCTTTCTGACTTACTACGCTCGTTTCACTAGTTTCAGTTAATATCGTCAGGTCTGCAATGTGTGAATAAGAACCGTGATGGAATGTGTCTTTACTCCAGCTTTCCCAGGAGGCAGTGCGGTGTTAAATTGACTGTGGAGTTTCTTGAAGCGTGACAGACATGTTCTTACTGATACGTTTGAGGCTCTCCGTTTAATCTGCATCGCGGGTGCCACGCACGTTTTGCTTTTTTGCTCACAATGACTACGCCGTTTCCCCATCCCTCTGTCGGAGGACTTAAATGAGCCCCTCTTTTGAATTGCTAAATGATCACTTCATTATTTCACACCTATTTTGCAGGACACATTGCTGTTGGTGTGCGTTTGTCTGAGCGTGCGTGCTGAGTCAGTCAGTGCTGGCAGTACAAAGACTCTTCGTGCCCAAGCTGTGCTGTGTTCTCCACCATCCAATATCTCTTTCACACGTTGCTGCTCTCAGATTTATTATTGTGTTATTCTGCCATTTATTTACAGTTCATCCTTTTTCTTCCACTCTTCCGCAATGTGTTATGCAGGAACACCTCATGTGTTTCCCAACACACACACACACACATACGCACGCACAGACACCGACACACACACAAACGTACCTTGATGCGGTGCAGAATGAACAATATCTAGCGAGTGTTGCCATTACTCATTACTGCATCTCAGAGCCAAAAACAGGCTTTCACACTGGCAGACAGCAATAGGCTAACACAGTTTTGTTCTATTGGCATCATTAGAAAAACCATATCAGGTCTTTTTTTTTCTCACCCAGACAAATAAAATGAGTCAACCGTGGTGCATTACTTTTCTGTTTATCTAGTTGGTGATAGGCTGCTTTCAGCATTTTAAAATAACACAAAAATAATAAAATGCTTCATTGTTTTTGATTGGCAATCACTTAATGTTTTCATTTAGTGTGATCTAATTGGTGATTTCCATTGTCAACGATTACATTTACGTACTTACTTTTTTTGTCCCCTTAGCTTTTTATTAATTGTGATTGCAGATTAATAAATGGAGAGCGGGAAGAGAGGAACACTGCTCTATATAAAGTCATATATCGACTGGCTTTAACAGCAGCGGCTATATGACTCCATAGTTACATAACTTGCTCACTGGAGTACATACAAAACGCATACAAGCGCAACAGTCCTGAAAAACCTGGAGGTGGAGGCAGCTCTGACATCACATTCATTTTCGATATCCATTTAATTTCGATTGTGTTCATCGCAGCCCTGCCGCTGCTCACATGGCAGCCGCGAGGCAGGGCATTCAATCTTGTGTTCATCTCTGAGACTGAGGCAAGAAGATGGGCAGATCAATAAGAATACAGCGTGGCAGCCAGACATATTGGAGGAGGGGGATAGCTGCAGTTGCTTATATGAGCTCAGCATAAATCAAAAGTAGAAATGGTACAAGGTACCGCTGGAGCTAAGGGAGCTGGGACGGCCCCAGGCAGTGATGGCCGTTGTTAGTTACGTGTCAAACGAAAAGTAAGTCAATCACAGCTGCATTTGTGCTTGAGGTCTGTGTAGTGAGGTGTCTGGTTGTTTTTGATTGACTGTGGTAGCGCAGTTTGATCAGTGCATTGTGTTTAGTTTTTTTAGTGAGTGAGTGAGTATCCATAATTAGAATTAGTGAAGATGGCGTCAATTGACCAGTAGTATTGAAACGATTAATCAAGCCAAACCGTTTTCTGCCTCTTAAATATAAATATTAAGATCTGCTTAATTTTGGAGTTTTATATTTTTGTAAATTGAGCATCTTTTGTTTTGGACTGCTGGATGGATGTAACCTGCAATCTGAGCATGCCCTCTTGGACTCAAATGCCCCTGTGATTTTGTGTATGACATTTTCCCATATGCTACTCCATTTCATACACACGTAATCTGAAGCATAATTGACAGATTAATCCATAATGAAAATAAATGTTAGTTGCATCCCTAACGACGACCATATTACTCTGTCAAGGACCTTTCAACTATGCAGTATACAAAAAAGATCACATTTTATTTCAAATTTTCCTGACGTTCAAATGTGGCTGCTGATTCGGTGACAAAATACAAAATAAATGAGGAAATATCATTACTCAATCTGTCATTCCTCATTACTCAGACCGCAGGTTGTCGGGTCGGCGTGCCGCTGTTTTCAACCGTGTACGTCACGATTTGACCCAAACAAAACCTGCGGCTAGCCAACAGATGTTATCATGCCCGGGCCCTTTCCTGCAGGAACAAAGCAGCTCTCTCGGCTTGTTATAACAAGTATATATACTCCAACCGCAGCTAGAAAACAAGCGGCTGTAATGAAACAAAAAGATGTGAAGACTAGCGTTTCAAGGAAAACAGTGTGGGGGCCAAGCACTGGGATTTTCTTTAAAATGCACTCAGATTGAAGGATTTTTGCATCACTGCTCGCTGTGTGTGCGTGTGCGTGTGTGTGTGTGCGCGCTTGGAGGTCGGGGGTCATCTGGCTTTGGTTTCTTGGCTGTTGCTTTTGTGAGAGAGGCCACAATTTAACGAATAACCCTGGTGAGATTCCGATTCCCAAAGGGCTGTTGATTTATCCAGGAAAGGTACACTCGTTCTCAGAAGATCTCAGACTCTGGCAGCTGTTTTTAGTTCAACCGCCTCCCTTGTGTTCTGCGTCACAGACGCTAGACATCACAGTCGTTAGGAGAAGTGCCTCCTGTTAGCAGGAAAGCATGATGATGTTCATATCACAAGGGGATTGCTCGTGATGATGATGATGATGATGATGAGGATTAGGCTTGCCATGGTGACGTATATGAGGGAAGCATACAAACAGCTTAGAAAGGTTTAGGATGGGACAGGGAGTCCCCTCTCTCTCACACACGCACACACCTGGCTGGATTAAACAAATATTACAGACTCATACAATATTATAATTCCAGCTAATGCTTGCCAGGTAACCTGTGGGTGTGAGGGAAGGGGAATGATGTGTCGAGTTGTCTGTGTTTCATTTGGGCAAAGACAATGCTATTACAGAGTTGAGCTGCACAAAACCCTGACAACTGTTGAACTGTAGAGCGGTTTCTTTGATAATTGTTTCTTTCTGCTTTTCTCCTTTGTCCAGTTTTATTAGTGCATTGTGTCAGACTTCCTTTCCAAACTCTGCATATCCAAGCTCTTTTCATAACCAGTGTTTAGTCTACATATGTCACCTTCCTCTGTATTTTGTTTGTTACATGCATTGGTGTATTATGAATGCAATTGTACGGCGCTTCCTTCGAGGAAATGCACTCCCACTTGCACTCATCCATTCGGTACGACAGACTCTCACATTGCAGGGTGTAGAATAACACTCTCTCAGCGGGACAGGAACGAACATGGATCACGACAGAATATTTGTGACTGCACCGAATATCTACACTTCATTTCCACTGTCCACCAGCCGCTCAACTCAGAACACACAGCTAGCACTGACCACTTTTTGCTGACTGTTGCACGTGGATTTGGTCCTTCCCAGCAGCACATTCATGCTGCAAAGATCCTGTTTCATGTCCTCCCAAATCGGCTTTTATTGGATTGAGATAAGGGGACCGTAATGTACCGCAACATCTTGACAAAATCAACATATGAAGCATAAAAGTCCCTATGCATCAGCACCGCCACCAATCTGTAGCTTTGACACCTGCGAGGAGAGATGCATGCTGTTGACAGTTTATTCAGAGCCTGGCATGCACTTCCTCAGTCTAGACGATGGTTCACTCTTCAATTATTCCACTTTGATCATGTCCTTGATACGCCGAAAAAAGAAAAGTTGCTCTAAAATCCTCCTGCACAGATCCACATCACTGTTATTTGCATACATATATTTGCATATTTGTTACTCACCAGAGCTCTTAGCAACACAGATTTGTGTTGGGGTGGTCACCATTAATATTTCACTCTTTGGAGTAAAATCTAGCCCTTGCAGATAGATGTAAGACGCACTTCTATTTTATAACACAACTCAAAGTAGTGAAACTTCTCAAGGGGAGTTCCAGTTGTGTTATTTATTTATTTGAAATGGAATAATAAGAGTTTACACCTTGAATTTTAGTCTGCAGTTGGTTTTAGGTTACTAGGTTCCTATCAATCTTCTTGCACCTGTCTGGAGGTTAAACCTGTTTGTGTAAATGAGGAGGCGTACTTAATCAACAGCCTTTGAGGACAGTGCAATTACGATGAGCCCCTGTGACACTAGTATTCCCTGAGTGTGTTTTGAGGAACATCTTAACCTGGATTACCCGGACTGCGGCGAGGACACCCTTGGCGCTCACTGGAAGGGTATCCCTCACACGCGCGCACACACACACACACACACACACACGCATACACACACGCACATATATTATAAATGCTTGGACATACACGCTACAAACTTCCCTGTAAGCGCAGGGCCTCATCTCTTGCATACTCTCACCAGTGTTGTGATGTCATCAGGGTTTTAATGAGGGATTACTCTGACATCACTGTCAAGTTAAACCTATTAGCTTCACCATGTGGCCGCGGTGCACTTACGGCTAGAGCTGTGTCCGCGTCCGTGTGCGATGGGCATTCTCTATTGAGAAAATTGTGCAGTCCACAGGCGTTCTGCGTCCATTCATCTCTCCGTTAACGCGCTCATCAAAAAGCTGCCTCAGTTTTCAGGCCAGGAGGGTGTCTGATGTCCATCACAGAGGGCCCGCTGTGTGATGTTGAGTTAACAGCAGACGTTCAAAGGCGACGCAGGACTGGTCCGCAGCCCTGATAATGAGAAGCAGCAGAATATCATGATATAATTACTCAACATGTACTGCAAGTACACACGGACACGTGACGGGTAAGAGTGAACTTGGCACTACAGATTTCATGTATGTATTTTTATTGGTTTAAGATGTATTAGGTCATTAAGGTATTCTTGGGCTTATTAATACTTTTTGACTTGTGTTGAGAATGAACAGGAGTATTTGAGGGGTTTTCATTCTTGTGCAGATCTTGACAAATGGCCTTGATATAACTGAAATAATTCATCAATAAATCAATTATCTGATTCGATAGAAGATCATCAAGTTTATTATAAATGATTTAAGTCATTTATAAACCAAAAATTACAAACGTTTGATAGTTAGTGACAATATCAGTTAATAAATTAGTCAAGGAAATAAAAAGATGGACGAATCATTAATACAAATAATGTTCAGTTCCAGCACTGGTTGGTTGGTTTGTCAGGTGTCTGATGTGCATGTGACTCAGAGAGCTGCACTGGCAAGAGTGTTTCTTTGCCCCTGAGCCACATTTCTTCATGCTGGTCTCAGTACATGATTCTCACATTCATACTGTCCAATATCACTTCAGCCATAACACGTTATGACACACATGTGCTGTACGCAACTAGATGTGCGCACACACACACACACACACACACACACACACACACACACACACACACACTTGCAATACACACATGCACAAGTAGAAGCCTTTGTTGGTCTTATCCTCAGCAGTCACGCTTCCTCAGACATTTTTTTCTTTTTAATAATTTGTGGCAGGGGCTGCTTTCTATTCTCCTTTGTGCTGTGGCGAGTCTATGAGACAAACAATAGTTCAGTCAGCTTAAATCCTCTCTCCGGTCTGTGAGTCAGCTGGATGTATAAATAGAGCACAGGTAAGTCATGCATGGCTGCTGTGAATCGTTAATTACTTGGCACGGTCGCATCTCACGACGGAGTGTTTGGGCTGATCGTGTGGAGGGCACGTTAACATGTATACGTTAAACCTCAACAGGAGCCCCACGTTCATTCTCATTTACACAATCTGCCGCTATACCCTTAGCAACTGAAGGCTGATTGGCTGTCAGGACCTACCTGTCCCTTTTTGAATTCTGCCAGGTCACCATGGCAACCACATTATATACGATACTTAGCAGAGGACTGTGAAGGCAGGCAGGAAATGCGCGTCTTGCTGAGGTGAAGGAATTTCTCCTTTTCATTTACACAAACACGGTGCCACATGGACCACTATTTTCGTCTCTTAATCACTTTACCTTTGCTGATTTACATGCACAAATATCCAATCATATTTGGGTTTCCCTGCAAAGGCAGTGGAGGTACAGTTGCCATGGCACTAAGCTGCAACAGCAGCTTTCAGCCGCTGTTGTACCTTATTTCTCATGTGCTACATCACACTGCCCGTTGCGTTCCTATACAATTCAATCAGCTTACGCCAAGCTGCTTTCTTTACGGACAAATTAGTCGTTGAACCTGAAAGACGGCCAGACGGCGAATCCCTTCCCTACCTGTCACTTTCCGTGTTTGTCTCTGGTCAAAGCTTTACAACCGAGGGCCAACTGAACAAGCTGCCAACGTCCTTCCTGTAGCTCTTGATTCCTCACAGTCCATCCTAATATTTGTCTTTGGAGGGAAACGGTGTGAAAACAGAACTGTAGTTTTAAGGACGTTGTCTACTTCAGCGTGTCGGAGTCTTCGGCCTCATTTCTCTTTCTCAGAATCAAAACTATGTTACACATGCAAGCAATTTGGCTTGGCGATTGGTGCATAACAAGTGCAATAGCCTAGGACACGATTTAAAAATAGAAAATATGAAAGTGTACAATAGAATAGGTAAACAAACCAACAAGAGTATGATAGAATAAGTATGTTGTGAAAGTGGCATGTGTATATAAATAGAGAAGAGTTGTGCAGGGGTGCCAGAGATGTAAGTGTCCAAGTCACTGGGGGTTGATGAGCCGGTGTCATTACACTCAAGAAACCTTATGTGTAGAAGCGCAGTAGGGAACAATACTCCAGCTGTGACCCAGAGCACCAGTGAGGGACAGATTGGCCCATTATAGCGAAGGCCAGCTCCAACCAGGGTCCGTCAGCCATATGGCTCTGCTCCATAGAGACTCATTCAATTGTTCAGATTTCCTTCCTTTGGAGCTAACATTAACTTTAGCTATGCTCTGCGAGCTACTGAACGCATGAGGCTTTTGCTCTGTGAGGATTGTAACGGTGGATAAAGTCCTGCCCCGCTTTGCAGGAACAGTGTTGTTCCTTATTTTCACTGTCTTCTGTCTTGATCGCCAGGTGGTTCACATTCACACTGTGACCTGCATGCTTTAGCTTCTTAATGATGACGCCGTAGGCTCCACGGTAGCGGTTCCAGCTTGAGTAGCAGCAGGGGGGCGGGGCTTAGCGAGCGGTCAGTGAGCTTCTGTTCTTAACCCGTAGTAGACACTGCATCCCTGCCTGCTCATTTCTGACACTGATTATTACCCCATTCAGCTTTTTTTCTTTTCACCTGTGTTACTGTTCATGCATAGTTCATTGTTCATGCAGCAATGTAACATGTTGTGTAATTGTTATATAACGTATTGACTTTTCATTTGTATGGCTTTCTTTCTCTTCCTGGTGGAAGCGCCACAATCTCCCCAGTACCTTCATCATCCCTTTTACAAAATAGGATTTGCAATGCATATAACTGAAAATAAGAATATGTAATTTAACCGTTACCACCCACATCTAGTATTTGAAACGTATATAAAATGTTGCCGCTTATATGTACACGCTTCATTATTCAGATGCAGCGGTTCTGATTTTCTGGCTCTGCGCCTCAGGGACACTGAGAGTGACGTCAGCCGCGGCGTCATCACCCGGCGCTCTGTCACAGCTCGCCGCCGCTGCCTCTGACAGCGTGTGGCCGACTCGGGCAGCGAGGCAGACGTATGCTCGTGTTTCAGGTCGTGTGTTTATCAGGGGGAGCGAGAGAGAAGTAGGGATCTGTGATTTCGAACCGTGTGCGTTTCATCTGGCACGTGCATGTGGCCGCGTGTGCGCTCGCGTTGCCTGCATTCGGTCCGCGTGCTCATGTGGAGATGTTCGGATGTCCCGCCCGCGTGTTGAAAGCCTGTTGTTTTCTGAGACTCTGACAGCCTCCCCGTCCACCCAGGAGCTGTTGTCAAATGCTGGCTGCTTCTGTCAGAGCTGAGCAGAAGCCGTGACTCCACTGAGACTGGCGGATAGCTGCCGATGGTCGGGCGCTCCGCAGCGCAGACTGCCCCCTGCTGGCGGCGGAGAGCAATGAAGAGATGTATCCGTTGGAGTGATTTAGATTTGTATCTTGATGGCGAAAGTGAAAATGATACTACACCATAGCAAATGACCGTAATCCCGTTTGAAAGGTCATACATATTCATGCTCAGTTGACTGTTCCACTTGCAGCTTCTAATAGTATGAGGTCATGTCTGCAAACACAGCTGTATTTTTACCCAAACAATAAATATATTTCTCTTCTCTACTAATTCTTGCTGTTCGATACATGTGCAGTTACGGCTGTTCATTTCACATGTATTTCTCATGATAGAAGGTTTGCACTGTTCGGCCCAGATTGTTTCTTGTGGTACTTTGCTCCCTCCTAGTGGTGGAAATGAGCTAAAACCAAGGTTTGGGAAGGAGACAGTACCAGGGGCTGATGAACTTAGGTTGGTTTTATTCAATTTCATTAAGTGACATTTGACCCTGTTGTCAAAATCATGAGGTGACTCATTTTGTTCTTGGTTTTATCCATATTTTCAAATATTTGGTTAACCCTAGTTTTAATGTGTATGTACCAGTGGTGGGCCGTCATGGCCAGCTAAGCCTTCTCTGCTGGCCTAAACAGAATCACAAAGTTATAGCTATTTTATAATTTAATTTTGTTTCACAAATACAAATTAGTAATCTAATTATTTTTCCCTATTAGCTTATTTTCGCATTGCACAGCTCCTGTCTTCCTCTGTTGCTCTGCTTCCAGCCTGCAGCGCTGCTTCTAGTGCAGCTTGTTTTAAGAAGAGCTTTTATCCAATCAGATTTCACCTTCTATGTCTATGGAAGAAGAGCGGCCCGAGGCCTTCTAGCTGGCCTTTGCAGATTGAAGTACATGGGGACGTTGTCGTGATTGTCATAGTCTTCAATCAATCAGATCTTTAGTTTGACATGCTGGGCATATTCTTTGACGTGGCAGGGCCTGCGAGGTGGCCTGGAAGTACATCAGCATTAAAATGCTCTGTGATTGGTCAGTGGGCCAGAATTACTTTAGTCAACAGAAAGCTACCTAGCTGCTAGCAGAACTCAGTAGGAGTAAGAAGAGTTCAGGTTGAAATGAACCGACTTTCTCACGGAGGGTTACGGGCGTGTTACTGGAACTGAAACGCACTGATAAACTGTACAACCGCATCATTGAACTGTTTGTTAACAAAGAGAGGAGGATGGACTTTGTCTTTAAGTGAGCAACATTTGGTGAGTGTACTACTTTTGTGTTTTTACATCTGCAGTAGCGTTGTGTTCATGTGTCTATGGTGTTGTTTTTTTAATTATATACTGTAAAATTTGGGTTATAAGCCGCTACTTTTTTTTTCTCAACTTTGACCCGTGCGGCTTAAATATCGGTGCGGCTGATTTGTGGACAAAATTCACCCACCGACGATGCCACCACCCTCACCCGAGGAGGCGCGATGGAAAACAAATCTGCGCTACAGGTCAGCGCTAGCTCGCGAACTAGCAACGCGAGCTAGCCTCTCCCACCACCTCCACAGGGCAGTGTGAGCTAGCTAGTGATGTAGCAGCAGAAAAGACAACAAAAGCTACGATGTCCATAACGTCCTGGTGGATTAGCCTGCAACACCTCCACCACAGCTGTGAAAACAAGAACAAACAGAGACAGCGCTGTGGAGGTGGTGGGAGAGGCTAGCTTGCGAGCTAGCGCTGACCTGTAGCGCTGACCCGTTTTCCATCGCGCCTCCTCAGGTGCGCGTTGTTGCATCGTCGGTGGGTGCTGGCGGAGAGCCAAGCGGGGTGAGAGGCGCCGTGGGGCAAGCAGGACAGCAGGGCGTTTGGGTGCTTGCGAGCGCTCTCTAGCAGCTGCTGTTAATGTCGTTCCTTCTGATCGTGGCTCGTGCTCTTGAGTGTGCAGTGTTTTAGTGCCGCGGTTTTGTTGGATCGTTTTGTCATGTTTTGTTATAACTAAATGTGACTGGGTCGTGTGAATTTGTTTCTGTTGATGTGGACTACATGCATTGTTCGTTAATGATGCAGCATCCCGTCATACATGTATTGTAAATGATATCAGACGGTACAGAAGGCCCAGGTAGAAAATGCACAGCCTGCCACTGGTATGCACTATAATAGTCATCCTTGGTTTTCTGTATCCCACTTTTCACTTGTGTGCAAAGTGGGATACAGAAAACTGATTATTTGTAAATTATATAATGTTTTAACAACATGAAGCATATTTTCTCATTCTTCAAGATTTTATGTTGTACTTATGTGAGGGAA